>JAKSZT010054562.1:1089285-1485120 GCA_026826555.1 Tolypeutes matacus
CTCGAAAATAAAAGGACAAACAACCCATATAAAAAATGGGCAAGTGACCTGAAAAGACACTTCTCCAAGGAAGAAATACAAATGGCTAAAAAGCACATGAAAAAATGCTCAACATCACTTGCTATCAGGGAAATGCAAATCAAAACAACAATGAGATACCATCTTACACCCATCAGAATGGCAGCTATTAAAAAAACAGGAGACACTAAATGTTGGAGAGGATGTGGAGGAATAGGAACTCTCATCCACTGCTGGTGGGACTGCGGCATGGTCCAGACACTGTGGAGGACAGTTTGGCGGTTCCTCAGAAAACTAGCAATAGATCTTCCGTATGATCCAGCAATTCCACTGCTGGGTATATACCCAGAAGAACTGAAAACAAAAATACAAACAGATATATGCACACCAATGTTCATAGCGGCATTGTTCACCATTGCCAAAAGTTGGAATCAGTCCTGGTGCCCATCAACAGACGAATGGATAAGCAAAATGTGGTATATACATACAATGGAATATTACTCAGCTGTAAGAAGGAACAAAGTGCTAACACATGGAATAACGTGGATGAATCTTGAAGACCTTATGTTGAGTGAAGCAAGCCAGGCACTGAAAGATGAACAGTATATGACCTCACTGATCTGAACTGAGGAAAGTGAGCAGTCTCTTAGAACCATTGTCTGAAAGATAGGTTAACAAAGGAGAGTAAGAGAAGAGCAGGCTTTGAGCCATCACCCATATGGACATAATCTATGGTAAAGGGATAGAGTGTGGTTACATGTTGGGGGATGGGGCAGATGAGTGGTGGTGTTCCTGGGTTTGGTGGTGAAGCACTGGGGGGTGGGTGGATTAGGAAGGGCAGGTTCAAATCCCCAGGGCATGTAAATGTGAATCTTGACATTCCATGGGTTGGGAGAGTGGGGTATCATGGGCCCTGGGGGGCTGGGGAGAAGGGAACAGTCAAGATCTAATGGGTTGTTTGGTGGTCATGGGGAAGGTTTTTCATTACTTTACAGTAATGGACACAGGACATGGTAAATATCATCAAAATTATTAAACTGTATCATCTAAATTGTAAACTATAATGTAAATCACTGACAATTTTTAGTTGCTATATTTTGCTATCTGCATAACAGTTATAACAATGCTAACAACCAAAAAAAAAGGGGGGGTAGTTAATATGGGGTGGGGAATGGGGGTGGTTTGGTATCTGGGAGTCTCCGGCACTCCGTATGTGACTTTGCTGTGACCTAAAACTTCTTTGAAAATTAAATGAAAAATTGGGAGACAATGGGGATTGAGAGGAGGAAGGTGTCATGGCACACCAGACATCCGATAACACAGTGATAAAGGGAAGGAAAAAAGAAAAAAAAAAAAAAAAAAAAAAAAAATATATATATATATATATATATATTTTAAAGGCATTTCCTTTGCTTTTTTGCCCATTTTTTGAATGTCCCAATCCACTAATTATATTTTATTTTGTTTTGTTCTTTATTTGATTATTTGTTTTTTTTCCTTCTCTCTCTTTTTTTTTTTTTCCCCTGAGTTTCCTTATGTTTGTCTCTTGCATGTAAGCTTATCACACTTGTTTCTTTTCCCTAGTAAGTGTATTTGATTATTTTATGGACTAAATGTTCATGGAGGATTTGGATCACAGAAGGGTTACAATGGGTACTGCGGGGGATTATTGGGGGGGATGTCTGGGGGTGGTTCGTGGGGATTGGTTCATCCAAATATACATGAAAGATATACAAAATCATTCAAAGGATCGGGGGATGGGGCATGGTCCCGATGGGTGGATAATCACATAATTAACGAGGGAATCTGAATTCCTAGCCTGGAGAGCTCTGCCACAGTCTCCAAGGGAGCAGCAATAGTCCTCTGAGTGTAAGGACAGTGCCTGTCAAAATAGGATGACCCACTGATGTGTTTTTTTTTATTGATGACTACCCTTGTGAGTCATTGCTCTTGTAAATGAGACTTAGCCTGCAGTTGTGGGGTGCCTAAGGGTTGCCACCTGAGAGCCTCCTTGTTGCTCAAATGTGGCTTCTCTCTAAGCCAAACTCAGCATATGATTGCATTACCTTCCCCTCAACGTGGGACATGACTCCCGGGGATGAGCCTCCCTGACAACGAGGGATTAATACCAAGTGCCAACTGGCAACACAACTGGAAAAAGACCTTGAATAAAAGAGGGAAATGTAAAGACAAATGAGTTCAAGTGGCTAAGAGACTTCAAAGAGAGTCGGTAGGTCATCCCAGAGGTAACTCTTACGCACACCTCAGTAGGAGCTCATAGAACATCTAAGTGCCTATTGCCCCACTCAGTGGGGTTCCTGAGGGCTCCAGAGACACCCTGGTCCTATATAAGGGGGGATAGCCCCAGTGACTGATGCCTTATCAGTGGGCTCTATTTTGGAATCTGTGCTCCTGAGAGTGACAGAATTAGACTCAAATATGTCCTCCCTGCACATGGTTCACCAGTCCCTTCTATTCAAACCTATATGTGATGCTGGAGTTTTTAGGTATACTTCCAGAGACTGGAGCCTCCTGCCTACCTATGTTCCAGGTGTGCATGAAATCTAGGTGTTGCTGCAACTCCTACCCTACAGCTCAATGGACTCATCCAAGTCACCTGGTGATGAGACAACGATGGGCAATGGCCATCCCAGGGAATGGAGAGGGCCTGCATCTGCAGGCAGGATCATCCCACCCACCATATCCATGGGATATAAGCCCTCTCTCACTTGGAATTGGAGTGGACATCACCATCCCAGTCCCCTCAGGATTGGGGGAAGAACTATGGACTAGAGTGGACTTGAAGGTATTCTCTTGTTCACATATGGTGATTCTAGCAATGCAAGAAATTATAACAATGAGGTGGAGCCAGTGGCCACTTGACACTTTTGGGGTAGGGAGGGGATGAGCAGTTGAAATACAGGGGCTTCTTTGGGAGTTGGAGGTTATCCTGAGTACTGTTGTGGCAACGGATGTAGGCCATTTTAAATCAGCACACACCACTCAGAACTGAGTGGGAGAGAGTGTGGTCTACAGTATGAACTGTGGTCTATGGTTGGTGGCAAGGCTCCAGGATGTGTAAGTTCATTGAGGGTGGTGGGCCACACTGTGGGAGATGTTTGTGTGGGATGTGGTGGGAGGTGTGGGAGGTGGGCAACATGGGAATCCCAGTGGGTTCCGTGTAATATTTTGGGTAATCTAAGCACCTCTTAAAATATATGTATATACATATATAAATAAAATTTTTGTAAGCAAATACACATATATGCATATATATATTTATATATCATTTTGCAAATGTTTGTATGTATTGTGAGAATTTTGATTTTTACCCATAAAAAAAAAAAAAAAAAAAAAAAAAAGACCTAACTGCACACCTGGAGGAATTAGGAAAAGAACAATGAACTAACCCCAAAGGAAGTAGAAAGAAGAAAATAACAAAGATTACAGCAGAGCTAAATGAAATTGAAAATTAGAAAGCACTAGAAAAAATAAACAAAACCAAAAGCTGGTTCTTTTAGAAGATTAATATAATTGACCAACCCTTAGCTAGACTAACAAGGAAAAAAAGAGAGAAGATGCAAATACATAAAATAAGAAACAAGGAGGGGGATATCACCATTGGCCCCATGGAAATAAAGAGTAATATAACAGGATTCTTTGAAAAATTGTATGTCAACAAGATGGATATTTTATAGGAAATGGACAAATTCCTAGAAATACTCAAGCAGCCTGCATTGATGAAAGAAGAAATTGATGGACTCAATAGACCAATCACAAGTAGAGATTGGATAAGTCATCAAAAACCTCCCTACTAAGAAGAGCCCAGGACCAGATGGCTTCACAGATGAATTCTACCAAACATTCCAGAAAGAACTAATGTCAATCCTGCTTAAACTCTTCCAAACAATAGAAGTGGAGGGAACATTGCTTAACTCATTCTATGATGCCAACATCACCCTAATACCAAAGCCAAACAAATATGCCACGAGAAAGGAAAACTATAGACCAATCTCTCTAATGAACCCAGATGTTAAAATCCTCAACAAAACACTTGCTAATCATATTCAACAACACATTAAAACAATTATACTCTGAGATGCGCCACAGCTTTGGTAGCAACGGCATCTCTCACCATGCCTAAGCTCCGCTAGCCCCTTCCCCAGGAGCCCGTTGCAGTCTGTCACCCCTATTCCTCAGTAAACATGTGCAAATGAAAGGCCATGATCAAAAATGCAGACATGTCGGAGGAGAAGCAACAGGACTCGGTGGAGTGCACTACTCAGGCATTGGAGAAATATAACATAGAGAAGGACATTGCAGCCCCTATCAAGGAGTTTGACAAGAAGTACAACCCTACCTGGCACTGCATTGTGGGGAGGAACTTCGGTAGTTATGTGACACATGAAACCAAGCATTTCATCTACTTTATCTGGGCCAAGTGGCCATTCTTCTGTTCAAACCTGGTTAAAGCATGTCCTGTGACACCCACCCAGTGATCCATCCAAAAACAAGGACTGCAGCCTAAACTCCAAATACCAGAGACTGAAATCCTCAGCCTTGCTAAGGGAACACCTTGGTCTCTCAACTTTTATTGTGTTGTTTTGTACAGGGCATTCTCTGTACTAGTTTGTTGTGGTTATGAAACAATTAGCAAAACAGCTTACATTTGTATTTATTTTCCATTCCATACTGTCCTTGCCCTCTGTTTTTTCTTTCAAAAACTATTCCTTTCAAACAAAATAAATCTGTTGAAGATAAAATTAAAAATTAAAAAAAAAAAAAAGAATTATACACCATGACCAAGTGGGTTTCAAGTGGGTTGAACCAAGGATGGGTCAACATGAGAATATCAATCAATGTAATACAACACATAAATATATCAAAAGAAAAAAATCACATGATAATCTCTATAGATGCAGAAAAAGCATTCAACAAAATACAGCACCCTTTCCTGATAAAAACACTTCAAAAGATAGTAATAGAAGGAAACTTCCTCAACATGATAAAGGGTATATATGAAAAACCCACAGCTAACATCATATTCAATGGTGAAATCCTAAAAGCTTTCCCTCTAAGATCTGGAACAAGACAAGGATGCCCACTTTTACTGCCCTTATTTAACATTGTGTTAGAAGTACTTGCTTGAGCACTTAGGCAAGAAAAAGATATAAAAGGCATCCAAATTGGAAAGGAAGAAGTAAAAAATTCACTATTTGCAGATGACATGATCCTATACCTAGAAAGCCCTGAGAAATCTAAAACAAAGCTTCTAGAGCTTATAAATGAGTTCAGTAAAGTGGCAGGTTATTAGATCAATGTGCAAAAAACAGTACCATTTCTGTACAACAATAATAAGCAATCTGAGGAGGAAATCAAGAAAAAAAAAAAAAAAACAGCATTCACAATAGCAACCAAAAGAATCAAATATCTAGGAACAAATTTAACTAAAGATGTAAATGAGTTGTATGCAGAAAACTACACAACACTGTTAAGGTAAATCAAAGCAGACTTAAACAAATGGAAGAATATTCCCCGTTCATGGATAGGAAGACTAAACATCATTAAGATGTCTATCCTACCCAAACTGATTTACAGATTTAATGCAATCCCAATAAAAATTACCACAGCATTTTTTACTGAATCGGTAAAGCTAATTGTGAAATTTATTTGGAAGGGCAAGGGGCCCCAAATAGCCAAAGACAAATTGAAAAAGAAAAATGAAATCTGAAGAATAACACTACCTGACTTTAAAACATACTACAAAGCAACAGTGGTCAAAACTACATGGTATTGGCACAATGGAATCGAATTCAGAGTTCTGATATAGATCGTCGCATATACAGTCAACTGATATTCGACAAGGCCACCAAGGCCACTCAACTAGGACAGAACAGCCTCTTCAACAAATGGTGCTTGAAGAACTGGATATCCATATCCAAAAGATTGAAAGAGAAACACCATCTCACACCTTATACAAAAATTAACTCAAGATGGATCAAAGATCTAAACATAAGAGCCAAGACCATAAGGCTCTTGGAAGATAATGTAGGGAAGCATCTACAAGATCTTGTATTAGGATATGGGTTTCATGAACTTTATACCCAAAGCACAGCAATGAATGAAAAAATAGATAAATGGGATCTCCTCAAAATTAAAAACTTTTGTACCTCAAGGAGTTTGTCCATAAAGTGAGAAGGCAGCCTACTCAAAGGGAGAAAATATTTGGTTACCATATATCTGATAGGGGCCTAATATCCAGCATATATAAAGAAATCCTACACCTCAAAAATAAAAAGACAAACAACCCATTTTAAAAATAGGCAAATGATTTTAATAGACACTTGTCCAAAGAAGAAATACAAATGGCTAAAAAGCACATGATAAGATGCTCGACATCACATGCTATTAGGGAAATGCAAATCAAAACTACAATGAGATATCATCTTACACCAGTAAGACTGGCGGCTATTAAAAAATCAGAGGACTACAAGTGTTGGAGAGGATGTGAAGGAATGGGAACCCTTATCCACTGCTGGTGGGAATGCAGAATGGTGCAAACCATTATGGAGGACAGTCTGGCTGTTCCACAGGAAGCTAATATAGAACTGCCATATGATCCAGCAATCCCACTACTGAGTATATACCCAGAAGAACTGAAAGCAGGGACACGAACAGATATATGTACACCAATGTTCATAGCAGTATTATTCACTATTGCCAAAATTTGGAAATAAACCAAATGTCCATCAACAGATGAATGGATAAGCAAACTTTGGTATATACATACAATGGAATATTACTAAGGTGTAAGAAGAAATGCAGTATTAACACATGGGATAGCATGGACGAATCCTGAAGACCTTATGTTGAGTGAACCAAGCCTGGCACTGAAGGACAAATATTACATGACCTCACTGATATGAATTAAGCAAATTGAGCAGACTCACAAAGCTAGAGTCTGGAAGACAGGTTTACAGGTGACAGAAAGGGAGTAGAGAGTTGTGAGCCAATGCCCATATGGGCAAAATCTATCATAAGGTAGAAGGGTGTAGTTGTGCAGTGGATGGGCATGACAGTGGTACAGTGATGCTATTGGTTTGGGCGGTGCTGGCCTGTGTGTAGGATGGGGGAGGTTGCACTGTTTATGGAACTAGGGGGAGGGTCAAGGGAGAGAGCAGATGAACTCTGGGGGTATGTGGCTGAAACTACAACATTGGGAATGTTTTATTGGCAAATACGGCAGGGGGGATTACTGGTTTAGGGTGTTGGATATGGGGGACATGTGGGACAGGGTGCACCTGAGGCAGGTTCCATGGAGTATGTGAGTATTCATCCTGTCACTGTATCAGTGGGTGGAGAACCACACAATGAATGGGAAGGTGTTGGACTTCCATCTTGGGGAGTCCCACTATGTTCTCAAATAGAGGGACGGGAGTCTCTCCAGAGCATAGGCAGTGCCTAATAGAAGAGGACAGGCCAGTACACCAAGCCCTCAATGTTGTTGCAAGTATCTATGAATCTTGTTCTTCAAGGAGTGAAGCTTGATGGTTGCCATGGGTCCTGAGGGGAGAGGGAGGGAGGAATAGAATAGATGGAACATGGGGCATTTTTGGGGTGTTGGAATTATTCTACATGATCTTGTAATAATGGATACAGGCCATGTTAAATTTCATCAAAATTTATAAAAGTGTATGGTCCAAAAGGTAAACCATAATGTAAATCACTGACTATGGTTAGTAGCAATGCTTCAATATTTGTATATCAATTGTAACAAATATACCATCCACATGTAAAATGTTATTAATAGGGGAAAGGGGAAATGGGGGAGGATGTTGGCTATATGAGAATCTCCTATATTCTGTACATGACTTTTCCGTAACCTAAAGCTTCTTTGAAGAATAAGTGAAAAAAATAAGACACTGAGGGAATAAATGGAAGAAAATGTCACTGTACATACAAGACAACATATCTGACAGTGATGAAAGACATAATGCCAACATTTATTTTTTTTTATTTTATTATTATTATTTATTATTTGAAATTCTTTTTAAGTTTTTGTTTTTGCTTGTCATTTTTAAAGCTCATTTTTTTCATTTTCTTTTTAATTTAATTCAATTATTTTGTTGGCTTCATTTTGAAGAAGTTTTGAATCACAGAAAGGTTACAACTGTGGCAGGGGAGGATCATTGGTTCAGGGTGTCAGTGATGGAGGATGCATGGGAGGAGGTTCACCTGGGGCATACCAATAAGGCATATGAAAGAGTTCAAGTGTTCATGGGGCATTGTCACCGTGGGTGGAGATCCATACAATAACCGAAAGAATATTGAATTCCCATCCTGAGAAGCTCTGCCACATTCTCTAATGGGACAGCAAGAATCCCGAGGACAGGGGCATTAACTAGTGAAGGAAGTTGGATCATTGACGGGCCCTTGATATTGATGACTGAACTTATGAACCCTTTCTTTTGAAATTGAAACTTAGCTTAGTATTCTAGGGTGCCGAGTTACTTCCCAAGAGCCTCCTTGTTGCTCAAACGTGGCCTCTCTCTAAGTCAAACTCAGCATATAAATGCATTACCTCCCCCCTTCCCCTGCCAGTGGGGACCTGACTCCTAAGGATGAGCCTCCTTGGCACTGAGGGATTACTACCAAGCACCAACTAGCAATGCAACTGGAAAAAGATCTTGACCAAAAAGGGGAAAGGGTAAGACAAATGAGTTTATATGGCTAAGAGACTTCAAAATGAGTCAGGAGGTCATAGCAGAGATTACGCTTATGCAAATCTCAGCAGGATCTCATTGACTGCCATAGTAAATATTGCCTCAAATAGTGGGGCTCCTGAGCGCTCTGGAGACATCCAGACACTATAGGCAGGACTGACAGCTCAGGAGTTTGGCAACCTGTCAGTGGGCCCTACTTTGGAATTTATGCTCCCCAGTGTGACAGAGTTGGACTCAGTCATGGTTTCCCTACACATGGCTCTTCTGCTCCTTATATTTGAACCTATAGTTAGTATTAGAGGTGATAGATTTATGTCCAAGATACTTAAATCTTTGGGTTTTCCATGTGCCAGTCAGGCCCTGAATCTCAACAGAGTTGCAACACCTACTCTCCAGTTCATTGGACTCACCCAGGACAACTAACAAGGAAATGATGCTGGACAACAACTATTCCAAGGAACAGTGAGTCTACAACCACAAGGAAGATACTCCCATCCATCTGCCCCATGGGATCTAAGGCCCCTCTCAGTTAGAGGCAGAGTAGGCATCACCATCCCAGAATCCTTAGGATTGCGGAATGAATGATGGACTAGAGTAGACTTACTGTTATTCTACTGTAGACTTATTATTATTCTAGCAATGGAAGAACTTTCATCATTGATGTTGAGGCAGTGGCCACTGGAGGTTCTGAGGGGAAAAATAGGTGTAATATGGGGGCATTTTGGGGACATTGGAATTGTCCTGAATGATGCTGCAATGACAGATACAGGCCATTACATATCTTGTTATAACTTACAAAATTGTGCAGGAGAGAGTTTAAACTATAATGTAAACTATAAACCATACTTAGTGGCAATGCTCCAATATGTGTTCATCAATTGTATCAAATGTACCACACTAATGAAGGATGTTGTTAATGTGGAAAAGTGTGGGAGGCATAGGGAGTAGAGTATTTGGGAATCCCATACATTTTTTATGTATCATTTATGTAATCTAAGTATGTCTAAAAAATAAAAATAAAAATAAATATTAGGCAGAGGATTTTAAAGAAAAGGAGTTTCTTTTTCTGACCTCTCCAGTATTATGTAGAACTGAAAAAAAAAAAAAAAGAAAGTTCAAAAGGAAAAGAGCTTTCAATGAAGTTGTGAAAAGCCCAACTGCAATAAAATGGTGGATGACAATGGGAGTTCCACATGCCTAGTTGCATAAATGAGTTTTTTCCCCTAATGATGACATCTGGTTCCATTTTTCTGGCATTGTTCTAGTAGTTTGGTATTTGTCTTTGGACAGTCAGAAGTTGACATAACATTAATGTTTTGTGTACCTGGATGTATTTGTGCTTCATCTTTGCCTTAGTGAAAATTAGACTCTTTTCCCTCCTTTATAATGATTTTACATTAATAAAAGTCTACAAAGTATATTGATAATAAGTAGGAGGTCACGTAAGCCAATGAAGTTTTCTAACAATTGGACTTTTCTGTAAGACAGATGTGGGTTCCCAACTTTCAGGCCAAATTTTAAGAACATATGATTTTTGGCAAGATCCTGAGGTAGCTCTAATAAACAAGGAGAACTCTGCCAACATAGCTATCTGAAAAACCACACATCAGATGTCAAAGTTCCTACATTTTCAAGATAAGCGCCTTTACAAAATACATATTAGTTCAGAGAATTTTGTGTCTATTCACTTTCAACAAGGATACACAATATGAACCAGCATCGTGTCATTATTGTTCTTAATTATTTGCTCCTCTCAGATTAATAGGAGTGTGGTTTGTTTGTTTTTAATTCTAAGACTATGATTACAACTCACCATTCAGCTTGGGTAATTTGAATAAGCAAATTAAGAGTGACCAAAAATAGCATATATAATTTTAGTCTCTTTTCTATCTTATCGATGCCAGTCAACCAAATCCATTTTTCTTTTCTCATTGTTTATCATCTGATTGTTCCAACATTCAGGCTGAGTAACAGGCAGGTCAGCTATGATCAGTTTTCTTAAGATGGCTTAACACTTGTTTCTACATCTAATTTTATTCATTTGGATTTATATCTTTGCTTTGATAGCTTCCTTTATAATGTAACTGATTTTGGATTTATAGGGGAATTTCACTTCCATTAAGTTGTCACTGATCCTGCCATAAAAATGATTCAAGGGTTTACAAGTTACACTTGATGCTTGAGAGGTTGTTTAAAATTTCAGGATCAGTTCTCCTAGTTGATAATAAAGGACTTTGAAGTAAGCTTCCAAAAGATTTCATTCTTATTTCTATTCTAGGGTCCTTAGACATGTTAAAAATAGAGAATACCTGAGGGATTTTCTTTATAAAGGTCTCAGGGAAAAATATTAAGAATCCTGAGATCCGATTAGATTTGAAAATTCAATCTTGTTTGGAATAGCTCTGGTCCTGGGGTCTCATGAAGGAGACTCTTGAGAGTTTTAAATACCAGGACCTTAATTCAAACTGTAACCAAAATCAAAGGGTCCCAAATCAACGATATGTAAATTATATTGTAGAGAAAAATGATCTTCAATTATGAATTCATTTTTTAAAATTCAAAAGGCAATATTAAGGGCTTAGAGTACCTTAATGCCCTAAATTCTTTCTCAAAGTAAAAAGTAACTAAAAACGACTCCAAGCCCCAAACTCTTTAGATATGGGTTCTTGAACTGGCAACTAGAGAATATGCTGAGTTCATAGCCCAGAAAGGCAAGACACTTGACCAGGCCAGTGGAGCTGATTACCAGGGCCAAATGTGTTGACTTTACTACTCCAGGTACTTGACAATGGAACCATTTGTGACTGATATCTCTGCTGTGTTTGCAGAGTATAGCAGTTTGCACTATAGAAAACTTGGCTGCTTTTTTCTCTTAAGAAATAGAAAATAACAAGAGAAATTTAATGCCAGGTGACCTCCACCTCCTACCAAATCAACAATATTTTTCAGAGGCCTACTCTGCATAAGACATTCTGCTGGCAAATGTTGCTGCTATAACAGAGCACTTAGATAAATAGAGGTCCCGTATGGTCACCTGCAGAGAAGTTCCATACTGAGCTGACAAAGGCTTTCTCTTTTCTACTTTATTTTTCTCTTCAAAATTATGCCCCCCCACCACCAAATTAATCATTTCCTTCATTATTTAGTAAAGATACTAGATGAGCTGTAACTCCATAAACTTTAGGAACTCATTTATTATGTTGCCTGATCAGAACTTGTGTTTATTTACACAATTTACCCATAAAACCCAGCTTTCAATAGTGCTGGGGAGGAAGAGTCTTGTTCCCTTTGCTGGGGAAGGTGAAGCAGGAGAAGATAATTAACCATGAAACAATAAGAAGGCTTGCTGGGTAAGCAGTATTGTGAAAACAGTTACTCCTCACAAAAGAGGGGAAATTAGCTTGAGGGATAAAAAAGGAAGTGTCAGATTGAAGACTGAAAGGCCTGCCAACAGAAGTAGATAGCTCTATGCATCATTAATGAAATTTTTTAACACTTAAACGCCACAGCTGTCCACATTTAAATGCATGTAAATGCCATGTGTTTCCAGAGATTAATATGCCATGTTAAAATATTTCTTTCCCTCTTAAACTTCTAGATTTTGTCTCTGTTTCATTTCACCTACTTTCCAAGAAAAAAATGCATCAGCTTTTTCAGCATTGTATCCTCATTTCCAAAGTCCATGTACACCAAGCACCCTGGAGATGGGCAGCATGCTCATTATATTTTTAAAAACACATTATTTTACATTCATAATACTGATATTTTAGTAAACAGAAAGTTTGTTTTGATTTTGCTGCTTCACAGAGTGAAGACTTATGATGTGCGTTTCCTTTCAAAACTTCCTCCTGGAGCATTAGTGCTCCCTGAAGCAGCCCCATTTTGGCAGAAATTCAGTTCTGGGCAGTGCCAAAAGAAATAGAATAAACAAACACTGCTCCATGCAGCTGGTGAGATAATTTACATATTACTGCACACCAAACATGAAGACCTGAATATGGATTAGAGCTATGGTGATGACACAAATGTCATATAGATAAAGAGAAACAAAATCCAACACATCGTTGTTTATTTTACCACTGCTACTGTATATAAGTGCCACTCTGAAAGGGGGGAAAAAAAAGGAAGAATTGCTTTTTGAAAATTGGACTTGCTTCCATATTTGAAGTGGGTTCTTTCAGACATTAAAAAAAGACCAAAAAGAAAGAAAAAAAAGGAGCAAAAAGGCATGGTTTATTTTGGATCTCCTAATATTCTGTGCTTTTGTGTTGTGAGTTAAATCAACTTTAATGTGCACCAACTTGGATGAGGTGGGTTAGTGATCTTATGGGAACAGCCTTTAAAATACAAAGACACTCTGAATTCCTATCTAGCCCTTTCTCTACCCTTGATAATTTTGGCTGAGCACTGTGCTCTTTGAGAATTTGAGTTCTGTGAATTAGATCCTTGGTTGTTTGAAGTTGAGTAAACAGTAAGAGATCCATTAAAGCTCCTTAAGAAAACACCATCCAATGGAAAGGATTGCCTAGAGTCTTCAGCTGTCATGCAGTTCACACCTACATGAGCAGATTGCTGCAAATCGGTTTACCTTCCTGTCCTCAGCTAGATATATAGGTGTCCTAGGGAGGAAGAGACATCTCTCTGGATCTTTACTGATATAAATTCAAGAGCTATATGAAGAGCTAAGAGAGTAACAGTTAACAAATGATGATGGTGATAGGATGAGATATAAAGAAAATGTAAGATATTTTAGTATACACCAAATTAAAAATTCTTTATCCTGTTTTGGACAAAGTTGACTATTCTTAACCTGCAAAAAGTTATCTTGAAATGGGATCATTTTGCGAGCTTCTAGTGCTTTAATTTTAACAAGTAATTGTAATTATCCTGACTCTTAGGTAAGTATAAAAACAAAGGGAGAAATCAAGACCATGTGGGGAAGTATAGTAAGTTAGATATCACTAAAGTTTAATGTTAAATTCTGTTCTTTAAAATTTATGAAACAAGACTTTGAAAAAGGTTAAGATAGTTGGGGTTATTTAACCAGATGAGGAAAAGGCTATATAGAGACTTACTATTACAGCATTTAAAAAGTTATTATGACTAGAAAAATGAAAAATTCTCTACTTGCACAAGACCAAACTCAAGAACTGCAATTAAATCGCAGCAAGAGAAAGGTTAGACACACAAGAAGGATGTGGTATTAAAAAAGGCAACTAAACATTCCTATGTACTCCCAATAAAGTTTGTGAAAAAAGTTTTGCTTGACTATTTTAAAAACAGAAGAGATAACAATATGTTCAGTATAATCCTAAAGACCACTTTCAAACCAAGCTTCCTAAAATAAATCCTTTCATTGTATTACTTCTCTCATTAAAAAAAAAAAAAAGTTTCTAGTGGCTCTCTATTTTCTGTTCTAAATTATTCTAACTGACTTTTAAGACATTCTATAATCACTTAAAAATGATTGAAATTTAATTCCTGTTCCTCCAAACTGCCTCATGAATCTTCCCTGTTCACTTGTCTCACCATGTTTTGTTCAGAGTAGGCACTCAATAAATACTTTTGAATGGATGGATGAATATGGTTTCCAGTGTCCTTACCCAAATCTCTCAAAATTCCACATTTAAACTGATTTATAGATCTCTCTGGTTACTTCAGCCCTAACTGATTTGCTTTTCATTTGATTCTTACAAAAGAAATAGAATCACACAATTTAGCACTTAGATCACGTATTAGTTCAACGAATGTTCATTGAATACTCTACATAGTACAGCCCACGCTTAGAGAGGATATAAAGGTGACTCAATCACAGGCTCACCTCTCAAGTATTTTGCATTTATGTATTTGGTTTTGTAATTGATTCTATCCTTACCATCCCAAATACAGTTTGGAATAATTATTGTCTCATCTATGTAAATGTTGTCTTACTATCATTTCATGTAGCTTGCAAACTCCTTCAGAGTGAAGATCTGTTTAGGCAAGTGCCAGAGCAATGCTGATCATACAGCAGGTACTCAAGGGGTTCTTCTTGATTATCTGCTTATAGGTTCAGTTCCTTCTGATTCCATGACCCAGTGAAATCATTCAAAAACCATGCTTACAAGTAAGTTAATTATTCAGAATCCAATACTTGCATAATAAGCAATGATACACTGATGATGCTAAGTCGTAAAAAGTAAAATGAGAAAAACTATTGCAGAATGTTTAACTATGTTAAAATAGCTTTAGTTTGTCAGACCTTGTAGCTATGGGCCTGCCTGTACTATTTTGCACTGTTACATTCCTCTATGCAAAAATTAACTTTTTCAATATTGGTATTTCAATTTTCACCCCCCTGGCTGACAAAGCACAAACAACTTTCTCTGGCATTCTGCAAAACACCATAAAAGTGAAACAACAAGCCCAAAATATTAGACCTGGATATAAAAGAAAACCAGAGTAAGTCCGATTTTCCTATAGGAGGATAATAAAATTACTTGATCCCAGTGATATTTCCACTTAAATGTTTTCTCTTCAATCAAAATTTAAATGTGACTATTGTTTCATGATCAGTAGGTTGATGTTGAGACTTAATACATATTATTTCTAGACCAATGCTTCCCAATATTTTTCATTCTGTGGTACACAGATAATGCTGATATAGACCTGCATATTGGAAAGGAAGGAAGAGCTTGATCATTTCAAAAGGCAATTGGCCTAGACTCCTCCCAAGCCCTGTCCTGTTCCCCACCCCCATCCTGGAGGGAAGTAAGATTCTATATCTTAGCCCACATGTAAGTGATTCAGAGTACATGGTTGGAATCTCTGCACGAGATAAATCTAACTAGAGGTTTCTTTGGTTGGGAAAACCACAAAAAGGTGGAGAGGTGGTTCGATGAAGAATGAATTAATGACAGACTTGGATAAGAAGATAAAAATAAATAAGCATACCAAAACAAGTGAATATGAACTTTTCAGACAACCTCATAAGTATATAAGCAAGGGGTCTACTCTAGCCATCAGGCCTGTGGCAATAAGAAACTTGGACTCGATTTTGGATAGTGAGAACATAAAGGAGAGGAGTTTTCTCTCCATTTTTCATACAAAAACTACTAGGGGAAATGGGACCCTACATTCCAGCCCAAGCCCAATTGCATCATTAACAGTTCCAATTCTTCAGGCCCCCTACTAAAGAGTCTTCACTCCTTAGACAATTGCTCCCATCATACTCTTGCTCTCTATACCTGCAGCCTTTCTGATTCGATCTGTGTTTCAAGTCTTGCCCTGGCGCTTTTGGATTGGTCCTACTTGGCTCCTGCCTCTTGTATTTTTCCTGGATTTATATCCTGCATCCTTGAATCAGGTTTGCCCCTTGTGGCAGTTTGAGATTATTTATGAATCCCCAAAAGAGAGACTATGTTTGTAAACTGGTCTGTTCCTCTGTGTGTGATTCCCTTTGATGCATTAGATTCAGCTGATGTGTCTTGATTAAATTACTGGTTAAGATTAGGTCTTTGATTCGACCATATCAGTAGGGTGTGACTCAGGGTTGAGTCCCTGCCCTCTTTTGGGCTGAAATAAACACACACTCAAGAATACATACAAAAGAAGACACAGGAGGAGAGAGAGAGAGCTCCATAGACATGGCAGAGGAGAGAACTTTGATCCTGTAGCCCTGGGAAGAGATAGGAACCATTTGCCTGATAGTTTGCAGCTGAGCCCAGAAAGAAACAAGCCTTATGCCAGCCTGTAGCTGAGAGAGAAGAAGGCTGAACCCTCACGGAGATCGTTCACCATCTTGCTTCAACAGTGGCAACTGACTTCAGTGAGAAAGCAACCTTGAGTTGGACTCTTTAGGGCCTTGTAACTGTAAGCTTTTAACCGAAATAAATAACCTTTATAAAAGCCAACCAATTTCTGGTACTTTGCATCAGCACCCCTTTGACTGACTATTACATGCCTCTTCTGTACACAATACTGTTCTCTGGATGCCTAGCCTCAGTCAGAACCCTTCACTTCAAGCAGTGCTGAGACTTTTAGTTTCAGCTCCCATAGGTAAAGAGCTTGGAAATTGTCATAGCTGTCCTTAATACAAGAAAAAAATCTGAACAAACTGAAAATAAGTGACTTTCTTAGACCTTTCAGAGAACTGAGGTTGCAGGGCAAAGTATTACACTGAAATCTGGAGAGACTGGTGATTCCAGAGAGTCATAGCTGAAGTCAGCTTGCCTAGAACAGAAACCACTAGAGACATAAACTGGTAGGAACACTTATATGGTAATTTTAATGAATTGCTGAAGACTGAATGTAGACAAACTTGAGGATAAGAAACTCCTGGGGTTAGTAGTCTTAGGAAAGTACCCAGACTTTCACAGGCTTTACCTCTAGGAACCCTACCTTGTTGAAGAGCCAAGAAAGATCCCCCTCTTGATTCTGGCAGGGGGAGAAGAAGAGTAACCATCATGAAATACACCCAAAGTGTTCTCTATAACAAAGACCTATGCTACAGGAAAAAAAAACTTTACCAGAGCCTTATTCTACCTGGGAGAAGGGCATTTCTTAACTCCAGCTCTCTCTAGCTTTCTTATCTCAAATAAGGGAACAGGGAGGGGACTAAGAAACATCTTTGAAAGTCACAGTGGAGGCCCACTAAGAAAGTAAGAGTTAGTTAAAAGATAATAGAATGCTTCCCCTCTCCCACTCCTTATTAACACACCAACAGAGCTCCAGGATAATAACAATGGATTAGTGCTGAAAGAGCTGCAATACACATACTCTATAGGAAGGAGAATTCTTAGGAAACCCCAAAGACAAAAGAGGAGACAAAGACACCATGGGAATTTGAAGTGCTGGCAAACATAAAACCTCAGTTCTTATTACTTGATACATGAAGTCCAACTTTCAACAAAAATTTTCTATAAGACATGCTCAAAGGCCAGAAGAAAAAAGAATCTTGAGAGAAAAACAAGCATTGGAACAAGAATCAAACATGACACAGATTTTAGAATTATCAGAAAGAAAATTTAAGAAAACTATGATTACTATGTTAATGGCTCTAACAGAAAAAGTAGACAATATTCATGAACAGAAGGATAATGTAAGCAGAGAGATGGAAACTCTAAGAATGAATCAAAGGAAATGGTAGAAATAAAAACTCTATAAAAGAAGTAAATAATGTCTTTGATAGGATCATATCCATAGGATGGATATGGCCAAGAGAGAAATTAGTGAGCCTAAAGATAGGACAAGAGAAAAATTCCTAAACTGAAATGCAAAGAGAAAAAAGAATAAAAAAAAAAATTGAACAGAACATCCAGGAACTGGGAGACAATTTCAAAAGGTGTAATATATGCATAGTTGGAATTAAAGAAGGAGAAGAAAGAGAATGGCACAGAAGAAATATTTGAATTAATAATGACTGAGAATTTTCCAAAATTAATGACAGATATTAAACCACAGATCCAGGAAGTTAAGAAAACATCAAGCAGGAGAAATACCAAAAATTCTATACTTGGGCATATCATATTCAAACTGCAGAAAACCAACGGTAAAGAGAAGATCTTGAAAGATGCCAGAGGAAAAATTATCATCTTACTATAGAGGAACAAGGGTAAGAATCCTTGCTTATCAGAAACCATGCAAGCAAGAATAGATTTGAATGAAGTTTTGGTGTTGAAAAAAACAACAACTTATAATTCTATATTCAGTATACTTCTCCTTCAATTCTATATTCAAAAAAAATTTCCAATCAAAAGTGAAGATTACCCAAATGAATTGAAAAATTATGTTTATACAAAATCCTGCATATGAATGATTATAGCAGCTTTATTCATAATAGCCAATAAGTGGAAGCAATCAAGATGTCCTCCCATAGATGAATGGATAAACAAACTGTGGTACAACCATACAATGGAATGTTATTCAGCAATAAAAAGCAATAACCTATCAAACCACAAGAAGACATGGAGGAACCCTACATGCATATTGCTAAGTGAAAGACGATAGTCTGAAAAGATTATGTACTACATGACTCCAGCTATATGATATTTTGGAAAAGGCAAATCTACAGAGGCAGTAAAAAGATCAGTGGTTGACAAGGACTTGTAAGGAGAGAGGGATGAATAGGTGAAGCATAAGAGAGTTTTAGAGTAGCAAAACTATTCCATATGATACTGTAATGGTGGCTACACGACATTATGCATTTGTCAAAACCATTAGAACTCTATAACAAAAATATTGAATTCTAATGCAAACTATGGACTTGAGTTAATAATAATGCATCAGTATTGGTTCATCAATTGTAATAAATGTATCACACTAATGAAAGATATTAATAATAGGGGGGAAATGTATGTAAGTGGGGAGGAGGTATAAGGGAACTCTGTACTTTCTATTCAATTTTTCTGTAAACCTTAAATTTATTCTCTAAGAAATAAAGGCTATTATTATTTTTTAAGTAGAGAAACAGGGATATCTCAGACAAACAGAAACGAAAGGAATTCATTGCTAGTAGACCTACCCTGCAAGAAATGTTAAAAGTTCTTCAGGTAGAGGGGAAGTGATATTGGTCAGAAACATGGATTTACATAAAGAAAGGAAAAGTGTTAGATAAGGAACAAATGGGATCCCCAGGACCTCCCAGTAAAATTAAAAAAAAAAAAAAAAAAAGGAAAAAGTGGGGCTAAAATAAAGTTTTTTAGTTTACTTATTCTTAACTGATCTACAAGATAACTGTTTTCAGTAATAATAGTAACAATGTATTGGATGACTATAGTGTATGGATGCTTAAGATGAAGGAAGAGCAATGTTACAACAGATGGGAGGGAGGAATTGGGAATACTCTTATTAAGTATCTGCACTATATGTGAAGTTCTTGAGTATTATTTGAAAGTAAACTTAAATTACTTAAAAATGTATATTGCAAACTCTAGGGCAGCCACTAAAAATTTTTAATAGGAAGTATGACTGATATGTTGTGAGGAGAAAAAAAATGGAATTATAGAAAATGATCAATTAAAACCAGAGAAGGCAGCATAAGGAGATGGGGAAGAAACAAGGTAAAATGCAACAAACAGAAAATAGTTACAAATATGAGAGGTATTAA
The DNA here is from genome assembly GCA_026826555.1 of Tolypeutes matacus. Lineage (NCBI taxonomy): Eukaryota > Metazoa > Chordata > Mammalia > Cingulata > Chlamyphoridae > Tolypeutes > Tolypeutes matacus. Next base: position 1,109,113 of record JAKSZT010054562.1, read on the forward strand.
CCCAATTATATTAGTTATCACTTAAAATATGTATGGTCTACAGACAAGGATTGTCAGAGTAGGTAAAAGAATAAGACTCAAATATATGTTGTCTACAAGAAATCCACTTTTAAATATAACGAATCGGATAGGTTAAAAGTAAGAGAGAGAGAAAGATATACCATGCTACTACAAATTGAAGGAATGCTGGGCCATCTATATTAATTTCAGACAAAAAAGACTTCAGAATAAGGAAAATTATGAGGGATAAAGAGGGGCATTACAGAATAATAAAGGGGTCAATTCTCCAAGAAGACATAAGCATCCTAAATTCCTAAGTACCTAACAACAGTATCAAAATATGTGAGACAAAAACAGAAAAGAACTGTAAGGAGAAATTGCAAATACATTATTATAATTAGAGACTTCAACATCCCTCCATCAGTAATTGATAGATCAAGCAGTCAGAAAATCTGCCAGATTATAGTTAATCTGAACAGCACTATTAATGAACTTGATCTTATTGATATTAATAGAATACTCCATCTATCAACAGGAGAATATACATTCTTCTCAAGCTCACATGAACATTCACCAAGATAGACCACATTCTCAGATCACAATGGAATTAAATTAGAAATCAATTATGGGAAGATACCTAGAAAATCACCAAATATTTGGAGATTATACAGACTCTAAATAACACAGAGACCACAGAAGAAGTGTCCAGGGAAATTTTAAATCTATTTTAAATTAATTACAATGAAAATACAACTTAGCAAAATTTGGGGGATGCAGTGAAAGCAATGCTTAGAGGAAAATTTATAGCATTAAATCAATATATTACTCAAGAAGAAAGATCTAAAATCAAGTAATTTACACTCCTACCTTATGAAACCGAGAAAGAAGAGCAATTTAAGCCTTAAAGCAAGCAGAAGAAAAGATAATAATAATTAGGGCAAAAATCAATGAAATAAAAAATAGGAAAACAATAGAGAAAATGAACTAAAACAAATAGAGCTGAGAGAAGTGTGTCCAGAATTAATTCAACCAGTTTAGCTTTGCCCATTCTGCCTGCGAAGGAGGAGGATGAGGGTGGGGTGGTTAGGTCAATCATGGAATCAAATATTTAAGACAGGATTTCCTCATCTACTCACTTCTCTGTCATGTGTGCATTTTTAAATTAAACAAAAATATACTAATTTCCTGTTATGTTATGCTATGTTATGTTATGTTTCATTACTCAAATGTACTAATTCCTAGACAATTACAAGGATAAATAAAACTCGGTCCCTGAAATAATGTAAATAATAACAGCAGCTAACATTTATTGACTATGCAAAAGAAACTGTACAAAGCATTGTTCACATATTAATACATTTAACACTTGCAAACCTATGAGGGTGGCATTATTATCCCCATCTTGCAGATGAGGAAACTAAGCCACAGAAAGGTTGAAAATTTGCCAGAATTACTATGTGGCAGAGTCTGGCCCCTCTTGGTAACAATATTCTCTTTCAATACTCAAGGAAAGGAAGCTCTTAACTTCCCTTCAAAATATGTTCTGTATATTCTGTAATCATATCAATACAAACATATTTAACTTCAAAGTTTCCAACAGTAAAAGAAAATAATTTATTTTTTCTCACTCCCTCCCTCCTTCCCTTCTTCTTTTTGCCTCCCTCCTTCCCTCCCTTCTTCCTTCCGCCTCCCTCCCTTCCTCTCTCTCTGCTCCCCCCTTTCTTTCTATTATGAGTGGAAACAAATGGGGGCACACAGATCTGTATATAATGCACTTTCATATATTTGAAGAAAAATGATAAGAGATATTGAAGAGAAAAAGTAAATTTATTGGAGATCACTTTAAAAAGAGTTTTGGTATTTGAAGCTTGACTAGAAACACTCTAAAGAAGTGAGCTGTTTTTGACATGTATAAAGATTTTTTAACAACCATCTCTCTTGTAAGTAATTAAGTACAAGTAATTACATAATTACTTGATTATGTAGCAGCACTAAAATTTTACAGGAGATTTTTCACTTAAACTCTAGCCTTATAAAAATAATTGCCACAAGTCAAAATTATTTTCTAAATGCGGTAATTCTTTTCTGCTTTTAATTTGTCTGGGGGGAGCGGGGTTAGGTCTATTTTTGTGTAGCAACCAGAGCCAGAGAAGTGTGTAATTTAATAACGTGTCACTGTCTTTAGACACTGACTTAAAACATAGAATGTGTCCCAAAGCTATGATGGTGAGAAACACTTAAATGGGAAATGAAATTATAAGCCAAGTTAGTACTCTAGAGAGTTTCTTTGGTTCTGATATCTAAAAATCAGTCAGATGAGGGTGAGAATGCTATAACTTTAGCCAAAAAATAGCATTTACAAATACTTGGTTTCTAAAAATGCACCAGCAAATAAATTAGATCTACAGAAAAAGAAATAGAGGTAAAGAAGACTCACAAAACATTACTTTCTTTAACCTCTGCTTATAAGAACAAGCTTAAATAATGTGATTTGCGGGGTATCCCCCTTTTCTTTCATTCTATCTTTCTTTTTATAAGTGAGCTGTCTCATCATTGCAAATTTTCTCAAGTTCTTAGAACTCTAATTAAAATGTGGTAATTGGTTATGTTACCTCAATTACCATGATGCACAGACACTGATGCAAAGTGACACCAATTGAATCCCTTGGGTGTTTTGCCCTGGGGCCATCCCATTTATAGTGGCCTTATTATTTTCAATTATAAGGCTGGATGTAGTGCCTACTTTCAAGACCAATACACGTGGAGGGGTTTTCTGGACACAGGGTTAAGTTTTCAATACTAGGGCTCTGGAGTGGCAGGCCAAAAGGAAAAAAATCATTTTGTGAAGAATAAAAATCTAAAATTCTAAATTCACTCAGAATTCAGAGGCACACTCCCCAAAATAAAGATACCTCAAATGAATCCAGACAATTGTTTGAAAAGCAAGAATGGTTTCTTTGCTACTGATAACTATTATTTCTAAGAGAAAATGGTAATGGGACCATTCAGGGCCTTTATCTGGTGAGTTAAGTGAGGAAACTGAGAAGTAGGTTTAAAATAGAAAAGTCAGAAGTTTTCTTGCTCTTCAGATAAATGTTTGAGTTTCTAAAAAGCTGAGCAGAACTGTACTAGGGACTTTACAGACATGTTTTACAAGCATAATAGTACTTTACATGTGCAGATGATCTGCCCTCGGCATAAACATGAAGGTGAGAACACTCCGAAATGGTTGTAGCATAGGGTTGCCCAATGGGGACACTACTGGCATTTGTGGGAAAAGTCCCTCCTTGTACAGGATTGTTATGTATTGTTGTTTCCCCAGACCTACCCATTCAATGTCAGCAGTGTCCACAGTCATTATGAATGACCCCTGGGGCATTTCTCCTCAACATTCTAGAAGTGAATTAGGACATTATCTGGGGACATCATAAATAAATATAAATTGACCCTTTCTTTGTCAAACCCGTTTCATTTTCTAGTGATGATCCCTGTGTCTTTATAAGATTTTCTTAAAAAAAAATAAAAAAAAAATCCCATCCATGGACTTGTTAAAACTAAACAAAAATTCTGTCCCTTTACTCATTAATGTCTTGATTTAGTTTGACTATCTCCAAATAGGTACAGCATTTGTTTATATGCTAAAATTCTGAACTGGGAAAGTTGTGAGAAAAAGGAGGGGTTATACTGTACAAAAGTCTTTTGAAAACTGATACAGCAGAATATTTATAGAAGCATCTCAGACTTTATTCCCAAATAAATACCCAAACAGCCTTATATTTGCAACACTTTGAAAGTCCTTTTCCAACTAAGCCTTAAGCATAGATCATTTCCCCCTTCATTTTTGTCTTTAGATTCAAGGAAGTTGGAAAAGCAAACTCAAGAGTGTTTTAAATAAAATTCATTCTATCACTTTTAGAAACACTTTTGGAATAAAAAAGATTAAATAATGATACATGAGGATCCTATCATAAGCATTTCATCAATAAACATATATGTTATAAACTTCATTTTTATTCAATTATTCAAACTTTAATTTTTTATTTCAATTATTCAAAAGAAACATTTTTCTTCTCAAGTTTTTCTCTCTTTTTTTTATTCAATAATTTTTTATTGCTTGGTTTTAAAAAATTTCCAAATCATTCCAACTTTTTTGGATGAATCCAACTCTTTGTTTATAGCAATCAGTGAATAAGAATGGAGGGAAGTTTACTTCCAAATTGTGTGCTCTAACAAAGTTCAATTAGTTTCAGTCTTCAGATCTTTAACACATCATGCAAAAATTCTTAGGACTCACCAATTAACAGAAAATAGTATATTAGCATAAAATACTATCTTTTCATTTGTTTATATGATTCTTCTTGTATTCAATTCAAAAAGAAATTCCAGCTAGTTTCCAATAAAAAGGAATATTAAGAATAGAAACCATTAAGATAGGGTATGACAGGCAACCAAAGTAGTCTTGGTGGGGAGGGACACAAGTCATTAAAGCAATAAAACTTTTAAGAGCTAAGAGCTCAAAGCCCTAGAGTCAGAAGAACCTGGGTTCAAATATTGGTTCTTCCACCTTCTAGCTGTATGGCTTTGGGGAATTTACTTAATCTTTCAAAATTTAGTCCCTTCATCTGCAGTTGTTATGGAGATTAAATAAGACCTATGTAAAATGGTAACACAATGTCTAAGATATAGTATATGCTCAAGAATGCTAATACAACAGACTCATCTTCCTGGTGAATGACACTTATAATATACCATTTGGTTTTTTAGGGCTTCTTTGCTAGACAATCAAATGGATGAGCAAAATTAACATTGATTAAACTGCAAAACACATTTCCTCAATATATGATACCTTCTTATGCTAATGAACTTGGGATATCCCCTGAGGGAACCTGTCTTTACTAGACAGTCCAATATGGAGAGGTTTATTGAGATGGCATTTGAAAGTGAAATTTGAGTTGTGGTATATATGCAAATAAATTCTGGGAAATTGGACTTCTTAATAAAAATTCTACGAAGGTCAGGCATTTGTGTGAAGCATGTGTGAACTGCAGACGAAACCCCAAGTGCTTAGTGGAAATGTTTAAATGAATGTCAATGTACTTTTATTGGCCAATCAATTCACATGTCAGCCCAAATCCTCTCTTCTCTATTTTCTCTAGCATTTTGAAAAAGAAAATGTTTGGCTATTCTTCTTTTTATAGTTCTCATAAGAAATTATCACTTTAGCTATGTCATTTAGATATGGTTAATATTTGGCAGTTAAAAGTGCTTCACATGTTACCTGTGATAAGGAATTTGATCCATACATTCCTAAATTGTATAGGAAAAGTGTAATCATCTAATTTCAAAATCCAATTGCCTTAATTTATATGTCTAAAATTACTTGATTAAAAAAGAAGAAGGTGAATGTATATGTAGCATTCTTATTCTTTATATTAAAGAAGTCTTCATCTTAGAGAGGCAAATTAGGGTATTGATTCAAAACTTGACCAGAATGTGTGGGATCAAATCCCAGGTCAGTTACAAACTAACTGGATAACTTTGGACAAGTTGCTGAAACCTCCTGTGTCTTATTTCTTTTTAATCTGTAAAATTAAGAGGATAATAGTATATATACTGTATGGCTGTTATGAGCCTTAAGTGATTTGATGTATGTAAAGCACTTAGAATAGTGCCTAACACATATTAAGTGCTTTGCAAGTAGTAGTAGTAGTTGTTGTTGTTGTTATCATTATTATTTTGTTCTTCAGAAAAGGAATGCCCATTTTCATTTACTTACTCTAAGGCAAGGACACTCACTTCAGGCTTCAGGATAACCCAACAACTCCCTTGCAATTACATGTAAAATTCTGTAGATGCCCATGTGTTTTCTAAACAGTTTCATTGGGGTATAATTGGCACAAAACAAGCTGCATATACTTAAAAAGGAACAATTTTATGTTTTGACATAGGTAAACACCCATGAAACCATCACCAGAATCAAGGTAATGAATATATCATTCACCTACCCAAAATTTCTCATTATCTTTTATAATTCCTCCACACATTCCCTTTAAACCCCCAGACAAAGGTAACCACTGATCTGCTTTCTGTCTCTATAAAGTAGTATGCATTTTCTAGAAATTCGTATAAATGAAATCATACAGTATGCAATCTTTTTGTCTGGATTCTTTTACTCTGTATAATTATTTTGAAAATTGTGTGTGTTAATGTGTACATCCGTAGTGCATTCACTTTTATTGCTGAATAGTATACCACTGCATGGCTATATCACAATTTGCTTATCCATTCTCCTGTGGATAGACATTGGGTTGTTTACAGTTTAGGCCTGTTATGAAATAACATGAGCAGTCATAGACGAGTCTTTTTATGACTTTGATTTCTCTTGGGTAAATGCACAGGAGTGCAAAGCCGGGGTCATATGGTAGGCCTAGGTTCAACTTTTTAAGAAGCTACCAAACTTTGTATCCAAACTACCAAAATGTATACTTAGTTTACATTCCCATCAGCAGTGTATGAGAGTTCCATTTCCATATCTCTGTCAGCATTTGGAATGCTAGTCGTTTTCAATTTTAGCTATTTTATTAGGTGTGTAGTGATATCTCATAGATATCACTATGTATTTCCTCATGACTGATAGTGTTGAACATCTTTTCATGTGCTCTTTTGCCATTCATATATCTTCTTTGTTGAAGTGTTTATTCACCTTTTACCTATTTTATTGGTGTGTTGTCTTATTGATTTTGAGAGTTCTTTATATATTCTGCATACAAGTCCTTTATCACATACATTATTGGGAAATATTTTTTCAAGATCTGTGTGGCCTGCTTTTTCATTTTTTTAGCAGTGTCTTTCAGGAGCAGGAGCTCTTAATTTGATGAAGTCAAATTTATCAACTTTTTCTACATGCACCATGTTATATCTAAGACATCTTTCCCTAATCAGTGGTCACAAAGATTTTACCCTATGATTTTTTTCTAGAATTTTTATAGTTTCATGGTTTACTTTTAGGTCTATGATCCATATTTTACTTCATTTTGTATATGGTTCAATAAAAAATACATTTTATATTTGTGCATATGGTTGTTCAATTGTCCCAGGATAATCTGTTGAAAATACTGTCTCTTTTCCATTGAATTCCCTTTGCAACTTTGTCAAAAACCAATTGACCCTATATGTGTAGCTCCATTTCTGAAATTTCTATTCTGTCCCAGTGATCTCTTTGTCTACCCTGAATACCAATGCCACCCATACTTTCTTGACTACTGTAGCTTTATAAGTCTTAAAATCAGGTAGTGTAAGTCCTCCAACTTTGTTCATCTTTTCCAAAATTGTTCGGCTATTCTAAGTCTTTGGCACTTCCATATGAATTTCATAATCAGCTTATAAATTTCTACCATAAAAACACACTAAGAGGGAAGCGGCTGTGGCTCAATCAGTAGGGCTCCCGTTTACCATATGGGAGGCCCCGGGTTCGGTTCCCGGGGCCTCCTGCTGGGGGCAGGCCCGCCCGCACAGCGTGGTTAGCTGACCCAGTGAGCACAAGCAGCAAGGGGGGGATAAATGAATAAATAAATAAAATCTTTAAAAAAAAAAAAAAAACACACTAAGATTTTCATTGGGATCACAGTGAATCTACGGATCAATTGCAGGAAAATTCATAATTGATAACTAATAGTGTGCCTTCTGAACCATGAATATGCTTATAGTTCTTTATTCATTTAATTATATAATTTTTCTCAGCAATATTTTGTAGTCTTCCATATCTTTTGTTAGCTATATCCCAAAGCATTACATATTTTATGTTTTTTTAGATTATTTAATTTCAATATTTAATTGTTCATTGATAGTCCACAAAAACATAATCAATAATTGTATAATGATATTGGATCTTGTAGTCTTGCCACATTTCCTTATTCCCATAATAGTTCTAGGATCTTTTTTTTTTTTTTTTTTTAAGATTCTGTAGCATTTTCTATATAGATTGTCATGAAGTCTGTGAATAAAACTATTTTAATTTATAATTTCCAGTCTGAGTGTATTTAATTTCTTTTTCTTGCTTTATTGCACTGGATAGAACCTAAGTACAATGTTGAACACAATTAGTGAAAGTGCACATCCTTGCCTTGTTCTTTTTTTTTTTTTTTTTTTAAAGCAACCAGATAGTTTATTGCAAAGTGAAAGTAAAAAGTGCACAATCAAGATGTGAGTGTGGGTGATCTTACTAGTGAATCTTGCCTTGTTCTTGATCTTAGGAGAAAAGCATTCAGTATTTTACCATTAAATATAATGTTAGCTATAGGTTATTGTAGATGTCCTTTATCAGGCTGAGGAAGTTTCGATTTATTCTTAGGCTTCTGAGAGTTTTTATCAAGAATGACGTTGGATTTTGACAAATGCTTTTTCTATGTCCACTGGAACAATCATATGATTTTCCTTTTTCAGTCTGTCAATATGATTAATTACATCAATTTAAAAAATATTAAATCAAATCTACATTTCTGGGATAAACTCCACATGGTCATGATATATTATCTCTTTCATATATTGTTGATTTGATTGGATAAAATATTGTTTAAAAATCTTTTATATCTATATGCAGGGGGGATGTTGGTCTGTAGTTTTCTTTTCTCATAATGTCTTTATCTGGTTTTGGTATCAGGATAATCCTGGTTTAGAGAATGAGTAGGGAAGCCTTCCTTCTCTTTTGAATTTTCTGGAAGGCATTGTGTAAAATGAGTATTATTTCATCCTGAAATGGTGAATTCACCTGTAAAGCCACTTGGGCCTGGAGTTTTCTTTATGGAAAGGTTTTCAAATGATGATTCAAATTCTTTAATAGATTTTAGGTTATTTGGGTTATGTATTTCTTCTTGGCCAAATATTGGTAGTTTGTGCTTTTCAGAGAATATTTCCATTTATCAAAATAGTTTAATTTAATGGCATAAAACTATTAGTAATATTCCCTTTGCATCCTTTTAATATCTGTACAATCAGGAATTTTATTTCTGCCATTGGTAATTTGTTTCTTGCATTCTTTTTTGTTTTTTTTTTCCTTTACCGGGAGGTCCCGGGGATTGAACCCAGGTCCCTCCACATGGGAGATGGACGCCCAACCATTTGAGCCACATCCATCCCCCAATTTATTTTTTTCTCTCTTTTTTTCCTGGTCAGTCTGACTAGAGGTTTATCAGTTTCATTGATCTCAAAACTCCAGGTTTTCATTTCATTGATTTTTATCTATTATTTTTCTGTTATTTGTTTCATTGATTTCTGCTCTAAACTTTATGATTTTCTTTCTTCTGTTTACTTTGGGTTTACTTCTTGTGATTTAAATATTTTTAAATTTGAGATTTGTTTTATTGCCCAGAAGACAGTCACTTGTGATAAAGATTCTGTGTACAATTGAAAAGAACGTGCATTCTGTTATTGTTGGATAGAATGCTTTAAATGTCTGTCAGGTCAAGCTGGTTGATAGTTTTGATCAAGTCTTCTTTTTTCTTACTGATTTTATGTCTATGTGTTCTATAAATTATTGAGAAAGGTATGTTGGAATCTTTACAAATAGTTTTGTATTTGTCTTGTCTCCTTGTAGTTCCATCAGTTTTTGCTTCAGGTATTTGGAAGCCCTGTGAGTAGTGTATAAACATTTGGTAGTGTTATGTCCTCTTGGTTAATTGGCAGCTTTATCATTAAGAAATAACCAAATAACCCTTTTTATACCCTTAATATTCTTTGTTCTGAAATCTACTTTGTTTGATATTAATATAGCCACTTCAGAGTTATTTAGATTAGTGTTACCTTGATTTATCTTTTCAGTCCATTTACTTTTAACCTATTGTCTTTATCCCTGAAAGTTATTTAAGTAGTAATTTAAAATTTTTTCATATTTATCTACAGTAATAGTTACCATTTGCCATGCTTTTCATTCCTTTGTGTAGATCCAAGTTTCCATCTGGTATCATTTTCCTTTCTCCTGAAGGAATTTCCTTGATATTTCTTATAGTGCTGGTCTGCTGGTGATGATTTTTTTCAGCTTTTGATGTCTTAAAAACTCCTTACTTTTGTCTTCCATTTGGATGGTATTTTCTCAGTGTATAGTATTCTATGTTAAGTTTTTTTCTTCTAGTATTTTAAAGATGTTGCTCTACTGCCTTTTGTGACTTGTGTTGTTTCTGACTAGAAGTCTGCTATAATTCTTATTGTTCAGATAATAATTCTTCTCTTTTTATCTGGATGGTTTGAAGATATTCTCTTATTATTGGTTTAAATCAATATGATTATGGTATGCCTTGTTGCAATTTTTCATGTTTCTTGTACTTTGGGTTTGCTGCATTTCTTTGATCTGTGGGTTTATAGTTTTCATCAAATTTGGAAAAATTCTGGCCATTATTTCTTCAAACATCTTTTTGTCTCTAACTACATACGTATTAGGCAGCTTGAAGTTATCCCACAGGTCACTGATGCTCTGCTGTTTTGTTGCATTTGGGCTTGTTTTTGTCTCTGTGCTTCATTTTGGACAGCTTCTATTGCAATGTCTTCAGATTTATTAATTGTTTCTTATGCAATGTCTAATTCACTTCAATCTCATCCAGTGTCTTTTTCATCTCAGTTATTTTAATGTTCATCTTCATCTTTAGAAGTTGGATTTGTTTAACTATTCCCAGTCCTGTATGAGTGTAGGGAGCTTTTCCTCTAATCCTTTTTGGTGGTTCTTTCAGCTGAAGACTTGAGAGGGTTCCTCTGCATATCTCTGGAACTCTCTCCTTCTCTTTCTTTGTGTAGTATTTTCCCCTCTGTACTCTTTCTTGTAGCAACTCAAGACTCCCCAGATCCCCAGGCTTGTCTCCTCAACTCAAAGAGACTACGAGCCTCTACATGGATTTCCCCTCAATATACCCTGAAACAGAAACTTTCTCCAGTCAGAAAACTGAATATTCATAAGGATCACTTCACTGGTTTTCCATCTCTTCATTGTCTATTGTTCAGTATCTTGAAAACTGTGGTTTCTTATATTTTGTCCAGTTTTTTCAGTTGATTTAGGTGGGAGGGTAAATATAGTCCCTTGCTCTATTTTGACTGGTAATGGAAGTCTGCCTATATATTTTTAGAACTAGAAGGTCCAAAGGTTTTACCAAGGAATAACACCTCTCCACAATATTAAGAAACACACTGTTCTCAGTTAATGTAGAGATTATTATGGATTATTGTTGTTACTATGGATTATTTCATAAATTTTAATTTTAATGTACTGTAGGAAGTAATATTTAAGCTGTTAAAAATAAGAAAAGTCCTGGCTCTCTATAATAATTAAATCATAAATGCAAAATGCTATTATGGCAGATGGAATGGTTTAAGGTAATATAAGTACTTGGGAATGTCAGCAAAGATGAAGGACCCAAAACAGAGAAAAGAGCAAAGGAACAAAATTCAAGCTTCTTTGCCTGTCAAAGAAAGAAGGCATGAGACGAGGAATAAAGTAAAAATATGTGATTCAAATGAAAATTAGAATTAAAGCTCAAAAATTATAGACAGAGATCAATGTTATTGAGAACACAAAGGAAACAGAAATAAGTCTAGGCAAAAAGTTTGAATATGGGAAGAACAAAGGTAGTTTCAAATAATAATGCAATTTCAAATCTTGATGAGAAAAATCCTTTTCAGCTTTGTCTGTTTTGTCTCCTGGAATTTAATGTAAATTCTCTCGCTTTCTTGAAAATTTTGAAAAGAGATAAATATATTAATTATTTACCTTGTTAGGTATAGCTGTGAGTTTTTATACAGAGAATGTTTTTTAATTGACATTTATACACTTATCTGAATTTTCTGAATATTATGGAAGGGCTTCCCATATTTTTGTATGACTAATTGTAAGCTTGAAGACAGTACTTACCTCTGAATATTACCTAATTCTATAATTATTTATATATTTGTCTTCTCTTTCTAACTATGCTTTTTGAGGAGGAAGAGGCTGTTTTATTCACTTCTGAATCTCTAGCAGCGACTACCATAAAGCATCATTTAGAAAAATTCACTCATTCAACAAACATTATGGAGAACATATTAAGTCTTAGATCCTATGTGGGGTTTTGTGAATGCAGTAGTGAGAAGAAACTGGCTGCATGACTGCTCTCTTGGAGCTTCAGACAAGTAGAAAGCACTGACAGTAATCAAAGCATCACACAAACACATGTAAATTGAACAATGGGGAACACCAGATGGATGACTAGGTTTTCAGGTGACACTTCTTATATGAGCTATTTCCAAGATGACTAATGATGAAAATCCTATAAGATACAGAAAGATTCAGATCCTTTCATTCTAAGTATCAAAACCTAGTTCACATTTTTAGAACCACTTCATCTGATACTTCATACAGAATTTCCTTCAAAAATGACTTTTGAGTGAAGAAGAGTACAGCACAGGGTACTTCAAATTGTGTTTTATATCTTGGAAATGCTGTCCTTATTGAACAAGAAAAAGGTTAAAGGACACCTATTTAGTGGTTTTATGAAATTGAAATATTCTTATAAAAACATGTGACACTCAAAGTCATTTTGTCAAATATGAAAACTTAGCACTAATATAACTATGGTTCCTCTAAACCAAATGCCAGAATGAAACAAAATTTATTAAATGAAAGCATGTACTTCTTCATTTAGAAAATATTTATTGGACACCTATTATGTGCCAAGAATTGTTCCAAACCTTGGGGATTTATCAGCGAATAAAACAAAATTCCTGTGCATAAGCAAGGGATAGGATGGCCTTGGGGAAACATGGTAAACAGATTATTTAGAGGCTTCTTAGTCTCTATAAAGGCAGCCTGCCACATTGATAAAATACTAGTCCACCCATCAAAGCAAACTGGACTCTTTACCCAATCAGCAGATTTCAGAAGCAGTGAAATATCTCCAACTGTATGATATACCATGTGCTTGTTATATTGCTGACAATAATGTGATTCCCTACTCTTCTATCCTTTTCCTGACAGTGATTTTCAACTCTGTTTAGCACAGAGAACCTTATTTGCTTCCTTAGTCATTTCAAACTAACTACATACTCCTCAACCTACCTAAAGAAGAGTGGAGACTTTTCTCTATCTGTAATTTATATCTGCCTCTATGCAGTAGCTTGAGTTTCTAAGAAGCAGCCAAGGTATTTCAAAGCTACAGCTTGCTTTTACCACAGAAGTAGGATAAAAATGTTTACATTGAGCCTGCAGAGATCTATTCCAGCATTCCTGATCATCTGATTTCAAATAAATCCCCAAAGAAACCCCGTTTTATCTCTTCCAAAGTTTGAATGTTTCAGCAAAACCAGAAGTTCTCCAACTGCTGTTGGTTTTTGTGTAAGTCCTATTATGGCCACTACCACACACAGAAACTTAAAACTATAGGGGAAAAAGCAACCTCTTCTACACTTCCAAACACTCTCAAAAAGAAAAAAAAGGAAAATATTACAGCTATATAAATAGCTTCACATAGCTCATTTCTACAACAGGTCATTTCAAGAAAAGACATCCAATTATATAGGCTCTGATTACTGGTAATAACTTGGAAGCCTTAAGAAATTTAACAACTCAGTTTAAAACAATTAAAGAGATCTACAGGAAATGAAATCAACACCTAGATTCAAAATAGCACAGGTGCTGGAGGGATCACTTCTCTCCCAGAAAAAATAGCTAGAGGTCAGGCTGAGACTGTGTGGAGGACTGCTCTGGGCCTAAAGACAGGAGGGGAAGGTGAGGCACCACCCAAAAGAGAGAGGAGCAAAGGAAAGGAGTCTCAGCTGGCTGAAAAATTCCATGGGTATTGCTGCAAAAGCAGCAGTGAGTGCCCACCCCCCACACACACCCCTATGGAGCAAATAGCAGTTTGCAGACTGCAGTGGCTGTGGACTGCAGTGGCTGTGGCTGAGGTCATCGAAGGGATCATCTTCCCCAAGAAAGGGAACGGGAGAGACACAACCTACAGCAAATTCAGATTTTGGCCAGCAAACTTGATCTCCTGCATTAGAGGGGTCACACACTTTCAGTCTGGGTGGGACTTTGACATTGTTTGCACTGAGAGCCAGCAAAACAGGGAGCTAAAGATAATTTGCCTTCTTAAACAGCCCCAGGCCAGTTGCTGAGTAGACAGAAGGAGGGAGGGTGAGGCTGGCCAAGGGTGGAGAACAGCTTCTGAATTTGTGAGGCTTGGCCAGCCTCTTCACTGCTTCTTCACTGCTCACCCACCCTAGGAGTTATACTGAATGCATTCCTGCCCAGCAGCTGAGGTCTGAGCTGAGAGGTCTGCCAAAGAGTGCCATCTGCTGGCCAGGCCAGAAAAGTGCATGAAAAGGGAAAAATAATAATAAATAAAAGAGGCAAGCAGGTGCCTTTTCTACCCCCTCTCCAAGGCCCTTGGAAACTGGCCTTCACCCCATTATTGGGCCCTTAGCCCTGGTTTGAACAGTTAAATAGGGGCAATCCTAAATATTTAGAACAAGTTGTAACAACAGTCAAACAACAGTGGTAGAACACAACTACTTAACAGTAAATCCCTAGGCAAGAAAGAGAAACTGAACATCATAGTAAACTCAGCATCAGAATTAGATGCCTAGACATCAGCAAAAAATTACAAGCCATACAAAGAAAAAGGAAGCTATGACTCAGGCAAAGGAACAAATCAAAGCTCCGGATAAGACATAGGACTTGAGACAGCTAATCAATGAGGTACATACAAAGCTCCTAAATCAAATCATGAAGTTGAAGGGCAACATGGCCAAAGAAAAAGAAGACATTAAGAAGACACTGGGGGAAGCGGATGTGGCTTAAGCAGTTGGGCATCCGCCTACCACATGGGAAGTCCCAGGTTTGGTTCCCCCCAGTGCCTCCTAAAGAAGATGAGCTGGGGCAACAAGATGATGCAGTGAAATGGTGTGGTGAGGGGACACAGTGGGAGACGAAACAAGCAGGGAGTGGAGGTGGCTCAAGTGATTTGGGGCTTCCCTCCAACATGGGAGGTCCTGG
This sequence comes from Tolypeutes matacus, assembly GCA_026826555.1. Taxonomy (NCBI): domain Eukaryota; kingdom Metazoa; phylum Chordata; class Mammalia; order Cingulata; family Chlamyphoridae; genus Tolypeutes; species Tolypeutes matacus. Next base: position 1,124,123 of record JAKSZT010054562.1, read on the forward strand.
GTTTGGTTCCTGGTGCCTCCTAAAAAAAGGAAGACGAGAAGACGGTAAGCACAAACAATGGGGTAGAGAGGAGGAATAAATAAAACAAAACAAAATAAAAACACTGGATGAGCACAAAGGAAAATTTGAAACCCTGAATAGAAAAATATAGGCCTTATGGGAATGAAAGACACAATAAGTGACATTAAAAATACAAAAGAGGCACACAACAGCAAATTTGAAATAATGGAAGAAAGAATCAGTGACATAGGGGAAAGAACAACTGAAATTGAAAAGAGAGAAAAACAGGGAGAAAAGCATGGAAAAAACAGAGCAGGAGCTCAGGAAATTGAATGATGACATGAAGCACACCAACATGTGTGCTATGGAGTTCCAGAAGGAGACAGATGAGAAGAGAAAAGGGGCACAAAGAGTATTTGAGAAAATAATGGCCCAAAATTTCTCAATGCTCAAGAAAGACATAAATATATATGTACAGGAAGCACAGCACACTCCAATTACAATAAATTCAAATAGACCCACCCCAAGACACATAATATTCAGAATACCAAATGCCAAAGATAAAGAGAAACTTCAGAAATCAGCAAAGGAAAAGTGAAACACAACATACAAAGGACATCCAATAAGAATTGGTGCAAATTTCTCTTCAGAAACCATGGAGGTGAGAAGGCAGTGGTATAATATAATTAAGGTACTGAAAGAGAAAAACTACCATCCAAGACTTCTGCATCTGGCAAAACTGTACTTTAAATATAATGGTGAATTTAAAATATTCTCAGATAAACAGAACTAAGAGAGCTTGTAAACAAAAATCCAGCTCTGCAGAAAAACACTAAAAGGAGTTCTGCAGCCAGAAAAGAAAAAAGAAAAAGAGAGGCTTGGAGGAGAGCATAGAAATGAAGACTATCAGAAAGGGTAACCAAAAGGGTAAAAAAATGGACAAAAATAAGGTATGATATATGAAAGCTAAAGGATAAAATGGCTGAAGTAAGTAATACCTTTACAGTAATAACATTGAATGTTAATGGATTAAACTCCCCAATCAAAAGGTGGGCTTAGGAGCAGATGTGGCTCAAGCAACTGAGTGCCCACCTCCCACATGGGAGGTCGCGGGTTTGGTTCCCAGTGCCTCCTAAAGAAGACGAGCAGAAGCTGCAACCGGCAAGACACTGCAATGAGCAGATACCACAAGCGCAGTTCCGCAACCAGCAGACACTGTAAATGCTGCAATGAGCAGATGCTGCAATGAGCAGACACCGCAATGAGCAGAAGATGTAACCAGCAGGGGGTAGAAGTGGCTCAAGTGGTTGGGCACTCGCTTCCCATATGGGAGATCCCAGGTTCAGTTTCTGGTGCCTCCTAAAGAAGACGAGCAGACAATGAGCAGACAGATGAAGGTGCTATCTTGGTGGGGGATGCGGGTGGGAGGAGGGAATAAAAATTAATTTAAAAAACCAGGCTGACAGAATGGATAATAAAACATTGGCCATTCATATGCTGTCTGCAGGAGACTCACTGTAGTCTGAAGAATGCAAACAGACTGTAAGTGAAAGGTTGGAAAAAGATATTTCATGCAAATAGTAACCCAAAGAGAGCAGGGGTAGTTATACTGGTGTCAGATGAAACAGACTTTAAATTCAAAAAAGTGAAAAGAGATGTAGAAGGCCATTATGTATCAATAAAATGGACAATCCACCAGGAAGGACTAACAGTCACAAATATCTATGCACCTAACCAAGATGCCCCAAAATACATGAGGCAAACTGGCAAGACTAAATGGAAAAATAGACTTCTCTACAATAATAGTTGGAGACGTCAATACACCACTCACATCAATAGATAGAACAGTAAGTCAGAAGATCAACAAACAAACAGAGAACTTGAACAATATGATAAGTGAGCTGGACCTGACAGACATATAGAATATTTCACCCCATATCAGCAGGTTATACATTGTTCTCAAGTGTTCATGGATCTTTCTCCATGATAGACCACATGTTGGGCCACAACAAAGCTCTCAATACATTTAAGAAGATTGAAATTTTACAAAGCACCTTCTCTGATCATAATGGAATGACACTGGAAATCAATAATAGGCAGGAAAGGGGGAAATCTGCAAATATATGGAGGCTAAACAACACACTTCTAAACAATCAGAGTCAAAGAAGAAATTACAAGAGAAATTAGTAGATATCTTGAGACAAATGAAACTGAGAACACAACTTATCAAAACTTATGGTATACAGTGAAGGCAGTGCTGAGATAGAAATTTATGTCCCTAAATGCTTATATTAAAAAAAAAAAAAATGCTAAAATCAAAGATCTAACTGAACTGGAGAAACCAGAAAAAGAACAGCAAACCAATCCCAAAGCAAGCAGAAAGAAATAAATAACAAAGATTAGAGCAGAAATAAATGAAATTGAGAACAATAACAACAACAACAACAACAACAACAACAAAATAGAGAAGATCAACAAAACCAAAAGCTGGTTCTTTGAGAAAATCAATAAAATTGACAAACCCTTATCAAGACTAACAAAGAAATAAAGAGAGAAGATGCAAATAAATAAAATAAAAAATGAAAGGGGGGACATCATGACACACCCCACAGAAATAAAAAGGATTATAAGAGGATATTATGAGAAACTATATGCCAACCAATTAGACAACTTAGATGAAATGGACAAATTTCTAGAAATGCCTAAACAACCTACACTGACTCTTCAAGAAATACAGGAATTCAACAAACCAATCACAAGCAAAGAGGTTGAATCAGTAATCAAAAATCTTCAACAAAGAAAAGTCCAGGACCAGATGGCTTCATGGGTGAATTCTAACAAACATCTTGAGAAGAATTAATAAAAGTCCTGCTTAAACTCTACCAAAAAGCAAAAAGGAGGGAAAGTTACCTAACACATTTTATGAAGCCAACATCACTGTAATACCAAAGCCAGATAAAGATACTACAAGAAAAGAAAATTATAGACCAATTTCTCTATGAACATAGACGCAAAAATTTTTAAGAAAATACTTGCAAATTGAATCTAACAGCATATAAAAACAATTATACATCAAGATCAAGTAGGTTTTATTCCTAGTATGCAAGGGTGGTTCAATATAAGAAAATCAATTAATATAATATACCACATTAATAAATCAAAGGTAAAAAACCACATGACCATCTCGATTGATTCAAAAATGGCATTTGACAAAATCCAATATCCTTTCTTGATAAAAACACTTCAAAACATAGGTATGAAAGGAACGTTCCTCAACATAATAAAGGGCATATATGAAAACCCCACAACCAACATTGTTCTCAATGGTTGAGAGGTTGAAAGCTTTCCCTCTAAGATCAGGAACAAGACAAGGATGCCCACTGTCACCACTGTTATTCAACATTATGCTAGATATTCTAGCTAGAGTAATTAGGCAAGAAAAAAATAAAAGGCATCCAAATTGGAAAAGAGGAAGTAAAACTCTCACTTTTTGCAGATGACATGATCCTATATTTAGAAAATCCCAAAATATCTATAACAAAGCTATTAGAGCTCATGAATGAGTTCAGCAAAATGGCAGGATACAAGATCAACAGACAAATATCAGTAGCATTTCTATACACTAATAATGAGCATGCTGAGGAAGAAATCAAGAAAAGAATTCCATTTACAATAGCAAGGAAAAGACTCAAATATCTAGGCATTCATTTAACTAGGAAGGTAAAGGATCTGTATTCAGGAAACTACAAAACACTGCTAAAAGAAATCAAGGAAGCCCTAAACAAATGGAAGGACATTCTGTGTTCATGGATTGGAAGACTAAACATCATGAAGATGTCAATTCTACCCAAATTGATTTATAGATTCAATGCAATACCAATCAAAATTCCAACAGCCTACTTTTCAGAAATAGTAAAGTCAATTACCAAAGTTATTTGGAAGGGAATAGGGTCATGAATAGCCAAAAATATCATAAAAAAGAAGAACAAAGTCAGCATAAAGCTAGACTCATTGATCAATAGAATGTAATTGAGAGTTCAGAAACAGAGCCTCAACTCCATGGTCAACTAATTTTTGATAAGCCTACCAAGCCCACTTTTCTGGGTCAGAACAGTCTCTTCAACAATTGGTGCTGGAAGAACTGGATAACCATAAGCAAAAGAATGAAAGAGGGCCCCTATCTCATTCTCTGTACAAGAATCAACCCAAATGGATCAAAGACCTAAACATAAAAGCCAGGACCATAAAACTCCTAGAAGATAATGTAGGAAAACATCTACAAGACCTTAAAGTGGGGTTCTCTTAAACCTTACACCCAAAGCAGGAGTAACAAAAGAAAAAATAAATAAATGAGACCTATTCAAAATTAAACACTTCTGCAACTCAAAGGACTTTGTGAAGAGGGTAAAAAGGCAACCTACTCCATGGGAGGAGATATTTGGAAATCACACATCTGACAAGGGTCTAATATCTATGAAATATAAAGAGATCCTAAAACTCAACAATAAAAAGACAAATGATCTGATTAAGAAATGGTTAAAAGACCTGAAGAGACATTTTTCTAAAGAAGAAATATAAATGATGAAAAAACACATGAAAAAATGTTCAATATCACTGGCTATTAGGGAAATGCAAATCAAAGCTATAATGAGATATCATTTCACACCTACTAGAATGGCCGCTATCAACAAAACAGAAAACCACAAGTGTTGGAGAGGATGTGGAGAGATAGGAATACTTATTTATTGTTGATAGGAATGTAGAATGGTACAGTCACCTGTAGAAGTCTTTGGCAATTCCTAAGGAAGTTAGATATAGATCTACCACATGACCCAGCAATACCGCTACTAGTATATACTCAGAAGAACTGAGAGCAGTGACACAAACAGACATCTGCACACCGATGTTCAGAGTGACAGTATTCTCAATTGCCAAAAGATGGTAACAACCCAGGTGTCCATCAACTGACGAATGGTTAAACAAACTGTGGTACATATACACAATGGAATATTACTCAGCTGTAAGAAGAAATGAAATCGTGAAGCATAAGACAATGTGGATGAACCTGGAGGACATTATGTTGAGTGAAGCAAGCCAGGCACAAAAGGACAACTATTGTATGATTTCACTATTATAACTAACTATAATAAGCAAACTCATGGAGTTAATAGCTAAAATATAAGTCACCAGAAAATAGAATGTGATTAGAGAAGGGAAAGCTGAGGTTAAATCTGTGTAGAATTGGTAAAAAGTTGTTTGTACATATGTGGAAAATGAGTAGAAATGGTGAAAGCACATTATAGGATTTGTAATTAATAGTGTTAATATATTGGTATGATAGTGGTTTGTTTTTTATTGTTTTTCTTTCTTTTTTTTTTTTTTTTTGAGTAATGAAAATGCTTTAATATTGTTTGAAATGATGAATGTGTAACTTAGTAATTATGCCAACTGTCATTGACTGTACACTTTAGATAAATTATAAGGTTTATGAAAAAAAATAGTAGGGTACATTGGGGGAAAAAAAACACCAAATGTAAGATATGGACCATAATTAGTAGTAACACTTTGATGATGCTCTTTTATACAAATGTTTCACAACAATGCAAGGTATTGGTGGTGGAGTACTGTATGGAATCCCTGTATGACATTATGCGTGTATGCTTTGTAAATTCACAACTTTTCCTATATGCCTATTGTTTATGTAGTTTCATGTATGAATGATATAGTTCAATAAATTGCTTTTAAACTGAAAAAAAAAAAAAAAACAGCTATAGGTACAAAAAAAGAGAAAAGGCTTCCTTGTTTATTGCCCCATTTATTCTCAGTCCCCAATGCCAAATACATCAGATCCAAATATTAGTGCTTTGGTAAAATTAGAATTCATAGGATAAGACTGTTTTTCAGTGGCAAGATTTTTATATTTGATTTTTTAAAGTTTTGTATCCTGAATTTTCCAAAGACATACAGTTGGTAATATAGACAGATAAAAAAAACTTTCCATCTATGTATGCATGTATTATGTATGTAGGTATGTATTTAATTTATGTAAGTCAAACTTGAAAATTGGGCTTTCAACAATAGACACTGAGCTCAAGGTCATTTGGGGGAATGCAAACTTTTAATTGATAAATTCTTTCCCTGAAGGACATGAAAGTTTTCTCAAGATATGTGCATTTTATACTATTATAAAACAACCTGTAGACACATACATTTCCTTCATTTAGCAACAACTAGAAGCTATAGTTATTTTGCAACATCCTTCAAAGGGATCACCTCTCTCCCCCACCTTTAGTACTTGTTCTCAGCAATGTGACAGTGTCAGAATGAGTTCTAAGCAGGAATGATAGGGGGTCAGCATATAAATATCAGGTGTTATTTCATATCATGTAATGGGAAGGTGAACAGTAGACTATATTTCATTACATTTTCTGCAGAGCATACACATTATTCCATATGCTCTGTGAGAACTAAACCACCTTATAGCAAAATATTCACAGGTATTGTATGATTAATGAATATCTGTGGTGAAGGAATGACTGAAACAATTAATGTCTTAGTTGGTAAAGTTAAGGAAATCTCCATGTGATTTTTAAAACCAAAACCAATGAGATACACTAAAATTTATCTTATCAGTAAGTCAAATAAATCCCTGTTGTTATGACAAATGTTTCATTTAGTGATTGTAGATAGCTACTGCTTTGGTTAGCAAAAACACTTATAAGATGGACACATTTTCTAAGCTCTGACAGAGGTTTTTCATTCTGAGAAATATGAGAGACCATTTCACTTAAAAAAAAATAAATCACTCACAGACTCCTTTCCCAACTTCTTTTGTAGCCGAGTTTGCCACTGGACAGCTTGCATGACAATGGCTTCCCATCTTCTTTCAAGATTTACAATGATCAGCTGCATGGGCTGGTGGTCTGCATTCAGATTGCAGGTCTCCCGGTCATCCAGAAGATGCTGGCATAACCGTAGAATGGAGGCCACTCCGCGACGTCGCTGCTTGATTTCACAGCAGAGGGACTGCAACACAGAGAGGAACTTATCTGTGAGCATTTATAGGACAAAGTTCTCTAAAACATGAAACACCCCCTTCCACCTTCACTTCAAATTACAAGGATAGACTCAGCTACAAACAATAGGACAAGAAAAAAGAGCAGAGGTCTCTTTGAGATTGGAGGACTCCTGTAGGCACTTAACTAATGCTAAAGAATTTAGTTGCATCTCTTTCTTCCACTCCTCTTCACTGATTTCTCCCTAAGAAATGTAGGGTCTTACCTTGACACCTAGGTAATTCACAGTTTATAGCCTAATGAAATAAATCATTTAGGTCATATGAATGTCAAACAAACAAACTGACATACTTTGATTTGAGGTAAGAGAAAAACCAAAACAGAGAAAAGTCCTCCAAAAGCTAATGGAATTTTTTTTTTTTCAAATTTACTCCTAGATTCTTCAGAGTCAAAAAAAAAAGTTTATCTCTCTACTCTCTGGGAATAAGTTAAATAAGATTGCAAGGAATTTTGAGATGGGACATCTATTATCTGGGAAAAAAAAAAAGGATAAGCAATATTTCTCTTCCAAAGCTTGATTAACAAAGCAATAACGTTCAGAAAACAGAAATAAAGATACTGGATTATTGCTGCACTATTTGTTGGTTGCTATGTTTCTTTTAATAGACATTCACACTATTTAAGAAGGATAAGCATGCATCAAAAAAGCATTTTGCCCCCAGAAGCATTTGTATTGCTGCAGTGACCCTAAGCTGAACGATTCAAGAAAACTAGTGGGTACACATGTCTAAAAATATTATATCCTTTCTTTGCCTAGGGATAGTGTATAAGTGATATTCTAATTCAAAGCCTTCAGGAGAAATGATGATTATATCCACAAACATCTCTGAGTTACTAATCTCCTTCTACTGCCACAATTGGACTTTTCTAACAGTTAACAGATTGCTTATTAATCAACAAGGGTAAACAAGACAATGCAACTTCATTTAGTGTGAGAGTTTTAATGCCTAAAAGTATTTGTGCTTAAAATGTTAATCCAAATAAGGCTTCATTAGAAGAAGTCTTAAAATAATTAAGTGTGGTTCATTGAAATGTGTATGGAGTGGGGGTAGTAGATCAGCAGGTGGACATGTCATACAGATGTTCCACTTATTGATATAATGCATGCTATGGCCATTTAAATGACCCTAACTCAGTAATAGCTGGAATTCTATTATTTCTATAATGAGAGAACCCTGTACCTTTAATATTTCTGAATTTTAAATAAGGTGAATGACAAATTCCCAAACCTCTATTTATGGCAAAATATGACTAGGAATTTTATTATTCAATTTATACCAGTGCAGCATTTTCAGTTATGTTTCCTGAACTTACCCTTATTTATTTTCCTAGGGTTCATTACTATTTTCCTATATAACTCCTGATGTAAGCACCAGGCCTGACAAATTTCTTTTCTGATGCTATTCGTTAATTCAGTGCTGCATAAGAAGAAATCCCTAGACATTCAAAGATAAAACTTGAGGGCCTACTAAAGAAACATTCTATCTCCTCCTCTAACCCTGGCCCCACTCACAAAATCACATGCACTAATATGCTTGTGTGCATGTACATAGTCACACACACTATACACTTACTCTATCTCACACTCATGCTCACAAACATTCTGGTGCTCTCTCTCTCGCTCTCTCTCTCTCTCTCTCTCACACACACACACACAGCCTTCAATTTACTTCTTACTAGACCAACTGTTGGGCAAGTCAACCTATCAAGCCCACTCAATACCTGCCAACTCTTGACCCAATACTAAAAACTTGAAGATAATTTTATGGCTAACTGAAATTGGTTTAAATGAGTCCTGTGAATAGTAACATTGAGGGTTTTTGTTTTGTTTTGTTATTGTTAAATTGTTAAAAGTAAAGGGTGAGAAAAATGAAGAGTTGTTTCCATGCCACAGAACTGGATCTTGCAAAGATTGTCTTAAGTTGAGACAATTTTTGTTCTCAAGTCAACAAAAAGCCCAGTGTTTCTAAGACAAATGAAAATTTGCAAATGAATAACATTAAAGCTGCCTGTGGAGTTAGCACAGGCCACTTCAGGTAACATTTCAAAGCAATCCAAATGGGCTTCATTGAGCCTGCAGGTGTTTTCAAAGTTATCAAAAAGGACACTTGAAGGATGCTAGGTGAAAATTTCATAAAGGTTATTAGCCATAGTTTTTTTGTAAGTATCCAGAAAGTATGCAGTATTTAAGTATCAAGATGATAGCCCTCCCCCCATCTTAATGTGAATCAATCCAGATAGATACGTTGGTTTGAAAGTGTAAAAGAAGTAACTGTTGACATTCAATATCTGATTTCTGGATCTTCAGAATTCTGCTTTTTTATTTATTTTTTTAATACTTTAAATATACAAAGGGCTTTGTCTGGATTGATAATTTAACCTAAACGTGCATCTGGAAAATAACACCATACTTTAAAAGGAGGGTACTCTTTAAAAGATGTTGGGGGAAGTGGATGTGTCTCAACTGATTTCTCGCCTACTACATGAGAGGTCCCGAGTTTAGTTCCCAGTGCCTCCTGGAGAAGATGAGCAAGACAGTGAGCTGGTCACACAAAGAGGAAAGACAATGCGAGACACAACAAACCAGGGAGCTGAGATGGCTCAAGTGATTGAGTACTCTCTTCCACATGGGAGATCCCAGGTTCGGTGCCTCCTAAAGAGAAGATGAGCAGACACAAGAGCACACAACAAATGGACACAGACAGTAGACAGCGAGTGCAAACAACTGGGTGGAGGGGGGAATAAATAAATAAAATAAATCTTAAAACAAAAAAGATGCTGGGAATTTTACATGGTCAACATCTTTTTCAGTATTTTTTTATACTTTTGAGATATAATTGATAAAATAACATTCTCCTACAGAAACAGGTTTCCATGACAATCATTAAAATATACATATTTATTTGTAATCACAACACATACTAAATAAAATCAGTGCATTTGCTGGTAATATTTCTTAGAATCAGTGATTTACATCATTTCCATGAAAAACTACGCATAGAGAAATGTTAAATATAAACCTATGGGAAGAAATGATTAAAATTATTTTTTACTTACTTCTAAAGAGAAAAGTACTTTTAAACAGAAACCTAGACAAAGCAATCTAATTAAGGCAGAGAAATAAGACAGCTTCATCCCTACCTCTCTGACCTAAAATGTGTGTATTGTACCTCCCATGTGCTAGGCACTGTGTCAGGCATGGAGCCTTCAAAAAGGAGCAAGTTACTCCTCTGTCCTTTAAGGAAACAAGATCTACTGGAGGTGGACTACACAAATAAGGATCGTAACCAGTATAATGCAGAAAGGTGGACACTAACAGAAGTGTGTGCAAGTTGCTATTAGAGGATTATGTTTTTTGGTTTATCTGTTTTTGCTCTCCTAAATTCCTCTACCAACTTTTTTTTTTTTTTACTGTTTAATCACTCATGTTATTGAGCCAAATGCAGCACAATATCATTCTTGATATTGGTTCCAGTTTCACACCATTGAAAGTAAGATTTCTAAATACTGGTACTTTATTCTTCATTATATATTAAATATATGTACTATATCCACACATATTATATAGAATATAACATACTTGACATTAAATAATAGTGCCATTTACTTCACAAAAAGATGTAACTAAGCTTACAACAAAAGAACATCTACAGGTAGACCTAGTACTATTATATTAAATAAATATAAGAACCAAATATGAAAAGGAGAGATGAGAAACAAAGGAAAAATTTTAAAATACCAGAACCAAAAAACAAACAGAAAACAAGGAAACCTAGATGAGAAAATCTAAAGCATTTTGTCTCTGGGTACTCTAACAGCCAAAACAAGAAGAGCTAAGCATAGTAGCTCTTAAATAATTTTACTTTGGTAGGTTAATTTAATATCATTAGGTAGGTCAATATGAACAAAGTGGTGGGACTTTAGGTGATCTGTTATATTAAAAAAGGAACTATGAAGTAATTTAAAGGCAAATATGACTTTACCATCTAGATTGAGCAATTGTTTAAAAATATATATTGAATATGCCTTCTATGTGGCAAGTACACTAAAGAGAGCATGAACTGCATATACATGTACCTGCCTTAAATCTAGTTGGAGTGGGATAACACACGAGAGAGAAAGGAAGACTGAAAAAAGCCTGACAAGCTCTTCTAGTTTAAATAGTGTCCGGTCGACAGATTAATCCCCTTGTTATAAGGGTTTCCTATAGTTTTTTAAAAATATATTTTTATTAGAGAAGCTGTGAACTTACAAAACAATCATGCACATGTGTGGAATTCCCATACATTGGTGGAACACCCCTCCACCAACACACTACATTTTTGTGGAACAATTTGCTACAAATTATAAGATAATATGATCAGACTATTACCACTATGGTCTATAGTATACATTTGGCATATTTTTTTCCATACCCCCCTATTACTAACACAGTGCATCTTTGGCACTGATGCAAGAATATTACAGTATTGCTGTTGACTATAGCCCATAAGTTTCCCATAGCTTTTCAGGTGGTGTTTTGTTTTGTTTTGATTTTTTTGTGTTTTAGCATTTTAATTTCATGAGGTGGCTGTTGTCATTTTTTTGCTACCTGTGAACAGATTTTCTAAAGCAATGGTCCTCAGAGCAACACAATCACCTAGTAACTTGTCAGAAATGCAAATTCCCTTGGGCTACCCCATAGCTTCAGAATCAGGAACTCTGAGGGTGGGGCACAGCCATTCATGTTTTTGTAAGCCTTCCAAGTGATTCTGATGAATGTTAAATTTTGAGAATACAGGTCTACAGAAAACAGAGGAACTTAGTTTTCAGGTAAGAGAATTAATCCAGTTGTATAAAATTTTGTTTTGTGAAATATAAAAATACAAGTTTCAAGTCCAGATTCTGTAGTTAGACTGACAGCCAAGAACCAAGGAACTATACTCATTGGTGATTAATGATGTTTTATGGTTAGAAAATGATTGAAAACAAAACCCAAATGAATTAATGAATAGACCTTTTCAACCAGTGATATCTTCAAAGTTTGAGGACTTGCTTGATGATCTCTAGAGTTTTCAATGTAATTATTAAGAATACTGATGGGCTAGGATTGTATGAATCCCATATTTAGGGATTTTACTCCTTTTTATAATTTTTATCCAGTATGTCATTTAAGAATTAATGACTGGGGGGAGTCCCGGGGCTCGGCAGGCTGCGGGATCCCAGGGCCCCGGGCCCCGGATCCTGGCCTCACCTGCCCTGGTGGCCGGCGGGACTATCGAGGCTGCCCCGTGGAGCCCCTCCCCACACCCATTCTGTTTCCGAGTCCCCGAAGTTTTCCTCTAACCAGATCTCCTCTGGGGGAAGCAGATGTGGCTCAAGCGATTGGGCTCCCGTCTACCATACAGGAGGTCCTGGGTTCGATTCCTGGGGCTTCCTGGTGAAAGGTGAGCTGGCCTGCATGGCGAACTGGCCCATGCATAGAGCTGATCCACGTGGAGTGCTGGCCCGTGCAGAGAGCTGGCGCAGCAAGATGATGCAACAGGAAGAAACACAGAAGAGAGACAATAAGAGACGCAGCAGACCAGGGAGCTGAGGTGGTGCAAGAGACTGAGCGCCTCTCTCCACTCTGGAGGGTCCCAGGATTGGGTCCCAATGCCGCCTAAAGAGAAGACAAGCAGACACAGAAGAACACACAGAGAGCACACAGCAAGCACACAACAACAAGATTCTGAGATTGAGACTGAGAAGGAACTATACATTCGAAACCAGAAAACCTTAGAATTGATATCAAGAGGATTCTCCAGGGGTGATCACCAGGCACCCAAGTTGCAGAAGGTTTGGGACTCTAACAGTAAACTGGAAGGGCATCTGGGAAATTCTGTTGGGCAGAGTTTGAAGAGACCCCCCCCCCGCCACCCCCAAAATGAAAAAGTAGCTGTCATGTGTAGGAAAAGATCTCCAGGACAAAGAATCCAGGAGTGAGGTACATTTGATAGAAATTTGAATATAAACCAAACTGTTGCTAGACCTCAAAGAAATAAAATAGAGGAGAGAGTCTTTAAATATGATACATGCAGCAAAATCTTCAAATATAATTCAATAATTCAGACTTAAGTAGACATCAGAGAAGTCATACATGGGAAAAACCTTGTGAGGTTCACGGTGGAAATAAACTGTTCAAATGTAATGAAGGTGGGAAAGACTTTTGGGCTCAATTCCCACCTCTTTCTCCGTGAAAGAATTCATACTGGAGGAAAACCTTCTGGGTTTTCCCCATCATATAATTCACACAAGAGAGAAATCTTACAAATGTAATAAATGTAGAAAAACATTCAGCCAGAGCCCTCAGTTATAACATCAGAGAATTCCTACTGGAGAGAGACCCCATGAGTGTACTCAAGGTGAGAAGACCTTCAGTCGAAGTTAAAGCCTTACGCACCATCAGAGAATTCACACGGGCGAGAAACCCCATAAATGCAATCAGTGTGGCAAGACCTTCGGTCAAAGCTCAGCCTCTTTCTCCATCATAGGAGCCGTACTGGAGAGGAGCCCTGTGTGTCTAATGAATGCAGCAGAGCCTTCCGCTGTAAAGCTCACCTTACCGAGCACCTAAGGACTCACACTGGAGAAAAACTCTGTTTGTGAGGAGTGCAGCAAAGCCTTTAGTTGGAGTTCAACTCTCGTTCAGCATCAAAGGGTTCACACTGGAGAGAAGCCCTATCAGTGCATTGAGTGTGGGAGTCTTCAGTCAGAGCTGCCCACTCCAGAGAGTTCACGCTGGTGAGAAACCCTGCGAACGCGGGGACTGTGGGAAAGCCTCCTCGTGGAAAGGCTTTCGGCTGGGGCTCAGCACTTACGCAGCCTCAGGTGACACAGACCAGCGCAAACCTTACCCTTGTTCATTGTTCTGTGTGTGGGAAAGCCTCCAGCCGTAGCTCACAACTCATGCTAATCAGCAAGCCCCACTGTAGAGAAGCCCCCTTTAAACGATGACTCTGAAAGATACTTTATTCGTTATCAAAAAGATTTTCCAAGAAAGACATTTTAATGGGATACATGTGGGGAAGGACTCAGCCATGGCTCTTATTATATAGATAACTGATGACATGATGACAGGTAAGTAAGAAAATCTCGATATTACTAGAAGAGCGAAACAAGCAGCCTGGATGACTAATTTTAAATTTGAAAGTATGAGAGAATTCATTCTGGAAAATAAGGTTATCGTGTTCAGAAGGTGACCAGCGTGACAGCATATTTAGATGCTGAATGAGAATTGAGCTTCTCCAGTACTGCCTGATATACTTCCAGGCTCACCTTTTCTCTTCTAGCTAGGCCCAGGCCTGCTGCTGTGGTTATCTGGCTGCATCCTACACATGACAGTCATTATTGCCTCCAGGTGTGATGCAGGGTCTGTACCTTCAAGGTGGTCTTTCCCATCTCCCTCACCAACCCAGAGAGTGTCTGCAGGTAGGAATCCCTCTCTTGGAGTCCCACTGTTGTAAAGTTCTCTGTTTATGTCTATGGGGCTCTACAGTTCAGCAGAGGAGGTCCAGGGGACAAGGCAGGGAGATATCAAGTACCTCTACTTATGAAAACTGTAATTGCCCATAAGGTTTATTTAAAGCCAGGTTTATTGAGTATAATTTATATATGATAAAATTTTCTCTTTTTAGTGTTAAGTATTGAAGTTTTTTTCCCTCTCTTTTCTTTATTTAGTACTGAGTTTTGACAAACCCATAAGTCATGTAGCCATCACCACAATCAAGATGTAGAATATTTCCATATCACCCCAAAATTTCCTATAGTCCCCTTGTACTCAGCCCTGCCGAAGCCCTTAGAAATCACTGGTTTGTTTTCTGTCCATTCTGTTTACCATTTCCAGAATGTCACATAAATGGAATCATATAGTGTGTAACCTTTTGAATCTGGCTTTTTTCACTTAATGTAATGCATTGGAGATTCACTATGTTGCTGCATTTATTGATAGTCCATTCTTTTTCATTGCTGAGTAGTATTCCATTGTGTGGATGGACCAGGTTTATCCATTTACCCACTGAAAGACATTTAGATTGTTTCCATTTTAGGGCAACTATGAATAAAGCTGCTATAAACACTTAAAAAAAAAAAAAAAAAAAAAAAAAAGAATTAATGACTAACACATATGACATGCTTAGTTGAAGAGAATTTCTACCCTTAGGAAGCTTACATAACAAAACAATGATGATTGCTTGGAAGGTTCAGATAATGCTAATGCCTTTAGGCAGAGCTTAATAAGAATGTATAGCAGGCAATGAGAAGCTATACTGGAATCTCTATGCTTCTTCAGAAGATGCTTTTGAATGGCTGGTTGAGTATCATTACTTTGGAGGGGGGGTTGTTATGGATTGACTTATTTCCCACAAAATATATGCTGAAGCCCAGTAACCCAGAATGTGACCGTATTTGGAAATATGGTCATTACAGATGGAATTAGGCAAGTTAAAATAAGGTCATACTGGAGTAGGGTGGGCCCTTAATCCAATGTGACTGGTTTCCATGTAAGAATAGGAAATTTGGACACAGACAGAGAGAGAAAGAGAGAAATCCAGAAAGGAGAAGGTCCTGGATTGCTGCCAAACCACCAGAAGCTAGAAGAGGCATGGAACAGATTCTCCTCTACAGTCTGAAGTAGAAGTATGACCCTACTGACACATTCTGGATACTGACTTCTAGCCTCCAGAACTTTCGAGACAATAAATTTCTGTTGTTTCAAGCCACCCACTTTGTGGTTACAGCAGCGCTAGGAAACTAAGACAGGGGCAAAGTTGGCAAAGATCACATGAATGATATTCCTTGTGGCAATAAGAATTTTTTGGGTACCGATTATGTGTCAAACACTATAATTTTATTATGGGATAAGCACTGATGGACAAGAGATTTATAATAAGATGTGGTACATTTTATTTAGGAGCTTGTAATCTGGCTATAGAGACAAGACACTGGCTCTGCAAAGTGAAAGTAATAAATGCAAGCCAAAGGTTTTTGATAAGACCTAACCCATCAGTTTGTTGTAGCCTTAAATCAGGAAAGGGAGATAAAGGTGCTTTGTAAATAGTGGGGCCTTGACATAAATATAAAGTGTGATTGATATACATACTAAAGTATGGGCACTGAGTTGGGGGATAAGAAAGAGCATTAGAACCAGAGTAGATAGAGTAGGATTTATGGGACAAGAAATGGATGAGAAAGCTGGCTCAAGTCTGGAAATGTAAAGAAAAGAAGGACTGGCATCACTGGTTGAGGAATTATCATGAGTAAAGGCCAAGAAACCACAAATTTTGTAGTTTTAAAACAGAATGGATCATGAAAGTAAAACGACAGCCTACAAATGGAACAAAATATTTGGAAACCACATCTGATAAGGGTTTAATATCCAGAATATAAAAAGAACTCCTATAAGTCAACAACAAAAAGACAACCCAATTTAAGAATGGGCATAGACATTTCTCCAAAGAAGATATACAAATGGCCAAAAAGCACATGAAAACATGCTCAACATCATTAGTCTTTAGGGAAATGCAAATCACAACCACAATTAGATACCATTTCACATACACTACAATGGCTACTATTAAAAAAAAAAAAAAAGGAAATAAGTGTTGGAGAGGATGTGGACAAATAGGAACACATTCATTGTTAGTGGGAAGACAGCAATTTCTAAAGAAATTAAGTATAAAGTTACCATATGACCCCACAATCCAACTTCTAGGCATATACCCCCAAAATTGAAAGCATCGACTTGAACAGATATTTGTATAGACATGTTCATAGTGGCATTATTCACAATTGCCAAAAGGAGGAAGCAATCCAGGTCATGATCAGCTTGTGAATGTGATTAATACACTGAATTATATATTTGAATGTGGTCAAAAGGGGTAATTATAGGTTGTATATATATGTTACTAGAAAATTTTTTTTTTAAAAATCCACGAAATTACACAACACAAACAGTGAAACCCAAGGTAACTATGGACTAAAGTTAATGGCACAATTATAAAATTGTACAAGTGCTTTCATCAATTGTAACAACTGTACTACACTAATGCAAGTGGTTAATAATAGAGTGGTATATGGAAACCCTGTATTTTATGTATCATTTTTCTGCACAACCACAACTTCACTGTTAAAAGAAAAATTAAAAGGGTGGAAGTTCAAGCTGGGTTCAAGTGAATAATTATAATTCACTTATCAATCCATGCATCCATCTATACATGCATCCATCCACCTATCCATCCATATTTATTTACTGAGTGCCTCCTATGTGTCATGCACTGTACTCACTGGCAGGGGTATAGCAGTGAGCAAGATAGGCAAGATTCCTGCTCTCATGGAACTTACATTCAAATTTGTATGTGTTGGAGGTGGGACTGGAAATAAAACCTAAATAAATATACAAGAAAATAGCATTTAGCTCTAAGAGCTATAAAATAAAATAGAGTGATAAAATAGAAAGTGGCTAGGGGTTATTTTCATCAAAAGTACAAGAGACTTTTGAACTTCATCAAAATTAAAAACTTTTGTGCTTCAAAGGATTCCATCAATAACATAAAAAAAGGAAAGCACAGAATAGGAGAAAATATCTGCAAATCATATGTCTGATTATATAAAAAACTCTTACAACTAAACATTATGAAGACAAGTAACCCAATTTTAAATATGGACAAAGGATTTGAATAGACATTTTCTCCAAAGAAGAAATACAACTAGCCAATAAACATAATAAACACAAGAAAAGATGTTCAACATCATTAGCCATTAGGGAAATGCAAATCTAAACCACAATGAATCACAACTTCATCCCAACTAGGATAGCCATAATGAAAAAGATGGAAATAACAGTGTTGGCAAGGATGTAGAGAAATCAGGACTCTCATACATTTCTTTTTTTTTTTTTTTTCCATTTCCACACATTTTTATTGATGAAATTAAACATATAATAATAATATGATATTACATTATACATTGTAACATAATAATATATTGGATTATAAATAATAATAAATTACATCTCTTGAGGGGACAACATTTTGCTTAATTGCAGTTCAAAGGTAGTGTTCCCTGTCATCAAAATCAATTGCAAATTTTCATTTGTTTTTTTTTTTATTGTTTTTTAATATTTTTTAAAAAGATACTTAGATTACATAAATGTTACACAAAAAATATAGGGATTCCCATATGCCCCGCTCCCCCAAAATATGGAACGCTTCACAAATTTGCATGTCATCCTTGTGCAGGGGCCATGCTAATTTTCTCTGTATTGTTCCAATTTTAGGATATGTGCTGCCGAAGCAAGCATGTCATATATTTCTGGTGGGGTTGTAAAATGGTGTAGCCACTTTGAAAAACATTATGACAGTTCCTCAAAAAGTTAAACATAGACTTACCATATGACCCAGTAATTTCACTCCTAGGTATATACCCAAGAATTGAAAAAATATCCACACCTATACCTGCACATACATATTCATAGCAGCATTGTTCATAATAGCCCAAAGTAGAAACAACCCAAATATCCATCGACTGATTAATGGATAAACAAAAAGTGGTATATCCATACATGGATTATTATTCAGCAAGAAAAAGGAATGAAGTATTCATACATGCTACAACATGGATGAACCTTGAAAACATTATACTAAGTAAAAGAAGTCAGATCCAAAAGGTCAAACATTGTATGATTTCATTTATGTGAAATGTCCAGAATAGGAAAATCCATAGAAACAGAAAGTAGATTAGTGGTTGCCAGGGGCTGAGGTGAGCAGGGAATGGAAAGTGATGGCTAATGAGTATGAGGCTTCTTTAGGAGTGATGAAAATGTTCTGAAATTCTATTGAAATGATGGTTACACAACTCTGTGAGTATACTAAAAAACTGCTGAATTGTATACTGTACAAGGGTAATTTTTTATGTTAAATAGATCATATCTCAGTAAAGCTGTCATTAAAATAAACTTTTAGTAAGGCCAGATATTTATTATTAAATACATAAACAATTTTATAATCTAAGAATGTACCATTCTGATAGGGTGTGTCATGACAACTGGTCCTATGATATTACTAATATTATCTAATCACGATGGTCCTGCAACCGTGGGTCAATACAGAGATGAACACACTTAGAAATGCAAACTTAGAGCCTTTTTAAGGAAAAGTAACAACTATAAAATTTCCTGAGATAGAGTTATAACCGCAAATCTATAAATCTCATTCAACAGAGCAGACATTCTGACATGATAAAAATAATGCAGTGCAAATTTTAATATAGCTTCCCTACTTCTAGAAATATCATAAAACATAAACAGAAAAGTATACATATAAGAATATGGCTCTGGAAGAGGAGGCGAAGCAAATGTGGAAAATGAAGAATGTTAATTAAATCTAATTATTGCAGTCATGAGTTTCATATATAATCATACACATCTAATGAAACTGTAATTTATTGTGTTTTTGGTGTCAGTACAAAAATGAGAGACCTGACATATGAGATTTACTTCATGTACTTTACCAAAGATTATTCTGATTTGACAATATGTATCCTAACCAATAAAAAATAAAAATAGCATTATGTCCTCTTAAATACTTTACCAAGATTCATTTGATTGTAAAATAATAGCCAACAATCATTGTGTCTTACTAATTATTATAGCACTATTTTTATTAGAGAATTTATAGGTTTACAGAAAAAAAAATCGTACAATTATAAAAATATTCTTTCATGAACTGTAACAAATGTGCCACACTAATGCAAGGTGTTAATAACAGAGTGGTATATGATAAGGCACTATTCTTAGTAGTATTTCTTAGTTATTCCTCATTACAAGTTATATTAATAAGTAATATTTTTTGTGTGAATTTCTGTGTGCCATGCATTATTTTAGTTCCTTTATATGTATCAACTTATTTAATCCTCATAACACTCAGAAATATGTTATTATTGTCTACCAATTTTACAAATGAGAAAATGGAGACACTGAGAGGTTGAGTAACTGACCTGAGGTCACAAAGCTAATAAGCAGCAAAGGCAGGATTAAACCCAGAACCAATATGCAAAAACACTATGTTACATGGCCTTTTGTAAGAGAGCTGAAGAAGCTTGTAAGATTTCTATATTTTCAGACTATCGCCACCATGACTTCTAACCAAAGTGGTTGCAGCCATAAAGTTATCATTGATATGAGAACCAGTAACCTCTTTTTGTGCAATATTCAGAGGTCCAGTCTTCTACCAATAGAATCAGTAATCTATGCAATATTTGGTTATGATATCAGAGATAGAAAAACACTCGTTCATTCATTGAACAAATATTGAACACCTATTTCCCCAGACATTATTTTAAGTGTTCAAGCTCTATATCAATGATCAAAATAGAAATACCTATCTTTATGGACTTCACATTCTAAAATATAGTTGGAGGTTGTCTCTTTCCTAAGATGTAAATGGCATCAATAATAAGGAAGATAATGAATGAAGGTAGGAAACGTGTATTTGCTGAACGATTGTCAAAGTGTCCAGCAAGGGTTCAGCAGCTCTTTGGGACCTGAAAGCTCCATTCTCTAGACAATTATGCGCCTAACTTAGCTATATCTATTGTATAAATATTTCATATAAGAATTTCCATAATGGACTTGTAAAGAAGAAATTCTTCAAAACAGCAAAAACATTAAATATCTCAAATGGGATATGAATGATGGCTTGTATATTTTAAAGAAAATATAGGCAAATGACGTCTGGGTATTTTAACTGATTCCAAACTTAAAAGACAATGTCAGCCAACATAGGAACTCAGCTCAGTAGCAAACTGGAATTTAATCTATATTGAAGCTAAATATTCTATAAGCATGCAGTGAAGTGCAAAAAATAGCAATTGAAAAATGACATGATTAAATGGCGCGACATGCAATCATTTGCTCTCAATTATATCAATGTATCTTCTTCATTTCTAGGAGTCAGGCAGAAATATTGTTTTTTAAATGCCTCTATTAAATTGGTCACCAATAATAAAATAGATGAGAGTCCTAATAAGCTCATTTACATAACATACATCATACACTACAAAACTATTCTCTCCAAACAGTTTGGCTCATAGATTTGTCTCCTGGTTGTCACCAATCTTTGCTACATTAGCAGATTTTAAAAGCATAATACTGCCTTCAGGACCATTTGTAGAAAAACGTTTATGAAACTTTTCTAGTTAACCCTTGGCAGGATTCTTATTGCTAATTATGGAAAAGGTATTGATATAATATCTTGGCTGTCACATTTTATTATGGTGATGGTAGAAGCAGAATCTTGGTCTGACATTTTGGAAATATCATCTAATTGTAAGTCAGAAACAGAGAATGACAGTTTTAAGTAGATTATAACTTCTTTCAAAATAGCAAACTGGTTTGTTTAATGTAAAAGCTAGATTTTTAAAAGAGCATTAAAGTCTCCTAAATTGGTTCACCAAGCGCATCTCCGTCAGCTCCATGAAGAGAACCGGGGATGTTTACCATAATAGTTTTGAAATTGTCCATGACAATACAAGTCTAGATTCCAACACTAAATGATTTCTTCTAAGCATTTAAAAATCAAAATATTTTACATGAATACTTTCATTTTTAAGAAAAACAATTCCCCCTATGTTCATCCACTCAGCAGATAAGTGAGTCCAAAGACAGTCAGGACATCTTTACCTCCCTGACCTGATTTGCCTGGCCTTTTGACCCAGAAAAAGATCTTAGGTTTTTCTTGCAACGTAGTATTATCACCAACTGAGTTGAATCATTAAGGGTCATCAGTATTATTGACTAATATTGTAAATTTCCGGAGACCCTTGGAAAATGGAGGGAAAAGTGTGATCTTTTCAAAGCATACACATTATTTAATTGTTTAATTATCTCTTGAAAAAAAATTATTAATTACACTTGGAAAGGAGCATTTCTACTCCTTCTAGCTTTTTGTAAGTTGTGAACTAAAATATAATAACCATTCTAAAAATGCAGACCCTCACTGTGTTATTCCATGAAAGCTGTTGTTATCCCTATGTGGCATTCTTTAATTTCTTTGTGACTTTTCCCACACTAGGTTAAGTACTTTTAAATATGTTTGCTTTTAAGAATTGAGCTCAGTCGTCGTGTGCTTTAGTTCATATTCACATATAATTAGT
The DNA here is from genome assembly GCA_026826555.1 of Tolypeutes matacus. Lineage (NCBI taxonomy): Eukaryota > Metazoa > Chordata > Mammalia > Cingulata > Chlamyphoridae > Tolypeutes > Tolypeutes matacus. The sequence continues at coordinate 1,146,367 of JAKSZT010054562.1, forward strand.
AATATGTTATATAATTCCTTTTCCAAATTAAAAACACTATTAAAATTCCAGACATACAAAACAATAAGAAGATTAAGTTTCTCTAAAGAAAATTGTAATAGCTTACAGATTGCTGGTACCATTACTAAAATTCTGGTATCTATTACAGAATCTCCCTGGAATAAAGAATGCACTTTTGGCAATAATCTTTTAAAAACATGCCCATTATTATTGTTAAGATGCTAAACTAGTCTGCAATTAGAGAAAGGTAACTTTTAGCAATAAGGGGGAAAGGGTGCTGGATGTAAATGCAACTTAGCCATTATACTACAAAATACCTTTTCGTAAACCCCCCCCCCAGTTACGCTTTTTATAAGAAGATAGGCATTAATTGTCATTTATTTTTATATCACTATATTTTGAAATCTATTTACAATACCCATTGTGTTTTTTATCTTTTACTGATTCCATGGGAATCATTTCAAAGTAATTCCGGGGAAGAGAGTACAGTATGGATAAAGGTGATTTTCTTCTCTCAATTATCTGTTCATTCTAGATACCTGACCTCATTTTTGCTTTTAATTGATCTTGGGTATTCACTGCCCTGGCCAATGATATATCCAAGGCAGACTTGAAGGAAGGAATGAAGAATCCTTTATGACAAGGTAGATACACCCACTAGATCAAATCTATGAAAGAAAGATCCACCATAAAAGCCACCCCTGAAGAATGAAACAGTAAGTAAGCAAGAGAAGATAGTAGCCAGGATAACACAAGAGGAATTCCAAGGGCACACTGTCAACATGTTTCATGGGAGAGGACCGATCACTGGATTAATTAGGATCATGACTTGCTCAACCCTGCTGCATTGTATTTTTCTAGCTCTCTCATCCTTACAGAGTTGGCCACTCTCCACCCCTTCCCTCTTTTAAACGATCCCCCCCCTCCCCCCAGGCTTATCTCTTACCAACTTACTCTAGTCTTAATTTCCTACTAAGCCACTCCTGGAACTTCTTACAATGCTCAGAGGGTTTAGAAGTACAACGGTTAGGAACTGAAGTTTTAGGGATATATTCTTGTTATTCCAGAATTCAACAGATGGGAAATAAATGGATTCAAGAACTCTAGGGAATGCAACAAGAATGCAGGAAGAGAGTCAGGCTATGGGGAATAACACCACTAAAGGGGAGGAAAATGATACTAGGAAGAGAAAGTCAATATTAGAAAGATCCTTTTGTTTATTCATTTACTCCACCCTGAACTGTAAGAACTTTTTAAATTTCATATTTCTGATTTTATTTTCAAAGCATCGGAAATAAATAGTACATTTTCCTGTGAGTTTGGACCCCTGGAAACTTGCTTCTTTGTTCTGTCCTTTGTGTCTGTGGCAGAAGCCCAGGGCAAGTCAATTCCTTTTTACGTTTTTTTTTCAGTATTCCCAGGTGTGCAGTAATACTAACCACACTCCCAGGGCCATTTAGAAGTTTAAGTAATATATAACTGCAAAACACTCTTAAACTATTATTCTATGTAGAGAGAGATGCTGACTAAATAGTAGCCAACTGGTAATTGCTATAATGACTATGTAGCTCAAATCAATATTCAGGAACCTTGTGAAAAAGAAATGTAATAACAACTTTGCTCTTTAAATATTCCCCTAGCTAAGACAAAGCGAACATTCAGGAGAATCCTTCCAGAGCATCTTCTTGAGTAAAACAAATTTTCTTCTAGGGGAGTATGTTTTCTTCTCTTCTGAGAAGAAACACCTCACCTCTCTACTGCCTGCTCCCCAAAGGAAATTTAGCACATGGGGCTAGTCCTCTTGTGCATCCCACCTAACATCTTGATAGCAAGACAGAACATAAGTCATTTGGGCATAACAGTGCTTAAGTTGAACATTTGAGAAGCAGCTTGGATTGAGGAAAGAAATACTGAATTTAGAGTTTGTTCTATCTTGGCAATAACTTGTTGTGTGATGTCAAGCAAACCATATAACTTCTATGTGGCCTCAATACCCCATCTCTAAAATGCACTAATTCCTCTAACCTGTAACATCCTCTGGTATCAGACTCTTACAAAAACTTATTCTATTATGGGACAGGGGACAAAAGTCATATGGTGGTCTGAGATGGATTTTTTTTTTAATGAAAATAAAATACAACTTTTGGTTTCTCTCAAATCAATTGTAAGTTAGCTCTCATCTTTTCTGATAAATTTCCAAGGGTAATAGAATGCTAATTTTATTATGCCTTTATATTTTCACTTTCCTTTTCAGTGAACTAAACAGTGGAGTACTGCTTTAATTAAACAAGTGTGTTCATTTATGTGAAACAACCCTACATGGTCTCAGATTCTGCTAATTTTTTGGTCAAGTTCTGGCCTCTTCAAAATCTAACTCCAAATATCTTTAAAGAGAGAACCACATGTTTAAGCAATGCACACTAGATTGAAATTTTAACTTCTTCTCTTGCTTTCATCAAGCTTTGAAGTCTGTTGCATCAATGCTTTATTGAGAACTAGGATGGCATGGTTGAACGGTCATTCACTGGATCTCTTGCTGGTGGTCTTGGCTGGCAGGTAAAAGAGTGAATGGGTTTTGAAACATCCCTCCAATTCCTAGAAGTCTTTCCTCCTGGTTGTGACTAAAGAGCAATAAAGAAAGGACATTTTGAGAAATGGAGGAGGGCACAAGGGGAAGAAGGAACGTGGGGTAACTTCTACTCTGTGCTTAAAGGAGCTCTGACACCAGAGTTGTTAATCTGTTTTCACACTTACTCTCGAGATGTCAAATTCAAAAAGAAAGATTAATCTCCTTGGGGAAGAGAACGCAATATTTTAAATGTACAGGATATAAGTTGGGATTTAATCAACAGTTTATGGTATCAGGGAAATTAAGAGAGATAAGTGAGGTTATTTTTTTTTCCATATGGGAATAATGATTTATGCCTCTGCCCTATATTAGAGAGGTTTTGGGAGGATTAATGAGCTAATGTCGTAAAGCTCTTTAAGCTCCTCATATGGAAGGTGCAACACAAACACAAGGTGAAAAATAATAGCAAACTCTATACTGAGTGGAGCTTCTGTGATTAAAGCCCCTGGAAATGAGGAGCTGTTGCAGGTCAGCTTGGTACACCTCTGAGTTCCAATGCCAGAGGAGTCTTGGCTTGTTGTCATATGTATTGTAGTGCTGTTAAAAATAATATTTAGTAGTATTAATACGCATTTCTACACTTCCTATAATCAAGGTGTCCCTTGTGATAGTCATTTTAATTTCTATTCATCAAATGAGATAGGTTTATTATCTCTATTTTACGGAGGGAAAATTGAGTTGTCAAAATTGCAAAGATATCAGTGATGACCTGTATGAAACACTGGTTCAACATTATTGGACCATGGTCTGGATTGGGATTCAGGAGATGTGGACTGCCATCCTGGCCTGAGCTGAGTCTCTAACCGATCAGAGGACTGGTTTCCCTCTCTTTGGAATAAGGACATTGAGCTAGCTAGAAGATCTTGGTTCCATTCAGTGAAGAAATTCTATGACCTGTTAAGTACTTCTTGAGTATCTAGTGACTCCAAGGCATTGTCTCTGGTACTATGAAAAACATGCATAACATAACAAACACACCTTCAACATAGTTCCTGCTTTTACGAAGTTTACAATCTATTTTGTTGTCAAGATACATAGACACATGCATACAAATACCTAATAATCACACTAAACAATGCAAGAATTTCTTAAATTTCTTGTCTACAGGTATCCATATGTGCACATAGTCTTCTGCACCTCCCTTCACTTGGATATTCTTCAGATCTCAATTTAAAGTTACTTGTTCTAAGAACTTCCTTGCCTCTCCCCATGAGAACATACCCACTTCTCCCAGGAATGTTCTATGTACTTCCATAGCATACTATGTTAATTCCTATCAAAGCACTTATAACATTCTATTCTATTTGTCTATTTACATCCTTCTATCCACCTTTGGTCTGTGTAATTCCTTGGAAAGTGTATTAGTCAGCCAAAGGGGTGCTAATATGAAATACCAAAAATGGGTTGGTCTTTATAAAGGGTATTTATTTGGGGTAGAAGTCCACAGATACCAGGCCATAAAGCTTAAGTTTCTTCTCTCACCACAGTCCATTGCCACGTGTTAGAGCAAGACAGCTGCTGGCGTTTGCCAGGGTTCAGGCTTCTGGGGTTCCTCTCTTCCCAGGGCTGCATTTCTCTTCAGGCTTAGCTCCTGTTTCCTCCACAAGGTCAGCTGTAGACGATCAGGCAAACAGCTTGCTTTTCTTCTCCTGGGGCCTTCTTTCCAACATCAAAACAGCTTCTCAAAAGACTGCTTCAACTCTGTTCTTTGCCTTGCCTTTTATATTCGATTCCCCACCCACCAAGGGGCGGGGCTCAATGCCCTAATCATAACTTAATCATGCCCAGATTAACAGATCAGTTTATAAGCATGATCCAATTATATTTTTGGAATTCATAATTACATCAAATTGGTCAGCTGTTACAGAAGGGGTGTATGAATGCTTCACCAGAGTATCCCCAGTACCTGTCAAATTGATTGCCACATGTGTTTGCTTAATAGAAATGTGTTGAGTAAATAAAAATATCTCTACCCCCTACTCCCAGAATAATCGTGAACTGGTTCCTCTTTCGAGGTACCAGAACTCCCCTTCCATCCTTATATGTATTCTAATACTTTCAATGCCTTTCTTTGAGGATTCTCTATCTTGTTAAAGGGGAGTGTGGGCTGATGCAGAAGCAATAGTAAGAGTTTCAGGGAGAGAGAGGCTCATGGTGGGACTGAGATCTGAGAAAGGTAGGCCAGTTAAGATGGGATCCCAAGTATAGAGGGTAGGACTAGCTCTGGAGGACTGGAAGGACATGGTCTGAGAAAAAAGAAGTCTGACATCATCTTCCTTTGATTTATGGTTCCTTCTCCCTGCCAGACCTGGTTCTGAATCCCCTGTCTTGTTTAATGATGACACCAAATACCAATTACCCAGACTCAAAACATGGGTATTCCCTCCGCTTCTTCCCTCCTCCTCAGTCCCACCGGCAAAACAGTTTCCAAATCCTGTCAAGGCTAAACCTGGGACCTCTCTTAAATCCAGCCTCCTCCCTCCCATAATTGCACTATTTCAGGCCCCCAGGACTTTTCTCCTTTTTACAGAAGAGCTACCTCCTTATGGTAGCTTTTTCTCTCCAGGCCAAGGGACACACAGCTCTGCAAGACCAATATCCTTCTCAAGGACACAGAGGACACCCCGGTGGATGACAAAGTTTGGGTTCCTTGGCCTGTTTTCAACCTCACCTGATGTTAGATCTGTAGATAACCGTATGCTTTAGTATCAGCAGACAATTTGCTACTCTATGTATATGGTCTATATTTTCTCATGCCCGACTTTTAATAAACTAATGATAATCTAACTTTTCCATTTTCCTTTTTGTCTGGACCTGATATATTTGTACAGGGTGTCATTTATATAATCTCTCAGAGGACCTCTTTCAATACCCAGTCCTTGATAATAAAAAGTCCATCCTCAAGAACAAACAGATGAAGAAAAACCGACACACACATCAACAGACTTTGTAGTTCAAAAAGAGCCCAATCTGAGGACTCAAAGCAATTGATTTCTTCTGAAATAGAATTAATCAAGAAAAAGAAGAAAATCTTAGAAATTTCAAATTCATGTCTCAAAAATATGCACAAGGATATTGCATCCATGGCACTAAGGGGGATACTTTTGAAGATGGAACAAATTAAGTTCAGCAAAAAATTGGAAAAGATGGATATAACTTTTGTTGAATTAAAAATTGCATTGAAAAAAAAATTGCATTGAAGAAAACTGTAAAACAAGCCTGAGAATTCTAATAGAAGGCACTGGATAAAGAAATGAAAATTATGAGAAAAAAAAATTTTAAGTGAGGGAAATATCCATGAGATTCAATATGCACAGAATAGGACTTTGAAAAGAAAGGAAATAAACATATGCAGAAGTGATAATCAAAACACAGTAGGTGAAATTTTCCTGATCTGAAGCAGGATTTAAGCTTTCAAAATGAATTAGGACTCACCAAGTACTAGGCAAAAGAAATGAATAGGGTCGAACACCTAGGCATATACCAGGGAAAAGAAAGTTGCCATGCAGGAACAAAAATTTCTCCATTACACCTATAAAAACCAGAAGAATCACTAGCAGTTTTGAAAGCAAAATACTGTAGCCCTCTCTTACTAAAATTTTATATTCAGTCATATGTAAGGTCAAGTAAAATATAATTTTTTATATGCAAGGTTTTGGAAAATATACTCTGAATGTATGTTTCCTCTGAAAAATCATAAGAAGATGTTCCAATAGCCAGAAATAAGAATAAATTTCTTTTTAAAAAATGAAATATCATGGTATTAAAAAACTGACATTGAGCAATTTAACTAGTATTTGATTTACTTTTAATATTCTTATAAAATAGAATGCAAATGTGAAAAGAAATTCTTGAAGATATGAGAAAGAATTTAATGATATTAATAGCAACAATTATAATAAGAGTTACTTATTATACTCAAGATTATGTCAACAAAAATGAAGGGAATGGGTAGAGACTACAGTACAAAGCAAGCTCAATTTCTCATTTTAAAGGAGGTATCAATAAGATGCTGATTCATTTTTTATATTAAAAATAAAGTAAATATATATATATTTTAAACTTTCAATTCACTAGAGTGAAAATGAAGAAAACAACATTCTATATAGCAAAAGATTTAAATAAGACCATGTGGTAAGCTTTATATACTGCTAGAACCCAGCACAGTACCTGCCACATGGTAGGTGTCCAAAAATATGTGCTGAATGAAAAAATGAATGTGATGAGATGAAAGAAGATCAGCAATCTTAATCAAGAAAATAAAACAAACAGGCTTAATCTTATTTAAAAGTACAGGCTTTCAGATTTGGTTAAAATACAATTTCTAAAAAACTCACCTAAATAAACTGATGCTGAAAAACTGATAACAAAAAGACAGGTGAGGCTATGCTAAGCCTTCAGACATATTGTGAAGGACTTCAAGCCATGTAAGAAGTGAGAAAGGGATTGCAGAGTGTCTGGTTAGTTTCTTTAGATTTAAATCCTCCATCTCTTTAGCCTGGTCTTTATTTTAACCAAGAGTTTTCTGTCTTCCATTTCTTATAGACCTGTACATTTGCTTGTCTTCGCTGCACTGGCAGTCTATTGGTTTATTTCTTTCTACTTTTAAAATTGGCCCAATCAACACATTCCCTGATGATTTATAAACAAATAAAAATATATCCATGTTATCTGTGCCACCATTCTGGCTGTTTAAAATCCACAAACTGGAAGGCTTTGTCTTTTCCCATTTTAGACCAGCATCTCTATTTAAATTATAAAGATTTTATAATGTGAGAAAGGAAATGGGTACAAAGAGAAAGCTGGCTACTATGGTGCCAAAGGTGATAACATTGCAACTTTGGTTCAAAAGATGCCTTTGTCATTTTGAAGCATCATTTTCAAAGAAGTAAATATGAATCCTGATATAAAGAAATGACTGGATCCAACAGAGGTTTTTTGCCAAACTTAGCTTTTTATTTGGAGGAATTAAATGATGTCTATAATTTAATAAATTTATCAGTGGGAAAAAATGACTATTGAAGAAACAAAGAATGCAAGAGTTGAAGGGAATCCATTCAATCTGAAAACCTAAATTTACAAACAGGGATTATCAGGCAAAGAGAAGAGAAATTATTAACCTGACATTGCACAGCTGAAAATCCTAGATCATAATGCTGCCAGCTAAAAAAATCCAGTGAAGGCAGTCAATAAATACTATAAATTGGTTAATTACAAAAGATTGATGTGGTTATAAAGTAATGAAAGATGGCTGACAATTCAATATGAACATTAAGAAAAGGAATTCTGTTTCCCTTCTTAAATGATGGTCTAATTGTAGGCATATATGTAAAAGTAGAGCATTAACCTGGGAGAAATACGATGATGTAAATGGAGTGTTTACAAAAGAAGGCCAGGGATACAGATGGTGGGGAAGACAATGGACCTTAAATAACTGGTTCTTCCCACCTTGCTCAAAAGCTGAAAAGTTGCCCTAATGTAGAGACCCAGTTTTGATAATCTGGGAGCTGGTTTTCTGCACCCCAAAAGAGCTATCCCTTCCACAGGTCAGAGGGCAAACTTGGTAGGTGTTTTGACTATCTCCTTTTTTCCTGGTCTTGGGAGGAAAGAAAAATTCTCTCGTGATTTCACCTAGAAGATAACCAGGTCAATGATCCAACTAAGAGATAATTCAGTTAGATCATACGACTCTCCTAACGTACTTTAAATCACAAGGAATTTGCATTATATATTTACTGTATATATTATATATTTGCTGCATTAAATATAAATGCTTTAAAAGGAGCAATTTCATGCTATAGCAATTATAATGCTGACAGCTAAGACTTATTGAGCCTTTACTGTGTGCAGGCCCCATTTTGAGCAGTTTGCATATATTATCTTATTTTTACTCATAACCACTTTATGAGGTAAGAACTATTATTCCCATTTTTTAGATGAGAAAACTGAGGCTTTAAGGAAGATCATAGATTAGAGAAAGATGTGGAGCCAGGATAAACGCAGGCCTCTTGAACCCACAGTCTTAAATCTCTATACTACGGTGGACTGGCCAGAATCAATGCTCCTCCTATACTTAAGTAGAGGTTATAGGGTCATATTTGCAATTCTACTCTCCCAGTTTATTCTTTATTTGAATTTATTAATAGAGAAAATAACATTTAAGAAATGCTAAGAGGCTCAACTAAGAATAGAAATATTCATCACTCTAGCTTCATAGCTTGAACGCAGCCCTATCTGGTTTTCATGGTGGTAATGGAGGAAGGATGGGTGAGAGCTCTTCCTCATCTTTCTAGAATAATATGGCATCCCTTTACTTCCATGCATCAGATTTATCTGCTAGCAATAATGCAAATGACCCAAATGAAATGGGCATGTGACTCTTTCTTTGCATCCTCAAGTCAGGGGCAGAACTCTGCCCTTCATAGAAAACATTCAGCATCTTGTAACAAAAGCATGATCTAGAAAGAATTGGTCCTTTGTTGCCCCATTTTAATTTACTTTAGAAGGCTGTGCCAGGACTGTCTGTAAAAATTCCCTACAAGTCTTCCCATCACTCCCAGACAGTAGCGGAATAACATTTAGTTATAACTACTTTTGAATTTCAACCTTAACCCAGGCAGTATTTTTAACAAGGAAGTTCTGGATTACATCCAATTACTTAAAATCATGTCCAAGGAAGTGTAGGTGATGGATTTTTTATATATGGTGGGGAGGAGGAAGGATCCGATAAAAGTTGAATTCAGTATTTTCTTTTGATGAACATACTTGGTTAATATAATAGCTTTTTAAAAATTCATCTAAGACATATAGAAAGGATTAAATGCTGCCTGAGTTCTGTTGATTTTGAAAGCATTTTGCATGCTTTTGTTACGGCCAGATTGAATTACTGTAATTCTTTGTTTGCAGTTTTGCCAACAGCATCATTACAAATTTGTAATGGCTCCAGGACACAGCAGCAGGGAGGATGCTGGCACCTGTAGGAACCATGGCCTCTTTCCTCATATCTCAAAACTTTCAAAATATTCTCTCCTGTCTTTCAACCTAATCGACTTTAAAATGTGGTGTGTGGAGGTTACAGGAAGTGGGATTATTGATGGTGCCATTTGAGATTGGTTATAGTGGACATAGGAAATTTCCCTTTAATTAAAAGCCTTGGTTAAATTGTTTTTATTTCTGGAAATTATGCGTTCAGATTTGGGGAAATATTTCATAAAGCATGTGAATTGTGTTTCACTCTTTTATTTGTCTCTTTATTTTGTAAAAATACATTAGTGATATTCCTTTCCAGAGTAATGACAGTTCATAGTTAATTTGAAATTCTTTTAAAGGCAGTGATCATTTTACTTTCCAAGATTTGAAATATGGTCTTGCTGAATTCCTCTGGCTGGCTATCAAGTATGCAAAAATGGGCTGAGGAAGAACAGAAGAAGCTACCAGTTTCCTTTATGCCTTTCTCTTTGCATAAACAGGACTGAGACCAGGGGACTGGTGAAGTCTACAAAGCGATGGCAGATTCTGGAACAGACTATGTAGGTTTGACTATTGGCTCTATCATTTACTAACTGTGGGACCGTGAGTAAGTCACTTCCATTTTCTCATTCATCAATAGGGGTAATAATACTATCTGCCTCAGTATTGTGAGGAGGATTAAATGAGTGAATGGAGGGAAAGTATTTAGACCCTGTGCCTCACACCTCGTGAACGTTCAGTTGGTGTTTGTTGTTGTGGCAGTGATTAAAAGACCTTTTTGTTCTTCCTAATGCAATTAAGCCTGGTCTCTTTTCATTAAAGGAGATGCATACCGTAGCCACTCCCCTGTCTATGATAATTTTTGTAATCGGGAGTAGGCCATAGTTGGGTCATAGTCACACTTTTCTTTTATATATGGTCTGTGACAGCATTTGTGCTACAAAGGCACAATGTCAAAAACGACAGAGACCATATTATTATCTGACCCTTTACAGAAAACATTTGCCAACTCCTGATTTAAAGTAAAACAAAGTTTCAGTGTTTAATTTCAAGGGTCAGTGAATGATAGGCTAGGAAGAGTACTGGAATTTGAACCCAAAGACCACGGATTTAGCTCTAGTTGCTATGTGGATTCAAATCAGCCCCATTAACTATACTCTGCATCTCACTCAAGTTCTTAATTCATAAAAATAAACAAAAAAATCACATAAGAAGGTGATCACAATTTTCAACTTACATAATTAACATAAGGTTTAAGGATAATGATATGAATAGAATTGCTTGGTCAAATTTAAATTGCCAAGCAAAGTCAGGGCACTAATTGCTGAAGAGGTTACCAAACCTATTCTACTCATTCATCTTCTTGATGTCAGAGCCACGTAGCAAGTCTAAATTTGCCCATTTGAGACTAGTTCTGGGCCAAGGCCAATGCTATAGCTTCCTTTAGCTGGCAATGGATAATTTCTCCCCAATTTGAGTCTTTAGAATAATGTATTTGGTTATGGGATACAAGGAACACGTAATTAAGTAATTATTTTCTTTTTTTCTCTGAAGGGTCATCATTAATAAGTAGTGCTTCTCAGCCAGTGGCATTGAAGCTGCACACACACAGCTCCAAAGTACCTTGGGCCAGCTGGAATCTCCTGACATCCCTGATGTGCTTTCCCACATTTTGTTGTCAGTGTGTTCACTCCTTGCTAATTCTGCATTTCTGTCCCAAAACTCTTAGGTTCACATTTTCATGTTTCTGCTGGGCTGTGCCTGTTTTCCTCTTGGGTAGAATTTTCCCTTGTATCTAATTTCACACTTAACATACTTATTGCCTTAAAAAAAAAAAAAAAAAAAAAAAAAAAAGGAAAACATTCCAGAATTGCTTTTTCATTTTTTCTGAAAACTCAAGATCTTCATCCCTTCTCTCATCCCTGACCAAGCCATAAGCAGGAACACGGTTCTTTCTATAAAGTGATGGGTTTTCCTTTTTATATGCAGCAACTGCTCTCCTGGAGTACACTGTGGCTTATCTATCATTACTCTGGGTGATATATGAAACGATTCGGTTCCTTTAAAAGCATGAGATTTTAGAGAATGGAGAATCATAAAGCTAAACACTGTGGATAAAGCCTGTCCTCTTCGGTGTGACCGATGACAGCAGTTGTTATTTGGGAACCCACAAGGAGAGGCAGAACATGGCAAGGGGTGTCCCATTCACAAAGGTTCTCTTAACTCTCCTGTCACTTAGGAAGGCAGAGGGTATCTGTTTTTTTTTAATTTGTGGTAGGTAAGTAGCTTTAGTCTATTAAATTAAATAATAATCTAAAATTATTAAATAATTATCATTTTGACTGGTTATAAACATATTTTATTATCATATTATTATATTATAAACATTGGTTTCTTTCCTCCAATGAATATGTTAACATACAGAACCCTTGATAAATCATGTGCTAAGCACTAAAGAATAAAAAGCTCAGAAATATTTAAAATTTGGGCTAGCAAAGACATTCATTCCAACAGACATGCCTATAGTCTTAAGAAAATAAAAACAAAAAAGTGCTATTATGCTAGATCTCCTTAACTTACTGATCACACTCTTCAAGGTCAAAACTTTAGAAGGGACTGGAGTTTCAGGTCATAAAGAAAAATCATCAAGGCTTCATAATATCAAAAATTTGAAAAGTTTCAATTTAGAAGATGATAGAAGTTTACACTGATACAGTGCAAAAATGCAAAACCAAACCAAAAATATTTTCACTCTCCAAGATTTTCAATAGTTAAACCTATTTGCTATTCTGGCCAAATTGCTAAAGAGAGTGATAGATAAATGTGTCATAAAGAAACAATGAAATTTAGTTCTGTCCTGCCCTTCCCTTTGAGTCTCCTGACATGGAATTACACTCATTTAGTAAATATCAATAAATGTCAATTTTGTATAGTTGTCTGGGAAAAAGGGTTTAGAGTCAGACAGCCCTGGACTTAAACCCCAATTCTACCACTCATTATGTGTGACCAGGGACACATAAAACTTCAACTCCCTGTGTCTCCACTTCCATATCTACAAAATCAGGATATTAACACTGATTTATAGGTTTCCTGTTAGGATTAAATGGTTGGGTGTCTGCCTCCCATATGGAGGGACCTGGGTTCAATCCCTGGGACCTCCTGGTAAAAAATAAATAAATAAATAAATAAATAAATAAATAAATAAATGAGATAGGAACATGTATATATGCACAATGGAATATTATGCAGCTGTCAAAATGGAGGAATTTGGCCATACTCAACAACATGAATGAATCTTGGCATTATAATAGTAAATGAAAACGGAAGTCCTGAAAGATAATATATAACATGATTACCTTTTTAAATAAAGTTAAGAACTTCCTTAATTGTATTATTCTTTCCTATAGAAATATTCTTTCCTATAAAAGGGAAGTAAGGAAATAAATATGGATCAAGATCATGATTTCAGGATCACCATTTCCTCAGATGAGGGAAGCAGGGGTAGAATAGGGCTGAGGAAACCACACAGCTAGGCATAGGTTATTGTTAAGGTCTTACTTTTTGTTTAGGGTAGGAGATTTTCGGTGCTTATTATAGCATTTTAAAAATAGCTAAGTAAATGAACTATTAATGATGACCCTTCAGAGGGGGATAAAAGGAGTTGGTTTAATTAATAGTGACACTGAAAACAAAAACGCTGTGAGAAAAAAATATATTTGTATATCTTTGAAGAAGAGAAATAAAATAGTGAAAATCCTGTGATGGTCTCTATGGTACTTTTGAAATAAAAAATTCTATAATTATTTTCAGGCACTAAGATTCACTTGGTAAATAATGACTTGTGTAGTTTCCCTTGTGGCTAGAAAGTATTAGCGCAATTTCAGCAAATGACTAGGATTCCTAGAAATTAACTAATGATCTGGAACCTAGAAATTGCTTGTTTGTGCATTCTGTCCCTAGGTCTCTCTGTCCCACTCTGCTCCTCTCTCTATCTCTCTCTCTCTCCCCACTTTTAAACTTGTTGCTAAGACCTAGCTGAAAATGATGTTGATGTCACTGTAAGAAGTTAAAGCGTAAAGCTAATGTCCTTTGGAAGCAACAGGAAAATTAATGTAAAACTACTCATGTTTCCATCTATAACAATAACAAATGTGGAAAAAAATATAGCAGTTTTCAAATAGCTGTGTATGAGCTAGGTAGTAAGTTGATAAATAATTAAAATAACAAAATTCTTTTGTTTCCAATTATTATTATGTAACACCTTTGGGCTTATAATATTAGGAGATTTCTATCCCTTATGGACGTACCTCTAGAAAAGTAGAAATAATAAATACTTTATACATGTTAACTCATAACCCTGTGAGATAAATACTATTGGCATCCCATTTTATAGATGAAGAAATTGAGGCACCAAGAGATTGTACAATAAACATGACTAAGGTCACCCAGCTGGACTGAGATTTCATCTATTTCCAACCTTTTACTTTCAGCCAGTTTGTATCCTTGTGTCTGAGGTATGTTTCTTGTAAGCAGCATATGGATGGCGCATGTTTTTTTATCCATTCTATCAGCCTGTATCTTTTGATTGGGGAATTTAATCCATTCACATTCAATGATATTACTGAAAATGCACTATTTATTTCCTCCATTTTATTCTTTGGTTTTCATACGTCATCTTATTTTTGTCTTTCTTTTTACTCTTTTGGTTATCCTTTCTGCTTTTCTTTCTTCTATACTCTCCTCCAAGCCTCTCTCTCCTGTCTTTTCCTTTCAGGTTCTAAGGCTTCCTTTAATATTTCCTGCAAAGGTGGATTCTTTTTTGCAAACTCTCTTAGTTTCTGTTTGTTTGTGAATACTTTATATTCACCTTCATATTTGAAAGACAGTTTTGCTGGGTAAAGAATTCTCAGCTGGCAGTTTTTCTCTTTCAGTTTCCTAATTGTATCATACCACTGTCTTCTCGCCTCCATGGTTTCTGAAGAGAAATCTGCACAAAGTCTTACTGGACGTCCTTTGTACGTGATCGTTTGCTTCTCTCTTGCTGCTCTGAGAATTTTCTCTTTATCTTTTACATTTGACATTCTGAATAATATGTGTCTTGGTGTAGGTCTATTTGGATTTATTCTTATTGGGGTACGGTGTGCTTCTTGGACATGAAAGTTCATTTCTTTCGTGAGAGTTGGGAAATTTTCAGCTATTATTTCCTCAAATACTCTTTCTGCCCCTTTTCCTTTCTCTTCTCCTCTGGAACTCCCATGACACGTATGTTGTTGTGTTTTGTGTTGTCATTCAACTCTCTGAGCCCCTGCTCAATTTTTTCCATTCTTTTCTCTCTCTGTTCTTTTCTCTCTTCAATTTTAGCTGCTCTGTCTTCAGTATCACTTACTCTTTCTTCTATCATTTCGAGTCTGCTGTTGTATGCTTCAAATGTATTTTTTACTTCACCTATTGGGTCTTTCATTCCCATGAACTCCGTTACTTTTCTGTTCATGATTTCAAATTCTTCTTTACATTCGCGCAATGACTTCTTGATGTCATTGATCTCTTTAACTATATTCTCTTTCATCTCATTAATTTGATTTTGTAAATGTGTGCTCATCTCACTGATTAGTTCTCTCAAATTCTGCATCTCTTCTGGGACTTTGCTGTATTCCTTTTCTTGGGCCATGTCTTCTATTTTCTTAGTATGGCCTGTAATTTTTTGCTGGTGCTTAGGCATCTGGTTAGTTTGTATTTTACTTAGGTGCTCTATCTCTTTCTCTTTTATGGGGTTTTAGTGGCAGGAGGCTGTGAGTTACCACCAGTTTTTGATTTTTGGCTCAACCTTGATTGTTAGGATTGTTCTGCTGGTTGCTCAAAACTGGGCACTGGACCCAGTAATTGGTTGAAGAGTCGTTTCCTAGGGCCTTGGGCAGGGAGGCTATAGAGGCCAGGAAAAGCTTCTCTTACTTATTAATTTTCTTATGTGCACTTCCTTGGTCTGCCAGGAGATGGCGCTTGTTGGCTGCTCTCAATTCAGTGCCTGGTCGGAGCGTATTTGTTGTGACACAGAACAGATCAATGTGATAGAGCTTCCTGTCTGGGGGCTAGGAGCCCTGTGATTCAAACTTTCTAAGACAGTTCTCCAGACTTCTCTCGTAGTGCCCCCCTTTTCCCAGCTAGGAAATATTTCCACTCCCTTCTGAATCCTCAACAATCAGTCCCTGTTAGTAGAGGAGGAGATTGGGAGGTTTGTATATCTTCAGCCCCTTGCAGGCTCCAAGGCAAACAATGGCACAGCCCCACCCAGCATGGAAGGGCTCTCGGGACAGGGCAGACCAAGCCTGGGAGTCCGAAGCAGGACCAGCCTCAGGCTCTCTCTCCCCTCTCCCATGGTGTCCTCAACAATTAGTCCAGACTAGAAGAGAGGGAGGTTGCGAGGGTCTGATTTCTCCAGTCCTTTCTAGGCTCCCAGGGCAAACCGCCATGTGGAAGGGTCCGTGGGGCTCTGCAGCCCAAATTTCAGGTCCGAACCTGAGTCAGCCTAAGGCTGTGTCCCTCTCTCTCCCCTTTCCGGGAGTGGCAGATCCCTGAAGCCCCCTTTGTCTGTGGTCGCAGGCCCAGGGCCCCGAGAATTCTAAAGAGTGTGGGGGAGGGTGCCGGCAGCAGCAGAAGCTGCTACTTGCAACTCACAGTTCTGTAGTCGTGATTTCCCTCTTCTGTCCTTCTCTCCTCTGGGTGGTGTGCAGCGTTCACTTGCTGTCCTAAACCCTAGAAGATCTTTTTCGGGGCTGTTTCAGCTTGTCCTCTAGCTATTTTTCTGGAGAAGAGATTCCCGTGTCTTACTAGTCCGCCATCTTCCCGGAAGTCCTCCTGAGATTTCATCTAATCCCAAAGCTGTTGCCATTTACTAGTTTACTAAAGCTGACATAAAGAAACAATAGAGAAAACTATATTTCACAACACGCAGCCTACTAATTGTTAGCAGGTTTTGTAAGGGACATGTTATAGCACAGTATAGCACAGAGGCAAATCTCTGAGGACTCCATCTCCCCACAGTGGGGTTAGGGTTGGACAAGTAGAGAGAAAGTAGTCTATCATCTGGATATTAGATTTTAAACAGTAAAACCCATTTGCCTTGGCAAGACATTTCCATTTAACCTCCAGTTTGATCTTGTCAATTCAGTGACAGAAGAGAAGGTTTTTAACTCCAAGAATTTGTAGGTGTGTGATGTGGACAGTTTGTCGAGAAGTTTACCTTGGTCTTACATGGAAGGGAGTCTCCTCTGGTTATGCAGGTGAACAAGGTGAGCCAGCCTGTTTTGTCAGAGGGAAGGTGAACTATTTGTGACTAAATTCTCTGATAGATGTTTGGATGATTGTAAGGCAGAAGGGGGTGAGATGAATAAAGCCTGGACCTAGAAGGCTTTGAGAAGAAACAGTTGCTTGATCCAAAACAGTTTCTTTCCTTGGTTTTCCTCTTTCTCCTCTTTAAGACGTTTCCTTCGTTTTTCTTTTTCTCCTCTTTAAGGCTTTTCATGTCAGATGGTTTCTTGTCACCATTTATATTCTACAACCCAAAAGTCTCATACAGGCTGGTGCCAGCCAGAATTCAAATAATTACTACATTTATGGGAGAGTTTAGGCAGTAGAGGCTAGCTTGAGAGGTAAGGAAAATCATTTGAATTTAAACTGCTTTTGAGTACATATTGTGTAAACAACGGAAACAAACCAGGGGAAAACCCTTCTTCACAACGGTGCTAATGTTGGCATTTTTTACAGTAGAATATGCCTGTAATGTAGGAACCTCTTTCATTTGATTTTTCCCTCTATAAATAGTTGCTTCTTTCTTATGTAAAAATTGTGTTTCCTTTTAACATTAATCACCTTCAATTAAGTCTTGTGCTTTTATCGTATAAATTTTTAGAAGTATTTTTAACCAAGTTATTTATAGAACATGAGGTCTGACTTTCAAAGTCACCAAGAATTTTTAGCATTTGTTGGTCTGCTTTTAATTTATCAATGTCCTCCCTCAAGCCCAAAATACATGAGCAGCAAAGATTTCCCCTATACAACGTGTATTTGATATGCTTAATGTTCATCTTTATATACACACAGGCTTTGGCATATAAGAACTGTAGAGAGTGTCTATAAATTCAAGGAAACATTTAAGTGCACAGTGATACATAGATACATGGGTATAATACTTGTATGTAGTTGATAAATATTTTATTCCTACCTTAAAGAAAGCTTTTTATCAACTTTGATTGTTTTTTTATTACCTTAAAGTATTGCAGTTGTTTCTCAGCATTCATTGTTCCTTCCTTTTCTTGTCTCAGGCAGGAATTGAAGATGAAAAGCTCTGTATCTCTTAGCCAACCTTTCAGTTCTTTGATCCTGACCTCCAGCTGCCTTACCAGGCTTCCGCTTTCAGGAGAGAGCAGGTCACGTGGACTTGACCCACTGTGCCCTGCTACTGTGTCCTGGATCTTCTCTCCTAGGGTTTTCTAATGCATCAGATTAAAACACACACACAACAAAAACAAAAACATGGATTAGTTTAGGTACTAAAAGCACATCACGGTTTGGGTGGTAACAAGAGCCACTTGGAAGGCATCCAGCAGCACTTGCCACCTCGCTACTAACTTTCAGTCCAGATTTAGCTCATTGTTCCATTTGGGATTCAAATTCTCGGACTGCATGTTATTCTGACTACCACTGAAAGCAGAAGGAGACCTTATCCACTTATACTTTCTTTTCAGGAAAGGAGATTTGGCCCACAAGTTCACCCCTGATCACTGATAAAATTTCATTTGAATTCTCATGACAGGGGTTTACATAAAAATAAATAAATAAAAAATCCTGCGCATAAAATTTTCAGGAGATAGAAGCCAGTTTACTCAATATACCAAAGAGACCAAGAATAGATTGTGCATGGAGAATCAAATTTCTTTTTGTTTTGTGACGTGCAATTCCCCAAACTATATGACTGCAGGATTTTGAGTAGGGGTAGCCTCCCGTGGTCCTACTATTGATTCTACCTGACTTGTAAATTGCTCAATCCTACAATTCTTCCCACTTTGCATTCATGGATGCTAGACTTTCTAATATATGTGCTAAATAATTCCCAATCCACTATGCTAGAAGTAACGACTATGGCACGAAGGAGGGCAGGAGGGCTATTTTTTGTTTTTTAATTTTTGGTTGAAAACATTCTTTTTGGGGAATCCATAGGATTTAATCCATAATGATTAATTAAACCTACAAAAAATAAACTTTAAAATAGAGATCAAATTAAGTCAACAAACATTCATCTGTTGTGTAGTGTTCCATAAATAGTATCTTTAGGAGATCGAAACAGAAAAAAAAAAGCGTTTCCTGCCAACACCCTTATATTTTCATGGTGCAAATATTGATACTTTGAAGACCCTCAGTGGAATCCAGATTTAGCTATTGTTTTTATGCTGTAACAAAAGTAGCAGCAGGAGGTGAAATCAATGCCCTTGGAGGGTAGGGTCACAAAAAAGAATTTATTGCCACTTTTTTTGTTCTGGAACAGTTTGCAATCATAAATTCTTCATAAACAGAATACTTCAGAGAATGGTCCGTCTTCATAAATATACGACAGAGGACATCAATTTCATTTAATTCACAATTTGTGTCAGCACAGCAGATGCCAATGCTTGCCTTGATAGGGTTGTTTAATATGCAATTGAGACAGAGTAATATGCAGCACAGGGGACAAAATTTCACAGATTAAACTGTACGCACCACTGACATTTCATTCTAATGTATTTCCATTCCACACTGTTCACCTTAGATGAAAGTAATATTAAAAACCATATTCCTCTATTTTACTATTGTTAGAAGTTAAAATCCTTTAATTTTTTCATGCCAATTAACATGTAATCATGCCAATTAAAACAGTATGCCTGTTGTTAGTGTGGCATAGATTTTGTAAAATCTTGTTCCCACCTTACTCTCCCTTAAAATCATTCTAAAAACTCTGCATATTGTACTTGGACAATGTATTTGTCCAAATGGCAACCATTTTTAAGGTATCTAACTCATAAAACATAACTAAATAATCTATTTCCTTTTTAATATAATGGTGATTCGAATTTTTTTATTGAGGAAGCAATAGATTAGATATATTTTTAAAATAAAAAAATATTATTAGTGATTTATCAAATTTGCACTAGATATATTAAAATTTATGTGCACAGATATAATCTTTATCTAATAAGCACATAAAGTTGTTGTTCTTATCTATTTAATAAGTAGCCTTTTAAAATATCATCTTACACTCACTGTATTTCCCCTGTATTATATTAACAAATTCTCTAGAATTTAGTAGGTTCTGTTTTAAATTACAATATTAGAAAGTCAATGCCCTTAGGTTCTATTAAAAAGCAATGTCATGATAGGTCGGAGTAAAAACTTTTAATATTTTAAGTTTGTTGCACAACTGCAGTGTAGTGAATTTAGAGGAGAAAGCAAAGGGCTTAAAATTGCAGTTTTTTAATCACCTAGATTAAACATGGCATAAACTGAATATTGGCATTCCTCCAAGGAAAAGGGAGAGATTTTTATTCAAAATCTTTTTGGAGCATTATTTCTTTTTAAAAAATTTAAAAGGCAGGAAATGGAAGGCATGCAAAATTTTGCTCCATAACTGACATCACCCATACTAAACCATTATAATTAATCATTTAGGTAATTGACAAATTTAGCTTACCCTTGATTTGAAGTGAAGGCAATTTAGGAGAGAAGTTGATGAAAAAATATAGTGTAACCTCTCTCTTTCAGCTGTCTTCCAACAAAAGGACAGTACTGTCTCCTGCACGGTGCCATCCTGGTCTCTGGGTAACAGAATCTCTATATTGCCTTTTTGCCAGATTCTTGCATCTCAGGCTTTGGCTGAGACCCAGCCCATCATTGCGTGAAATGAATTACATGAAACTTTTTTTTTTTTTTTTTTTTTTTGGCTTTTGTTAAAAGTGAGCTGGAAATTGAGGCACAAAACAGAGGCTGATTTAATTCTGCAATTCAGATTTGGGTCAAATTTGCATCTCTGTTTTGGGCGGCTTTAGTGTGACTTGAAAGCTGTAGTGACAACCCCACTTTTCATCTTAAGGGTACAGTAAATAGTTAAACAGAGGATGTCTCTAACAGGTACCTTCAGAATAAATTCTATTAACATTCATTCAAGCATGACAGTCAGTGTATATCAGATATACTGTATTACAGTTGACTTGGTGCATACCCATAATACATGGCATATTTTACTTACTTTTTTTATGTATTAAAGAACCAAAATTATTAAAATATGAGGCAAGCTCAGAATAAAAAAAATAAAAATCCGCAGAAGAGGAAATGCAGTGTCTTTTCCCCATAATAGCATAAATAGCTTGTTTGAAACGTAGGTAGTGAATTGATAGAGATATTTGTTCCTCAAATTAGAAATCAGATGGATAGAGTATTTCACTACACAAAAAAATGTATACATAACCTACAAACAGTAATAAAAATGCAAATACCCCAAGCAGTTCCCATTTTTCATTAATTGAATCCACTTTCTCAAGGAGATCATTTGGTAGTAAAACGCCACCTTTCTTCAAAGCTTCAACCTTACTAAGCAGCTCCATCTTTTTCAGGTGCCTGATGGACATTTCCACACTGTATCGCTAAAATGAGAAGAGAGAAAGAGATATCATTAGGGAGAGAAGTTTTTTTAGAAAATATTTGAGCATTGAGTTTGTGATACTTATGGGTGTTAAAAGATTTTGCTTCCAATAAATTTAGAAATATAGGGGGAGGATAAACCAAAGTGCCTTGAGGAATATTGCTGACAAGTTAAAAACTACTTATTTATGTGCTTTATTCCAACTAAAGTTTACCAACATTGGATCGTTGATTTAAAATATTTCAAATAGGAAAATATCTGGTCCAGGGGGTTTCATATTACAGATAATTTTTGTAAACATTGGGCTCCAGAGTGCTGCCATACCCCTCATCTCTGCCCCCTACCCAAAGCACCAGTCTTAGAATATTACAAATAAAATTATCCATAAAGATTATGTGACATCTGCCTCATCCTGTAGGTCCACTGAATTCTCAGTTACCATTTTGCTTTCAATTTTCTTTTACTTAAAAACTCTGTGTGGGCTTGGAGAAGAAATACATATAAAGAGGAAAAAGAAAGTGCATGCTTTGGGAGTGGTTACCAATCTATGCTTCCTTATTGATTATATATTGTAAAATGTCCCCAAACATCACAATTGATTATAGAGCCCTCTCCCCCAATGTACACTGTATTCTGAAAAACTGCCAAGTGAGTCTCTCCTAAAAGATATTTTTCTAGAAATAATGTAAGTGCCATTTAACATGACAGTTACTATGATGATTCTCTTCAAATAACTCTATTTAGATAACTTCATAGTTAGAAAGTCCTATATTATGAACAGCTATAAATTAGTGTATGTGTATTTTGAAAATGTAAATGTAAAAACATCTCTGAGTGAAAAACTAGATCTTTTACATCTTAGCACATTTCCAAAATTTAATGGCAATCCGCAAACCCAAAACTTCGTTCTTTCAGGCACAAAGTCAAGTCTCTGGGGTCCTTGGTAGCATTGCTCCTTTGCCCTAAAAGAGCTAAGATAACCACCCTTCCTGGATCCTATAAGAAAAGCTTTTATCTGGCCAAAGTAGCATATCAGCAAGTTCAAAACATGCCCAAGTACTTGGGTGATTTTATTTCCCCTAAAAACTTGATATTATATATAAAATCCCAACCAAAATACATTTGAAAGCAGCTGAAAGGAAGAGAAGGTGTGAAATCGCTGTTTCGGTTAATAGATCTTCAGCATTTGCATGCATATGTTTGCATACTTTTAGTTTCATATTTTAATCTTTCATTTACACTAAACATGCACATCATTTGTATTATGTAAACTTCTCCAAATGTTAGTCATTTGTGGATCACAGAACAAAATGTTTTAAATGAAGTGATTTAAAGCATTTCGTATTATTAATGAATGTTGATCAGGATGTCAGAGTATCCAAAATTACATGAATATGCATAGTGAAAAAAAATCAAGGGTTGCTTTAGAGCTCTTTCAGAACTTGGCCTGGGATACAGGAGAAATCTGAATGCGCTTTCTAATGGCAGGCAATTACCAGGACCACATTACTCCAACATAAAAAACAGACTGTCCACTAGAGGTTTCTGGACTCAACACTCAACAAGTATTTTAGAAACCTAGATAGCACTTTATTCATCAGAGTGATGACTGGAGGAGAGAGCAATCTGCATTATGGAATCAGATTTTCATCTAAAGATGATGTAGCTGATAAAGATTTACATAATTAATTCTGTAAGACTGGAGCATAATATTGGGGGAACCAGTATTGCAGGCAGGCAGAGGAATCCTATTCAGATCCTTTACTTATGCTGCATGAATTAGTCCACAGAGGGAGTCGTCTAGCTATGCCACTTCAGAGTAGCCTCCACCAGTTCTCAGTTTTACTTGTACAAGATCATCCTTTTCCCACCTTTGAATGGCTCCTACGCAGACGATCAGTCAAGAAAGAGAACAGTTTAGATGCGTACCATAGAAATGATAGTCTTGTAAAAATAAAAATATAAAAAGCAATTAACTTAATTGTATATGTAATAAAATAATTTTCTCTGTGAAATGTGGTACAAATAGTCACTGCATCTATTACAAAAGGTTATTACATTTAAAAAGCTTGTCTCTATGTATGCTCTTTGTCTTTGTCACCATGTAACCTACTATATAAACAGATTGATGAAAGATGTGATTGATGGACAATGCCTTCAACTATAAAAGCTAAGAGAATCCGGTTAATTGCTAGAGGTGTTGGTATGTGAATGAAAGGTACTAGAATGTCATGTAATTTAAGGTGAAAATATTTATTTTAATTTTTGAAGCACCCTTAATATTGAATCTGATATGATTTAGGGGCTTAAACTGTGTATATAATAATACTATGGGGATTATATTTTTGTTGATGCTAGTATGTTTTTTTGCTCTTCTCTTTGCAACATCTTTTCAGAAGCATTAGAGGGGGAGAATCAACTGCCAGCTTTATCAGTTCTCCACTATCCTATCAAGTAGGGCTACTTTGTCCTGTGGTGAGAAGATAATTTAATCTTCATATTCATTTCACCCACAGCAGTAAGTGAGCAAAGGCTGCCCCATGGTGTCCTGTAGTTCCAGGGATGTTATGATAGAGCCTACTCTTCAATAGCCAAAAATGAGATTAGCAAAGTTAAAGTCAGATGGCTTTTCTTGAGTGCTAAGGTAAATAAGCATCCAGTATTTAATTTCCTCACAGCACCTGCTGTGGGCTTCTCTGTCTAGTCAAAAATAAAATATACTCTATTGACAGGGCATATTTACATTATTAAGTGTATTTGCTTGGCCAATTCAATTTTGAATAATGAAGCAGCCTAACAGATATGTGAATGATCTAAATTAAAGACACAGGCTACTCCTATTCTACATATATATGTATATATATGTGTGTGTACTTTTAATACATATATCTTTAAAAACAGAGTTAAAAATAACCATAAACACTAGTTCACTGTTTAAACTAAGTTGAAGAACTTTTTAGACAATTCTTATTCAGTGCTTACTTTTTAAAAGCATGAATGTTAAAACTGAATGATAAAAACAAAGCCAGCAAAAGCAGGGATTTCGGAAATAAATATACTTAGAAGTGCATGAAGACTTGATTGAGATAACTTTTTTGACAGTTATGTTAAAGGCTTTTTTATCTCCCTAAAACCTTTTTTTTTTTTTTTGTTAAAAATCACACCGAAAATTCTGCCCAAATGGAGACTGGAACAATGCCTTGAAACAGTGTTAATTGTCACCATGGAAACCAGAAGAATAAGCCATTTTGAAACTGGTATAGAAGGCACACATTGAGCAACTCAAGCATTTTTCTGCCTCCCTCAATGTTAAAGAACAAGATGCCTTGTCACTGAGAGGTCAGAGAAAGAAAGCATCATGAAAGGGTTGTAGATGCTCACTGTTTAGTAAATAAAAAAATTTAAAAAATAAAAAAATAAAAAAAACTGTATACAGCTAATGCTGTAAGATTTTATCCAGTGAATCTTTTTTGAAATAGAAAGATCATCAAAAGATGGCCAGGATTGGGGGATGGATTCTACCTAAGCAAAACTTCAGGGCTATATTATGTGAACCTTGCCCCCAAAGCTCCCTGGGAATTTTGCTGTTGTAATAAAACTTCAGAAGAGGAAAGAAAAAAGGCAGCATGATGGAATTCAAAATAATGCTCTAAAAGCACACAGAGAGATTAAGACATCCATTGTAAGACTTTTGTATGGTGCTTCTGTTGGTTATGCTGAAAAGAGACCAGACATTGCTAAACAGAGAAGGAAGCTTTGGCTATGGGGAACACAAGAATTAAACCAAAGAATTTCTTGATTATTAGACATCAGATTCTGTGTCATCAGGGTTTAAATATTCACATTTTGTATCATATTACTTTCAACTGGGCTCCAGGAAACTTTATATTAGGAAGAGTTAAAAGAAGGATAATGATCTAGTTATTTGAATGACAGGTTTGAATATTCTCCCTGATACTACCACAAACACCTGTATATCTGACAAACTCCATCTTCCCCACATACATGATAGATAGACAGAGAGACAGACAAATAAACAGATAGATGACTGGTAGATAAACACAGACAGACAGACAGACAGAGAATACACAGAGAAAATAAAATCTAACCTAGTCTATCAACAGGAGAAAGCTTATGCTAGGAAAACATCAAAACACCAAACTACCGGCAAAATTATGTGTGAAAATAGGCATTTTTGTATAAAAGTGCAGCGATGTGTCTGTCTGTGACTCTCTCATTGTGTTTTCTGGCTAGTGTTTGCCCTCCTCATGCGAGGCTGCATGGTGGCCCCTCAGCAAGTCCATGCCTAATGCCATTCAGTGGTGAACAAAGAGTCTTTTTATACAAAAGTCCAGGGTCCACAGCTCAGCTGTACATGCCGGGTGCAGGAATCTGATAGAGACTAGTCTTGCCTTCACAGCAGCTCTTGTGCTGCCCCCTTTTTCAGAAGACCAGTGTCCAGCATCTCACAATATATGTGGTAAACACAGAGCCAATATTACCAACACTTCGGGAAGACAGTCAAGATTGAAGAGAGCTCAAACCCAAGATAAATAATAGTCGTTATTTCTTGCAAACTCCTTCTATTTTACCATTAGCAATTTATGACGAATAATTGCACAGAGAAATTATAAAGACTCCTACAATTGTCCTTGTAAATTAATAATAGGCTTTCTTGATTGGGATAAATTTGCTGCTGAGGCTTTGGAAAAATTAAAAAGTGCAATGTCATTTAAAATTGCCAGAACTTGCACAGCAAATTACATCTGAGGTTAAGAATTGAGTTTTCCCCCCTCTTCCAGCTTATTCCATTTGCATGATCCGGAAATCATATTACATTGGCCATGTATTCTTAATTGGACATAGATTGCATTATCTTTAATATAAATCAAACTACAAATATTAAAATGAATTGCAAATTCCCTAATAGAAGATCATAAAACAATCTTTTTTAAAGTATCTCCCATTAATAATTTAATTCCAATTATATCACTCAGAAAACTTAAGTAGAAAACCTGGCAACTTATTTCTCCAATCATTATTTTACATAACAAATACCTAAGCCTTTATTAATAAATATAGCCAGAGCAGAATTCATTGTTATAGAACAACAATAAAACCACCAATAACTAAAAACTTTCATGTCAATTTAATGCGTAAGAACATCAAGTCTACTCGACTCTTCCCTTCCCTATCCATGTCAAGGGAGAGAAAAGTCTCCTATAGAAAAGAGGCACTAAGTTTAAGAACGATCATGGTCATACCCTTGAAAATGATAAAATCGATCACTATTATTCTTTTTATTTTTAGAAAGGATTCTCTAGTCCCTTATATTTTTCTATAAATGTGATATCGTTCTAAAGCCTTAGCATGGCCTTTAATGAGTTTATATTAAATATTTAATACTGTTTAGGGCATTATCCACCACTACCAAAAACAGTTATATTCCCAGCAGTCCCACTGTTTCAGGCAGAGGACTTGATTGATCCTCCTAGCCTGAATTGAGTAGAATGAAAAGAAGCAGTTGGAAAATAGCTGCAATCATTTAATGCAGATGACCTCTGACAGCCTCGCAGCTCTTCTATCTGAACAGAAATTTGCATGGGGTCTCTGTGCAGAGGAACAATGTAACCTAAATGGTAGACAATCTTTATTCTAATGAAGTGGGTGTCAAGGTCAATGTAAAACTGCAATGATAAATGGTGCACCACTAGGCAAGAGAAGTTGCATAGGCATTGTGGTGCTTTCACATTAATTGAAGACTGAAATGCACTGCATGAAAAGCACAAGCCCCTCTTTTCACCATAATGTGTTAATGCGCCAACGCTGAAATGATTTCTTCAAGATGCTTGCCTGTTGACATGTATCTTATTGCAAAAATAACACAAATATGGAATTACAGCAAAAAAATGGACATTTTTTAGAATTTAGCTTTTTCCGGGAATAGAATGACAAAAATCTAAATAAAATATCCTCAACCAACCAATGTCCTGCCACCTAATGTAATTCCTTTGATCCCTTTTCTTTTCTTTTTCTATTTAGACCTGCCTTTAATTAGTTTCAAGCAAGCAACCTTTTATAGAATCCTTCATTAGGTACTTTCATACTGAGCTAACTGTAAAAGTGGGCCAAAAAGAGGAGAATCACTCAAATATGATTTTCCCCTTCACTTGCAAGTTTTCTGCTTAGTCTGCAGTTAAGATCTTCAGGTGTTGCTTGTCCTGAATGAAAAGCCTGTGGTTTGTAAATGAAAGTAACTATTTTCTAGTGTAAGAACTAGAAAACTATAATCTGGTCATTTGACATTGCCAAAATGGCTGTAGAGCAATAATTATACCACTTCTTCAGTAGATCTAGCAATTTTGTGGCAGTCAGTATTTTTCATCCTATAAAAATAAGGACAGTAAGCTGCTTTAAAAAAATCTTGATCTGCTTAAGCCTGTAAAGGGGACATTGTTTACTAATATACTCATTAGCAACCAAGCATTTTAACTTCATCAATTAAACAGGAAAAGGAGTTGCACCATTAGTTCCACAATTTGTTAAAATACTGATAAGAGCATATTACTAACCATTTGGGAAATATTTCCAGGCTCAACTCATAATATGTTATAAACTGGATGCATCTGTATGGTTGGTATTTTCTTCTGATTCTGGTAGACTATAGGATTAGCTACCTTTCCAACACTAAGCTTCCTGCTACAAATAGATTTTAATAATGCAATTGCAATTTTGCTAGTCAAGAATGGTCTGTAGGTCTGTAATCTTGGTGACTAGAAGGCTATTAGTATAATGTACCATAATATAAATTATATTGCTAGTTTGCAACTTTGGTATAAAAACAGTCTCAGATAGAAATCAACATTCCTGAAATGGTAATTCAGAGAAAGAAAAAAAAATCTCAACACGAAGGAGGATAGTGAAAAAGGAAAAAAAAAGTTACTGATGAAACTGTTTTAAAAACTGTACAGCTTCATCTGTGTGTGATTTGTCAGGTCTGAAGCTTTGACGTGCCCAAGGGGCAGACCCCAGCGGGGAGTAGGCTGCCGAGCTAAATAGCTGTGAAAGAAGTCTTAATGTAGGATGGAATTCAAACTAACCTTGACATGACCTCAGGAAAAATATGCAAAAAGTAAAATGAATGCACTCTGCAAGATACATCCTAATTTTGTGGTAGAGCTGGTTAGTTTTACAAACAGAACGGA
The DNA here is from genome assembly GCA_026826555.1 of Tolypeutes matacus. Lineage (NCBI taxonomy): Eukaryota > Metazoa > Chordata > Mammalia > Cingulata > Chlamyphoridae > Tolypeutes > Tolypeutes matacus. Next base: position 1,174,835 of record JAKSZT010054562.1, read on the forward strand.
GACCTTAAAGAAAAATGAAAAGCTAGTAAAAGGGGAAAACTTTGGAATTCAGGCAAAAAAAAAAAAAAAAAAAAAAAAAAAAAAAAAAAAAAAAAAAAAAAACAACAACAAAAAATCGTAAGCAGGCCTGATGTGTTACTGTGAAGGCATGTGAACCATTTGGAAACAATCCAAATAAAAACCCACATCGAACAATATTGTTGTCAGCTTGTCTATTCAAGAAAATTGTTTTTTTTAGGTTGAATATAAATGACACAAAGCCAAGATTACATCATTGCCTTACAAAGTCTGTTGTGGCTTTTAGCTGAACAAGCCCCATGGATCTATTGGTTTAGGACAGTAATTCAGTAAGGAGGTTTTAATTTGTTATTTTTATCTCTAGTGTCAATAATACATGGAGGAATTTAGGGAAGAAATAGCATGGGTGTTCTCCGGTCTATTTCTTGCTTTTCACCTGTATTTGATAAGCCATACTTAATTCTCATTGATGCAATGAGTCCTGATTTGACTTTATTATAAATTTTGCCTGTTTTGAAGTGATCAGCTTAAGAGGAAAGCATTTGCTCTAGCTCGCCAGTCAAGAACTGGCTAACTCACCGGATATATGGAAATTTTAATTGAGTGTCAACTTGTGTAGAAATTCAATCCTATTACATTCTCAATGCAATTTTGTAGCAATACCATTTATTTACTACACTACTAACCAGATTTTAAACATAATTAAATTGCTAGGAACATAGACCCAAAATCTAATGACTTAAATCTCTACAGCAAGGATGGGAATTCCTGGATCAGGTGTATGTGTTTCCATTAGATTTTGATCAACATAAAGTGAGCAGATGGATGCAATCACTTAGAAGCACAGAGGAGCAGTGAGTTTTGCTGAGACCCTGTTAAACAACTGCACATAAAAATCACTTGCAATGGATACTGTGACACCATAGAGCTCTTCTTTGGTCCAATCCAATTCATTATTTTTTTATAAATGACATAGATACTAAAACGTGTATGGCATGTTGATCAGTTGCCAGATTATATTAATCTCACTAATCAATAAAGAATAATAAATATTTGAATTCAGAGATCATAAGCTCAAATACATACAGGCAGTATGCTGGTAAACTGGCTCCCTGGGGGAAAAAAATGCCTTAAGTTGTAGTGTTTGCAAATTTCTCTGGAGTAAATAAATACTCCCACCATGGCAGATTCCAAGCCACCAATGGTTGTTCCTGCTGGCAAAACTCCTGAATATTTAATAATTGACTCTCACAAGGCAGCACTAGCCACCTCTAGCAAATCACTACCTGGTAAGCAATGTAAAGGAGTTGATTTGATTTGGGCAAGGATAAGTCATCTTATCTTTCACATTGTAATAATTGTCGGTGTCATAAAAAAAATAGAAATATTTTCTCTATTAAAAGAAAAGCAATGCATTATGTGATAACTAACATTTGAACCCAGAGAAAAGGAGACAAGAGAGAATTGTGTGGACTGTGGAAGATACGAGAGCACCTGACCCATTTAAAAGGGACAACCACTGCTTAACTCTGCCAACTGTTTCCATGTGGAAATATGGTTTCAATATCACTTCAGTATGGCCAGGTATATTCTTTAAGAGAAACCAAAAAAACATTTTATGTGAAATACCATAATTTGAAATGCTGCATTACAAATTTTTAACACCATACAGAACAAACTATGTCCCTGAGTTGGTTCTGAATCTGTAGAAGACTACTTCATAACCTCTATTTTAGATGATAATATTAGACTCTAAAGGGAATAAAAGCAAGCTGGAACAATGGAGCAAACCTAAGGAGAAATAACAAATTTCAAGCCTGACATAAAGTTAATTAACCACCTTTTCAACCCCGTCCAAAAAAAAAAAAAAACCTGCATAAAGAATGAAGGTGACTAGGCTTCTACTGTCTTTAGGTTAATATGAGTCAAAAGACAATAGGAGATAGAACCTTAAAAAAGGCAAAGATGAATTTGGGTTGGATTGAGGCACACACAGTAAACAGATCAATTTGATAGTAATTACTAGGTCCAAACATGGATTCCTAGTTCCAGTTGGGTTTCATTTTCCAAAAGGGATTCAGACAACGTATTAAATGCCCAAAGGAAGGGAAATGATTCAATGCTTCTGCAAAGAGCAAGCTGTTGAAGGAGCTGGAGGTATTCAGCCAGCCAAAGGGAAAATAAGAGTTGGAGGTGATGGAAGAGAGAGACAATATGTTAGCAGACTTTGAATAATATTTAGAGGACTTTTACACACAAAATATCGATCTGTTTCATCTGACCTCAGAAGTCAGGCCTGGGGTCAATGGCTGAAGCTTACATAGGAGTGCAGCATGGGCAGTAATGAGTTCTCATTCACTGGAGGTGTCCAGGCAGAGACCAGAGGTGGGATATTTTTATGGCATAATGATACACTGAATGAAGATTGGCCTAGAAGATAGCTTCTAAAGTTTATCTATGTTTTAGAAAAATTGACTTCCTTTTTGGGGGCCCCATATTTACCAGCTCGGGCAATAACAATTACACCACTCTATAGCTCAGAAACACCAAGACTGAAAAACATCAGTTTAAGGAGACGCTGTCACTTGCTGCAACAAGACTCAGATATAAGATTTTCATCCAGAGAAACCTAGGAGAGCAAAGTGGCACAAAGACACAACCACATAAAATGTAAGCTATAAAATCTAAATTCAAAGAGAACCAAAAGGAAGGCCAAGGTTAACTGAAAATTCTCAATCTTCAATCCATCCTACTTTAGAGAGGTATTTCATTGAGTGTGAGGTATTAAGTGAAACCTTTCAGGCCCTTTTATTTGATAAATATTTATAGGAGAGTTCTACTGTAGAATTTATGAGTTAGGCTCATATTTTACCAAGGTCCTCCCTGTAGATTTTTTTTAAAGACATAAACTTCACAAAAACTACTCAAAATTTTCCTTCCTTGGTGGATACAGACCTTCCTCCAAAAGATACCTAAGAAATGCCTTATAACCTTTGCTGCCAGCAGTGTAGGGATAAGGGTGATCTCTCCTCCATTCTATGAAACTTCATTGTTGCACTGTATTATGTTGAGAATCTACACATCTCAATGGGTTTTCCGTGCATTTCAATGCACTTCAGTGACAATGTGGATCATTGCCATAATACATCAAGACTGTTCTAATTATGGTTTCATTATGATGCACCATATCAGGGCTGTGGTAATGTCATGTCAGCACATAGTAAGAATAGTTATGCAATTATGTAATATCTGTTAGAGAATGCAATGTAGGATAGAAAAAAGACACGAAGAGCAGCAATTAATGTAATGAAATTCTTCCCCTTAAAAAGTTTCCAAGTTAAAAGTATCATTTCTTTTATTTTTCCATTCCCCAACCTAAATAAACACCTCCAAACACATCTATTTTTGCTTAATTGGACACTGCTACATAACTTAATGGATTTGCTTTTTTTTTAATAAGGAAAAATAAGAAGAAGAAAAAAGGAAAATCCCCAACTTAAGCTGTTCTCCATATGTAACAAAAGGATGAGGTTCACCTAACATATGCTACAAGAAATCCAGTAAAAATTTAAGCATAGTAAATTAAGGTCCACTGAAAGCTTACTATTATGCAAACTTCAAATGCAATGTCACATTTTTCTCTTCCTTGATCTCTTGTGTAGACATGGCACATCTTCTTGCTTTACTACCTAAAACAAAACTCAATTGACCAGCCATGTCCTAAATAAACTATGACAATCAAATGAAATGAAGCATTGAAATTCATATTTATTTCCCTAAACTATGACCATTTTCATTTGCCTTTAATCTAGCTGCCAAAGTTATTCTCCCTAAACTATCCACCCTACCATCTATAAAAACAGAAATCTAGTTATTTGTCTTCAAAATTTGAAGACTAAACTCTCAGAGGAGGAGGCCTATGTCTTTTCTGGTCCATCATAGAATACTGTGAATACTGGAGGCCTTCAGAAAACACTGAGTCAATGAATAGCTTCTCAAATTAAGTGATACATGAACCACTGTTTGTTGTTTTAATATACAACCATAAGAGAATTTATATATCAAAGCTTACCCCTTATCTTTATTGCTGAATTACAGGCCTGTTCAATGCAAGTGTTTATAATGGAAATGCTGATGAAGCCTAAACTATGGATGTGTATGGTTGTGCAGCAGCAGCCATTTCAAATATAGATATATTTTTAGCATTAGGAGGCACTGAGTTTGTTTAAATCTGGACCTTTTTTTTTTTTTTTTTTTTTTTTACAATTGCAAGTAATGTTAATAGCACACTGTAAATGTTAAGGCTAAGTGTGCAGTGTCAAAATAGATTGAATCTCTCTGAAAATTGGAAATTCAGGCTTTTCAAACGTAATCCAGATGTTTGGCTTTTATTCAGATTTCAAGAAAGAAGGAACTAATATGATATAAAATTCATACATGCATATTTCATTAGTGCCTTTTGTATCGCTGAATTAAACATTCTGAAACGTGCTTTTCCCAAATCACATAGAGTTTTAAACCAAAGCAGTTGCCAAGATGTTGTGCACCTCAAAAATAATGCCAAATTAATTTCATAAGCAAGAGACTATACATTTCTCATGTTAACTCTGTTGATAATGTTTCTTTAAGGAGAATATCTTGCTTCTTTGATAAGAAGAAAAATAGGAAGTAGAACAATGTAGCCATTGTAGTTTATCAAAAAGATGTTGCTGGAAAGCATAGCAACTTTGGAAATCTATGAGAATCAGTGGCCTAAATGAAGGCTAAAAGTATTATCCCCCCCTTATTGTCATCATCAAAAAAACACCAATCCTTTCAAGTTGAGTGCAAATTGGCATTCACTGGGGATGGACAATGGACTCGTGTTGAGAAGCTGTGTCTCTGCTTCAAGAACTTACCATGCGAATGTAGGTGTTTAAGATAGTGCCCATCAAAGAGTTTCCAGGGCTTCCTGAACCCAAAAATTAATGGAAATTCTATCGTACCTTATTTATTCACATTATGACGTAGTCTTTGTAGTGTTTTTAACTTTTCAAAGGATTTTCACATCTATAATCTTAATAGATCCATAATGCCCTGTGGTTTTCCTTGGTGGTTGCCTGAACTCCTGCAGAATAAAATATTTGATGCCGTAGGCCACTTTTCAAGGATGTTGCAGATTTAATTGCATTCCCAAAAAGATATGTTAAAGTCCTAACCTACAGTACCTGTGAAGGTGACCTCATTTAGAAATGGGGTCTTTGCAGATGTAATCAAGTCAAAATGAGGTCATACTGGATTAGGATGGGTCCTAAATCCAACAACTGGTGTCCTCATTAGGAGGCCATGTGAAGACACAGGGACACAAAGACACATGGGGAGAACACCACGTGACAACAAAGATTAGGGTGATGCAGCCACAAGTCACAGGACCACAAGGATTGCTGGCAACCACCCGAAGCTAGGAGGGAGACATGGAACAGATTCTCCCTCACAGTCTCTGGAAGGAACTAACCTTGCTGACATCTTGATTTCAGACCATGAGAGGATGCATTTCTGCTGTTTTAAGCCACTGGGTTTGTGGCATTTTTTCACAGCAGCCCTAGGAAACTAATACAGAGGTATCCCTGGTGCTTTCATTTTAGGTTAGGACAAATGTAGTTTCAGAATTAAATTATAAGCTCCTGCAATATACTGTATGAGGTAAGAGACAATGGGTTGTTCACCGTTTATCCACTGTAACTCTTAGCATTATGGTTAGATACAGAAGGTAGTTGGAAAATATTTATTCATTTGAATTTCTCCCCAAAAGAGAAACTAGGTGGGCCTATATCAGCTGTTGCACTATATACTAGATATAGATATTGGGTTAGTTCACAGAAATGAGCCTTCTTTGTCTTTGAACTTCATTCTCAGTGCAATACTTATTTGGTCAGAACACAGAATGCAAGAAGAATATCCTCAATTTTCAGATAGAAACCACGAACAAAGTTAATTGTTTCCCATCTTCAAGAATGGTTAATTCAAGAAATGCATCTATAAAATGTATCAAAGAAAAGAGGGAGGTGACAGCAGTTCTTGGAATATTTAAGGGGCACCTTTTTTTTATCATACTATTTTCTCAGAGCAAGAATATTTTATTAAGATTCAAGAAGCCAGGTCCAAATTCCGGTTCCAACACCAATCTGCTAGCAACTTAGAAACTTTTCTGTTCCAGTCTCCCCTTTTTGTTTCTTTGGAGTACCTATCCATATTTACCAGAGAGAGATTTTAAGATGATAAATTTTAGAAATTTCAGGCTCTATGCTTTAAGCACTGTTTGTTGCTCTAACTTCAGAAAGCTTGCCTGTCATTTCAATGGATTGTTCTCTTTTTTGTACTCTCACGGCAAGCCCATGGGGAAAGTTAGTAATATCGCTTCTGTCTTACAGATTAAAAATTGATATATAGAAGCTAAGTGACTTGCCCAAGGTCAGTAAGATACTGATAAAACTCAGAAATAGAATTTTCAGGAGGAATTTCAGCTTGGCTTGCTAGGCCATGCTATTGCTCTTGAAAATGCATCTTTAGATCTCAGTCCAAAGTCGAAGAAAATTGGTGAGCCCCGGGAGCATAATGTAACTAAGGTCAAGAATGACATTCAAAGTGACCTTGGAGTGGCCAAAGCACACTTAAGAACCCTGCCCTACCCCATGGCCAGATTCACTTTGGTGTAGCATTACCCCCAAAAACTTCATGGGTTTTTGATAGCGTGAGATTGAGATTTAAAGGACAGATAGGAGAGTTCTCATTGAAAGGCACGCCTGCTGTTCAGAAGAATGATGGCTTGCAGTTTGAAGATGCTCTGGGATACAAGTGGGAATTTATTGGTGTAAACTAAGACCATACAGAGAAAACCTCCATTACAATAACTGCTTTGGACCAGTTTTTCCAGCTATGTAATGGATTCTGCCATAAACATTCAAGGAAGTTTATTAGAACAGTTCCATAAAAAAAAGAAACTGTATGTGTGTGGGTGTGTGTGTATGTGTATGGCCAATCACAAGATTGATTAGAGGAAAGAGTCAAGAGTTGGAAAATGACATGGAGGAAATACATAGGTGGATAGAGAGAAAGTAATAACAAGTAAATAGGGAAAAGTTACAAAAGTTTAACCAGATAGGGAAACAAAGACTAGTCTATAGAGAATAAATCATAAAAATTACATAAAAATAAGCAGCATTGCAGAAGAGGACAGAAAACACAGTGAGAGAAAAGGTCTTCAGTGAATGCCTTTCCTGAAAATAGCAGATGGAAAGAATGTGATAAATGCTGTAAAAATTTTTACCTAAAGTCTGAAAAAATTCTCTAAGAAAACATTGTAACAAAAAGAGACTGAAGTACAAGGATGTGGCCATAAATGCACAGCTTGCAGCCATGATGAACAACTTTTCAAGGAGAAAAATAGGTACTAAAATATGTGTTTTCTAGGCCTTTCCCAAAGCACCATTGAGAGGGAGACCCTCCACTGGTACCATCAGCTGGTTGGCTGTTACTTCTGCCTTTGTTCTGATAACACACTTCTGTGGTCATCCCCTCTGTAATACAGGAACAATGATATACTTGCCACTTATCCACCACAGATATTTTTATTAAGTAAATAGATAATATTTGGAAGAAATTTCAGATCCCTACATAAAAGGCACCATTAAAAATAGAAGTCTTTGATTTTTAATATACATGACTGTTTTAATTAGATTTTTGGTCTGTTATCCATTTGCAAGTCACACTACAAATTTCCCTTTGGCTTTTACTGTCTGCCTTAGAAATAATGTATTGTAGCTATTGCCTAGCTACCTTAGAGAGTAAAGTAAGTCACAGGAGAGTGAAGTCATTGGAAAGGCAGGTAAACAATATATATACTCAGTTTCCTTCTTTTAGAAAGTACATTAACAAAATGTTGCCATTTCCCCCTATCCCTTATTGAAAGGAGGAGGGAATCTGTTGATATTACCCAGTAATAAGACTTCTCAAAACCTACACTCACGTAACCATTTAATCACTAACTTCCATAAACATAGTGACCCAAAAGGAACTGTGACAAACATTTTAGTTTGCAAATCAGTGGGATTCAAGGAGATTGGCATAAGTAAAGAAATTAACAAGCAAAAATAAAAGTAAAAAAGTCAAACAGAAAAAAATATGGCTGGAACCAGTCTGTCCGTGTTTAAGCTTTGCTTGCATAGCTTACTAGCTATGTGCTTCCCTGTGCCTTAGCTGCCTCATCTGGGCATAATGCTAATAATACTTAATAGTAATTACTTAATATGGTTGCTGAGAGGATTGAATGAGCTAATTAATATTTGTAAAGGTTTAGAACAATTCCTGTTACATAGTAAGCAGTATAGATAAATGTTTGTTAAAATTTGACCCAAATGTGACATGTTAAGAAAATATGACCTTTGGTACAACTTTTCTCATCTTTTTAGGTCACTATTTTGTATATTTGTGTATATAACTTCTCTTCACAAATGAATAATTGCATCTAGGATTCAATATACAATAGAATGAAAAAAAACCTTGCTTTCTACTGACTTACACTGAACACATGGATAAAAGCTATTATGATTTGCCACTTGCTTCCTATTCTTTCCCAGTGTGTCTCCTCAGTTTTAGCAAAGTCCTAGGGCATGCCAAGTTAATTCCCAGAGCTGAGGTTTTTCTCATGTTGTATTCTTCTGCAGTGCAGGCCTCTCTGTTCCACTTATTTATATCCATCCAGCAAGGCTCAGTTCAGTTCAAACCTTCTTTTTTCCATGAAGGCTTTCTAAGAAGATAAGCACTTATTTTTTGTACCACACACATTAACTATCTTTGCTGTTATTATATTATGCTTTTTGGTCTTACTTTTCTAAATGGATTATAAGTTACTAGAGGGTAAATTGACCCATTTTTTCCCTCCATCACATGCAATAACACCTGACAAGTGTATATTGGCTCCTTGTCATACAGTCACTAATCTCAGACAGCATCATTCCCCACTTTTTTTTTTTTAAGCAAAGGTGGAATTACTAGATTATTAATTCCTAATGTATGTATTAGAACACATGGACATATATAATTTTTAAAACACGTGAGAAAATAGGAAATGTCGTGCTTAGGTACACAGAAATTGATGCAAATTTCATAAATTATTAGTTGGGTTTGATACCAATTAGTGCAGTTTGCAAAACAGAAAAATTTGTACTCAATTTTTCCTCAAGCAAATATGAATTGGCTTTCAAACATATAGCTCTCCAGAGAAGTAGACTCAGTAGGGAATTATGAATTAGAGCGATTGCCTGTCACTGGGTCTCTCAGGGCAGACTTTGAATTCAAATGTGAGTTTGTTCTCCACTAAAATGCTCTAGGAACCATTTAGGTCCTTTCCTAATACAGCTAAACACCTTTAGTGGTATTTGCCATGACATCCAATATGACAATTCAAATACAAACTAGTGATGTGCATACCACAATACTAGCAGAAGGTTGTTCATAAGGTATGAGAGGTTCCATTTTCAGTGGAAATATAAAAGCATATATCTGTTTTATGCTGTGAAAATATTTGAAAAGTACATGGTGATTCTGCCTAAGGAAAAAGGTAGGACAATTTAAATGTGTGGAAAATAAGACATCAATGAAAGTGATAAACTTTCATGACAGATTTTCATGACAAAAGACACTGTCAAGAATTCAATTGAATAGTTATCTACCACTGAATGAAAGTTAAATGGAGAGGGAGGGGTCTAAGAAATATTAATAAAATATGTATTTGTGACTACTCCCTGAAATGAACCAAAATTAGTGTGGCACTAACTACCACTTCTCATGGTAGTTTTTTTTTTTTTTTAAAGATTTTATTTATTTATTCATTTATCCCCCCCTTGCTGCTTGTGCTCGCTGGGTCAGCTAACCACGCCATGCAGGCGGGCTTGCCTTCATCAGGAGGCCCTGGGAACCGAACCCGGCGCCTCCCATATGGTAAACGGGAGCCCTACTGATTGAGCCACAGCCGCTTCCCTCTCATGGTAGTTTTAAAAATATATTATATTTGCCCATGAGTTTGTTTTGCTAACCTTTGAAATGGCAGTCCTAAAATTCTGATTTTCCCAGATTGCTCATAGGCAAATTCAAATAATATTTGAAGTAAGCTTTGATTTTTTTCACCAAAGAGAGAATACTGGATTTGTCCAGTCCATCCCCCTTACTTTATAGGTGAAGAAAAATCGGCCTGAGAGGATGAGTCATTGCCCAAGGAGAATATGGTATCCTTCTCTAGCACTTCATCATACTGTTCCATACCTTCCTTTCTAACACTGATCACTAGTGAAGCTTAAAAACAAAATTAAGAAAAATTCAAAAGGGAATCTATAGCATACAATAACATAAAGAAACTGGGGCACTGAGTCGAGGCCCATCCATTTCCTTCAAGAGAAATTAGTGCCACATATGGCCACCTGTCTTTGTCTAAGTAAGCTTCAAGAGCAGTTGACTCTGCTAATATGAGAGTGGCACTGAGTCAGGGTAATACTATTAGATCGATAAGCTAAGCTTGTTGATTAAAAATACATTTTGGTGTACGTATTATGTGTATGTGTGTGCATGCATTTAATTTTTTGTTTTGTTTTATTTTTACCATTTTAACTGTTTCTGATTTAGAATTAATTTCCTTAAAGGTCATTGTGAATTTATCTATGTTTCAGGGCCAAATATGAAATCTTGGGTTCAAAGAGCAATTATAGAGCAGCCAAACCACCAAAGAAGTGCTAATAAGAGCACAGGAACAGCCAAAGTTCAAAGAAGTGCATCAGATCCACTTTATGCTTTCCTTTAGGCCACACAAGCACAATAGAGTGTAGGAGGCCACCTGGTGGTGAAAGGAACCAATTAACCATTTAATGCTACACTGAAAAGCAAGCAAAAGAGGCATGATAAGGGTTGTAACAACAGGAAAACTAGAACCTCAGGCAAAAGTATGATAGGTCATGCATATAATCTTATTGCAATACAGCAGAGATAAAACTGAATGGAAAAACCCATTCAATTTCCATACTACCAGTGTATGTTTGCCAGTCTCTGTCAAAACTACTCAACTCACCATTGTAGCATAAAAAACAATCATAGACAAATTTGCATGACTGTGTTCAATAAAACTTTATTTATAAAGACAGGCTGTGGGCCATATTTGGCCCACAGGTCTTAATTTGTCATCCTCTGATTCTATGTTATACAGCAAGCACATACAATTTACCAATCATTGGGCTGACACCCTTAACATGCATTATCTCAATGAATTCTAACAACAACTGCTCAAGATGGATATTATCTCCATTTCACAGGTTAGAAAACTGAAGCTTAAAAGTTTAAGTAATTTGCTGAGAATGTACTAAGCTCCCAATAACTTAGAAATGCTATCTTTATGCAGCCTCTTGACCATTTTTTCCCCATGATTGCTGACACTTGTTCTGACCCTCCCTCTCCCATTTATCCTGCAGAGGCTGCTTTCAGTTTCCCTCGATGGTGACTTTGCTCCACCTCACATTCCCTTGAAATGTTGTTTGTCTCTTACCATCTCTTTCTCTATCACTTCTTTTATGTTTAAAAACTCTATGTCACTTTTCATAACAACAGATGTAAGCAAGCATGGAAAAAGAGACAAAGCAATGTATTAAAAATAGATGGCCAGATATACAACAATAAGCCAAGGAAACTGTCATACTGTGTATGCTCCAAATGGAATGTGAGCCAAAAACGTGATGCTCACTCTTACATAAATAACATATTATGCATCCATTGGGAGAAGCAGCAGTTCTGTCCCTAAATGGAAAGAGGGTTTTGGGAGGGGGAAGGGGTCTGTTTTTATGTCATTTTCTTTTTTCCTTTTAAACTATTTTTTTAAGCATAACCTATAAATCATACCATCTCAGACAGGCCACATTCCTCTTACAAACCATCCATGAACTATTTTATTAACTGTTAATAAGAGAGAGTTGAAAAACCTGATGTAGAAATCCATGGAGCTTGTTAAAACCCCTCAAATATATGGATTTACCAGCAGTCTTTCAACATTAGCATATATTCTCCTACAAAAGAGGATGGAAGTGGTTTCAGTTAGATGGAATGTAGACAAACTGAAATAAAGGTTCTTAATTTTTTTTTCTTCTAAACTGTAAAGAAAAACTGCAAAAGCTTGAGGTAAAAAAGATGTGACTAAATAGAAAACAGCGAGAAGAGGTTTAATTATAGAGCATGGATTCTAGCTGATTTGACAATTAAACCTAACAACAGAGAAGATTTACACTAGATATAAGAAGATTTTCAGGGAAGGGAGAGTTGTCAAACATTTTAATGGGAGGCTGTGGAAATCCCCCTGGAAAGATCTTGAATGGAGAACAAATTGTCTCCTATCTGAAATGGATAAAAAACAATCCTTGAAAGAGGGAATAAAATAATGATCCTTTCAAGGTCACTTGCAGTCCTGAAACTCCAGGTAAAATTCTCACTTCCCATGAGATTAAATAACTGTACAAAACATCCCAGAGCTCCACTTTGGATTATTCCAGAGAAAACAGTCATTAAACAGGTGGATTCAATTCAGACTGTACTTAATGAGTGCCAACTACTACCTAGCCCTGGGGGCATTCTGCCACCTCAGGGCACAGGTTTAAGCACCACTGTGGGCAATAGAGAAAACAAGTATTTGATAATTACAAATTTTTAATAAATTCTGTGCTCCAATCAGCTTTCTGGGGCCATCTATTTCCCGAACTTGGTGAACAAAAAATCCCACATGAGCTGGCTGTCATATAAAATTTCTGGAATTACTCATGGTATCCCTGGATCTTTTTGTAAACAGAAAAGGCTTCTGACAGTGTTTTCATACTTTATTTATTTTCCGAACGAAACTTGGATGGGCGGAGGCTTGTGAAACTATCATCAAAACACGGATTATAAAATGCTTGCCAAATTCGAACTCTTTTGCTATATTCCCATGTTGCAGAAAAAAATATTTCAATTAGCTCAACTCTAGATTCATTTTTATATATAAGTTTAGTGAATGTGGGGACTTTTACTTGTGGCTTATAGGAAAGCCAGTGTTTCACAAAATGGATCCTTTAGCACTACCAGCTAGAAGAGAGATGAAGAGGAGAGAAAAATCATAGGGAGAGGAATGTGCTTCATGCATACTTCCAAATTTCAACATGTCCCAGCTGAGGAGAGCTGTGGAGAAAGGACAAAATTGGGTGGGAAGACAGCAAGCCCTGAAGGTGGTTGAGGTGAACACAAAGAGGGGCAAGAAGTGGGTTCATCACATACCATTACCAAATTCTAATTTTTAGTGGTACAACTTTGAACCTTTTATTAATGCTTAAAATCACGAAAGCTCACAATTACAGGCATACCTCATTTTATTGCCCTTTGCTTTACTGCTCTTTGCTTGTATTGCGCTTTTTACAAATTGAGGTTTGTGGTAACCCTACCCTGAGCAAGTCTATTTGCACCATTTTTCCAACAGCATCTGCTCACTTTGTATCTCTGTGTCACATTTTAATTAAGATATGTACATTGTCTTTTTAGATATAGCACTATTGCACGCTTAATAGACTATAGTATAGTGTAAACATAACTTTTCTATGAACTAGGCAACCAAAAAAATCCTGTCACTTGCTTTATTGTGAAAATTGCTTTATTGTCGTGGTTTGGAACCAAACCCGCAGTATCTCTGAGGTATGCTTGTAATTGCTAAGTAAAAAATATTGTGAATGACAATATATGAGGATTATTTTTAAAATTATGGGTAATATAAACTTTTAAAATGAAGAGATGGGAGAAAGTTCCAAAATTACATTTTAGCCTCCTTTCCACAATACAGCAGGGAAATTCTTTTTTTTTTTTTTAATTTTTAAATTTTCACCTTAGGAATTACTTACCTAGGGCTTTGGAAAGATGAGTCAATCTTTTAATTTCTCTCTGTCTCTGTTGCTCTAGTCATGAGGGACTCGGATTAAAGAGCCAACCCAAGTCCGTTATTGTTTTTCTCAAGCCCCCTTCATGTATACATATTTAGATACACATACTCATCTGAAGTCAAACCTAATTTTCTACAATGAATTTGTCAATAAATTTTCCTGCTAACTATGGTACAAGAACCAATTGTGGAGGAAGGCAAGATGGTGTTAGTGTAGGAGGGCGCACACTGCAAGCTCCCAGAGCAAGGCGGATTGGGGACGGGGTCCTGCCCGGGGGTCTGTGCTGTGCACGTGTGGAGTGAGAAGCTTGGGATATCTATCTGCGCGGATCGGCGGCGTGGAAATTCGTGAGTTTTGAGGCTGCCGGTGAAGGTTGGCACAGGTGGCTGAGGCCCGCGATTAGGGAAAAAAAAAATAAAACGGCCATTTGGAGCCGCGGGCGGGGTGAAAAAGTTTTACTTTCTGGGGATCTGGCTGCCTGGAGCCCCTTGGACCTTGTGTGAACAGAGCAAACAAGCTAATCAGCACCCGGTGAACCGGAGGGGGGATTTTGGTCGGGGAACGGAGCTGATTTCCCTAGCCACCCAGGGATAAGACCCGGGCCGCTGAGGAGCCAGGAGGAAGGGACACTTCCCAAAGAAGGGAGGGTTCGGTTAGAAGACAGGGAAGGGTATTTTATATTTTTAGACATTGATCTGGCTGCCTGCACTGCCCCATAGCTTTGGGGAGCAGATAAGCCGACCTGAAGCAGCATTAGGCTGAGAGCAGACGCGAATCTGCACTCAAACTGATTTACTGAGAAACCCGGTGACCCTGGAGCTCGGCGCCAGAAGGGGCAGAATCCTCCATCTTTAGCACTCCTCACTGACTAACATCAGAGCTTCAGCTAACCTGGGGAGTCCGGAAAGTGGGACGTGCTTGATTAATTTCCACAGGCCCAGCAAGGGTCCCTTCCGTAAGGGGGTTGGTCTAGAGGAGGAATTATTTTGGGTCCTGCATTTGGCTGAAAAAAAAAGTGAGGTCACCTCAACAAATGAAAAATAAATTCTTTTTAATTTAGTTTAATAGCTAAAAGCTGCTTCAGGACCTGCATATAGAACCCTGTGGGGAAATTCATTGATAAACACAAGTAGGCAGGAAGGATCCACGTGGACCCTAGGGGAATCATTGACCCCCCTTAGCTCTGTTTGACTGCTTGCCTGTGTGGATCTTTGGTTTCTCTCTGTTACTTTCGGCTCTATTGCTATTATTCCCGTTTTCCACCCCCCTTCCTTTTTCCTTCTATTTTTTTTTTTTTTTAAATAGGTGCTGCCAGCTGGTCGCTTCTTTGCTGGGCTTCTTATTCAGTAATTTCCCACTCGCTGTATATATTGATTCTGTATTACAAACTATCGCTTATCCTTCCTGCATCTTTCTGCCTTCTGTTTTCTGTTGTGGCTCTTAGAGACAACATTTTTTCATAGGCCCACAACTTAAGGGTGACAATTTCTATCCCATCTATTTTGTTTTCTTCTTCTTCTTTTTTCTTTTTTTTTTATTAGTATTAACTTTTTCCTTTCAGACCTTTCTCTACTATTTCTCTCCCTCCTCATAATTCTAGCCTTCTAAATCACTATATATATATATATATATTCCTCCATTTGTTTTCCCAGTCCATTGTAGGAACTCCATATTTTTTCCTAGTACTCTACACTGCCTACACAAGTTAAATATTCATCTCATTAAGTCTCATTTTGCCCCTCTTCTAACTTTTATCAATATTTCTATTATCCTTCTGCCTTCCTTACATCTTTTGATTCCTCTGGCCCTAACCTTTTGCCTTCAAGGGAACATAGAAAGAAGCAAGGAAATAAAATAAGAAGAAAAACTGCCAAAGAGAAAACTTAACTCACACGCAGAACTACCAGCTAAATAAAATTCTAGAGCATAGAGAAAAGCTAATCAACTGAACAAACCCATCAAGATAATATGATGACCAGAGGGCAACAGAAAAATACAAATGACTCTGAGAAACTGGAAAACATGGACCAGTCCAGTGCACAAAATAAAAACCAGGAAGCAATGCAGTACATCGAACAACTAATCAAAGCTATCCAAACAAATATCATGGACCAACTTAAAGAACTGAAGGAAGAGATTAAGGATTTAAAGAAGACACTGGGAGAACATACTGAAGAAATAGCTAACACACCTAAAAAGGTAATGGATATGATGGCGAACAAAGACACAAGTCAAGAAATGAAAAAGACGCTGGACTCACATGGCAGCAGAATTGAACAGGCAGAGGAAAGAATTACTGATATGGAAGACAATACAGTTGAAATCAAAGAGATTGTAGGAAAGATAGAAAAAATCCAGTATGGTCTCAGGGAATTAACCGATAATGCAAGACACACAAACATATGCATTATGGGCATCCAAGAAGGAGAAGAGAAGGGAAAGAGAACAGAAGGAGTGTTGAAGGAAGTTAAGGCTGAAAACTTCCCAACTCTATTGAGAGAGATGGATGTGCAGATACAGGAAGCACAGCGCACCCCAAATACTATAAATCCCAACAGGCCAACTCCAAGACATATACTTGTCAAATTGTCCAATGCTCAAGACAAAGAGAAAATACTCAAGGCAGCAAGAGAAAAGAGAACCATCACATACAAGGGAAGCACAATAAGATTAAGTGCTGATTTCTCAGCTGAAACCATGGAGGCAAGAAGACAGTGGTATGACATAGTCAAAACACTAAAAGAAAAAAACTTCCAGCCACGAATTCTCTATCCAGCAAAATTGGCATTCAAAAATGATGGAGAGTTCAAAATATTCACAGATAAACAGCAATTAAGAGAGTATGTCAAGAATAAACCAGCACTTCAAGAAATACTAAAGGAATCTCTACAAGTTGAAAGGAAAAAACAAAGGAGAGAGAGTTGGAGGAGAGTTTAAAAACAATTGAAAACTCAAAAAGAGAAACAAAACAACATATGACATACATTAACCCAAAGAAAAAATGACTGAAGTAAGAAATTCGTTACGAGTAATAACACTGAATGTTAATGGATTAAATTCACCAATCAAAAGACACAGATTTGCAGAATGGATAAGAAAATATGATACATCTATATGCTGTCTACAAGAAACCCACCTTTGACCCAGGGATTCAAGGAGGCTGAAAGTGAATGGCTGAAAAACCATTTTACAAGCTAACAATAGCCAAAAAAGAGCAGGAGTAGCTATTCTAATATCAGACAAAATAGACTTTAAATGCAAAACTATTGTAAGAGAAAAAGATGGACACTACATATTAGTAAAAGGAGTAATCTCTCAAGAAGAGAGAACAATCATCAACATTTACTCACCTAATCGAGGTGCCTCAAAATACGTGCGGCAAACTCTGGAAAAACTAAGAGGAGAAATAAATTCCTCTACAATTATAGCAGGGGACTTCAACACACCACTATCATCATTAGACAGAACATCTAGGCAGAGAATTAATAAAGAAACTAAGGCATTCAACAATACATTAGAAGATTTGGACTTAATAGACATATACAGAACACTACACCCAAATACAGCGGGATTTACATTCTTCTCCAGTGCACATGGAACATACTCCAAAATAGACCACATGCTAGGCCACAAAACAACACTCAATGAATTCAGAAAGATTGAGATTATACAAAGTAATTTCTCTGACCACAACGGAATGAAGTTGGAAATCAATAAGGGCCAGAGAAACAAGTTAGGCACAAGGATATGGAAGTTAAACAACACACTCTTAGACAAACAGTGGGTCAAAGAGGAAATTTCAAAAGAAATCAGTAACTACCTTGAAACTAATGAAAACAACAACACAACATATCAAAACCTATGGGATGCAGCAAAAGCAGTCCTGAGAAGGAAGTTCATAGCCATAAATTCATATATTAAAAAAGAAGAAAGAGCTAAAATTAAAGACCTAACTGCACACTTGGAGGAATTGGAAAAACAACAACAAACTAAACCTAAAGGAAGTAGAAAACAGGAAATAACCAAGATTAGAGCAGAACTAAATGAAATAGAGAATAAGAAAGCACTGGAAACAATAAACAAAACCAAAAGCTGGTTCTTCGAGAATATCAACAAAATTGACAAACCCTTAGCCAGACTAACAAAGAAAAAGAGAGAACAGATGCAAATACATAAAATAAGGAATGAGCAAGGTGATATCACTACTGACCCCACAGAAATAAAGAGTATCATAAGAGGATACTTTGAAAAATTATATGCCAACAAGAATGACAATTTAGAGGAAATGGACAAGTTTCTAGAAACCCACAAACAGCCGACATTGATGAAAGAAGAAATAGATGAACTCAACAGCCCAATTACAAGTAAAGAGATAGACTCAGTCATTAAAAACCTCCCAACTAAGAAGAGTCCAGGACCAGATGGCTTCACAGCTGAATTCTACCAAACATTCCGGAAAGAGCTAACACCAATTCTACTTAAGCTCTTCCAAAAAATAGAAGTAGAAGGAATACTACCTAACTCATTCTATGATGCCAACATTACCCTAATACCAAAACCAAATAAAGATACCACAAGAAAGGAAAATTACAGACCAATTTCTCTAATGAACCTAGATGCTAAAATCCTTAACAATATACTTGCTAATCGCATTCAACAACATATCAAAAGGATTATACACCATGACCAAGTGGGTTTCATCCCAGGTATGCAAGGATGGTTCCATATAAGAAAATCAATCAATGTAATACACCACATAAACAAACTGAAAGAAAAAAATCACATGATCATCTCTATAGATGCCGAAAAAGCATTCGACAAAATACAGCACTCTTTCCTCATAAAAACACTACAAAAGATAGGAATAGATGGAAACTTTCTGAAAATGATAAAGGGTATATATGAAAAACCCAAAGCTAACATCATTTTCAACGGTGAAATCCTAAAAGCCTTCCCTCTGAGATCGGGAACAAGACAAGGATGCCCACTATCACCACTCCTATTTAACATTGTCTTAGAAGTACTTGCATGAGCACTGAGACAAGAAAAGGCCATAAAAGGCATCCAGATTGGAAAAGAAGAAGTAAAAATTTCATTATTTGCAGATGACAAGATCCTATTCATAGAAAGACCTGAGAAATCGACAACAAGGCTTCTAGAACTTATAAAGGAGTTCAGTAATGTTGCAGGCTACAAGATCAACGCTCAAAAATCAGTAGCATTTCTGTACACAAATAACCAGCAAAATGAGGAGGAAATCAGGAAAAAAATACCATTTACAATAGTAAACAAAAGAATCAAATACCTAGGAATAAATTTAACTAAATATGTAAAGGACTTATATACAGAAAACTACACAACACTGTTAAAGGAAATCAAAGAAGACTTAAATAAATGGAAAAATATTCCCTGTTCATGGATGGGAAGACTAAACATCATGAAGATGTCTATCCTACCCAAACTAATCTACAGATTTAATGCAATTCCAATAAAAGACAACACTATATTTTTTAAGGAACTGGAAAAACTAACCACAAAATATATTTGGAGAGGCAAGAGGCCCCGAATTGCCAAAGATATATTGAAAAAGAAAAATGAAGTTGGAGGTATCACATTACCTGACTTTAAAACATACTACAAAGCTACAGTGATCAAAACTGCGTGGTATTGGCACAAGGATAGACCTACTGACCAATGGAACCGGATTGAGAGTTCTGATATAGATCCTCGCATATACAGTCATCTGATATTTGCAAGGCCACGAAGCCCATTCAGTTGGGAGAGAGTGGTCTCTTTAACAAGTGGTGCTTGGAGAACTGGATATCCATATCCAAAAGAATGAGAGAAGAATACCATCTCACACCTTATACAAAAATCAACTCAAGATGGATCAAGGATCTAAATATAAGAGCCAAAACCATAAAAACCTTGGAAGATAATGTAGGGAAGCATCTACAGGACCTTGTAATAGGAAATGGTTTCATGAACTTCACAGCCAAAGCACGAGCAGCAAGAGAAAAAATTGATAAATGGGATCTCCTCAAAATTAAAAACTTCTGCACCTCTAAGGATGTTATTAAGAAAATAAAAAGGCAACCTACCCAATGGGAAAAAATATTCGGCAACCATGTATCTGATAGGAGCCTAATATCCTGCATATATAAAGAAATCCTTCATCTCGAAAATAAAAGGACAAACAACCCATATAAAAAATGGGCAAGTGACCTGAAAAGACACTTCTCCAAGGAAGAAATACAAATGGCTAAAAAGCACATGAAAAAATGCTCAACATCACTTGCTATCAGGGAAATGCAAATCAAAACAACAATGAGATACCATCTTACACCCATCAGAATGGCAGCTATTAAAAAAACAGGAGACACTAAATGTTGGAGAGGATGTGGAGGAATAGGAACCCTCATCCACTGCTGGTGGGACTGCGGTATGGTCCAGCCACTGTGGAGGACAGTTTGGCGGTTCCTCAGAAAACTTGCAATAGATCTTCCGTATGATCCAGCAATTCCACTACTGGGTATATACCCAGAAGAACTGAAAACAAAAATACAAACAGATATATGCACACCAATTTCATAGCGGCATTGTTCACCATTGCCAAAAGTTGGAATCAGCCCCGGTGCCCATCAACAGACGAATGGATAAGCAAAATGTGGTACATACATACAATGGAATATTACTCAGCTGTAAGAAGGAACAAAGTGCTAACACATGGAATAACGTGGATGAATCTTGAAGACCTTATGTTGAGTGAAGCAAGCCAGGCACTGAAGGATGAACAGTATATGACCTCACTGATCTGAACTGAGGAAAGTGAGCAGTCTCTGAGAACCATTGTCTGAAAGATAGGTTAACAAAGGAGAGTAAGAGAAGAGCAGGCTTTGAGCCATCACCCATATGGACATAATCTATGGTAAAGGGATAGAGTGTGGTTGCATGTTGGGGGATGGGGCAGATGAGTGGTGGTGTTCCTGGGTTTGGTGGTGCAGCACTGGGGGGTGGGTGGATTTAGGAAGGGCTGGTTCAAATCCCCAGGGCATGTAACAGTGAATCTTGACATTCGATGGGTTGGGAGAGTGGGGTATCATGGGCCCTGGGGGGCTGGGGAGAAGGGAACAGTCAAGATCTAATGGGTTGTCTGGTGGTCATGGGGAAGGTTTTTCATTACCTTACAGTAATGGACACAGGACATGGTAAATATCATCAAAATTATTAAACTGTATCATCTAAATTGTAAACTATAATGTAAATCACTGACAATTTTTAGTTGCTATATTTTGCTATCTGCATAACAGTTATAACAATGCTAACAACCAAAAAAAAAGGGGGGTAGTTAATATGGGGTGGGGAACGGGGATGGTTTGGTATCTGGGAGTCTCCGGCACTCCGTGTGTGACTTTGCTGTGACCTAAAACTTCTTTGAAAATTAAATGAAAAATTTGGAGACAATGGGGATTGAGAGGAGGAAGGTGTCATGGCACACCAGACATCCGATAACACAGTGATAAAGGGAAGGAAAAAAGGGAAAAAAGAAAAGAGAAAGGAAAAAAACATGAATATATATATATATATATTTTTTAAAAGGCATTTCCTTTGTTTTTTTGCCCATTTTTTGAATGTCCCAATCCACTAATTATATTTTATTTTGTTTTGTTCTTTGTTTGATTATTTGCTTTTTTTCCTTCTCACTCTCTCTTTTTTTTTTTTCCCCTGAGTTTCCTTATGTTTGTCTCTTGCATGTAAGCTTATCACACTTTTTTGTTTTTCCTAGTAAGTGTATTTGATTATTTTATGAACTAAATGTTCATGGAGGATTTGGATCACAGAAGGGTTACAATGGGTACTGCGGGGGATTATTGCGGGGGGTGTCTGGGGGGGTTTCGTGGGAATTGGTTCATCCGAATATATATGAAAGATATACAAAATCATTCAAAGGATCGGGGGATGGGGCATGGTCACGATGGGTGGATAATCACACAATAAATGAGGGATTCTGAATTCCCAGCCTGGAGAGCTCTGCCACAGTCTCCAAGAGAGCAGCAATAGTCCTCTGAGTATAGGGACAGTGCCTGTCAAAATAGGATGACCCACTGATGTTTTTTTTTTTTTTTATCGATGACTACCCTTGTGAGTCTTTGCTCTTGTAAATGAGACTTAGCCTGCAGTTGTGGAGTGCCTAAGGGTTGCCACCTGAGAGCCTCCTTGTTGCTCAAATGTGGCCTCTCTCTAAGCCAAACTCAGCATATTATTGCTTTACCTTCCCCCCAACGTGGGACATGACTCCCGGGGATGAGCCTCCCTGGCAACAAGGGATTAATACCAAGTGCCAACTGGCAGCTTTGCACAGTGGCAGTATCGTAGCCAATGAGGTTTATCCGAGGCACGATTATTGCTAATTGAAAACTTTTCCCAAGTGCCAACTGGCAACACAACTGGAAAAAGACCTTGAATAAAAGGGGGAAATAGTAAAGACAAATGAGTTCAAGTGGCTAAGAGACTTCAAAGAGAGTCGGGAGGTCACCCCAGAGGTAACTCTTACGCACACCTCAGAAGGAGCTCATAGAACATCTAAGTGCCTATTGCCCCACTCAGTGGGGTTCCTGAGGGCTCCGGAGACACCCTGGTCCTATATAAGGGGGGATAGCCCCAGAGACTGATGCCTTATCAGTGGGTTCTATTTTGGAATCTGTGCTCCTGAGAGTGACAGAATTAGACTCAAATAAGTCCTCCCTGCACATGGTTCACCAGTCCCTTCTATTCAAACCTATATGTGATGCTGGAGTGTTTAGGTATACTTCCAGAGACTGGAGCCTCCCGCCTTCCTATGTGCCAGGTGGCATGAAATCTAGGTGGAGCTGCAACTCCTACCCTACAGCTCAATGGACTCATCCAAGTCACCTGGTGAGGAGACAACGATGGGCAATGGCCATCCCAGGGAATGGAGAGGGCCTGCATCTGCAGGCAGGATCATCCCACCCACCATATCCATGGGATATAAGCCCTCTCTCACTTGGAGTTGGAGTGACATCACCATCCCAGTCCCCTCAGGATTGGGGGAAGAACTATGGACTAGAGTGGACTTGATGGTATTCTCTTGTTCACATATGGTGATTCTAGCAATGCAAGAAGTTGTGACAATGAGGTGGAGCCAGTGGCCACTTGACACTTTTAGGATAGGGAGGGGATGAGCGGTTGAAATACAGGGTCTTCTTGGGGAGTTGGAGGTTGTCCTGAGTACTGTTGTGGCAACGGATGTAGGCCATTTTAAATCAGCACACACCACTCAGAACTGAGTGAGAGAGAGTGTGGTCTACAGTGTGAACTGTGGTCTATGGTTGGTGGCAAGGCTCCAGGATGTGTAAATTCATTGAGGGTGGTGGGCCACACTGTAGGAGATGTTTGTGTGGGATGTGGTGGGAGGTGTGGGAGGTGGGCAACATGGGAATCCCAGTGGGTTCCGTGTAATATTTTGGGTAATCTAAGCACCTCTTAAAATATATGTATATACATATATAAATAACATTTTTGTAAGCAAATACACATATATGCATATATATTGATATATCATTTTGCAAATGTTTGTATGTATTGTGAGAATTTTTATTTTTACCCATAATAATAAAAAAAAAAGTTACTCCACTGTAGTGTACACCAATAATAAAAGTGATAACATTTCACTTTAAAAAAAAAAAAAAAGAACCAATTGTGTTGGTATACCCACTATTTCTAATGGCTGTTCATTTTCACCTACATCTATTGTTCTCTTTTTGGGTTTACATTTGCTTGGTACATGTTATCCTCACATGTATAAATAATCATACTAGTTTGCATTTATATATCAAGAATACATTAGAGAATACTATGGTTTGAGAGATTGGAGACTATCCACAGGGTAATAGTGATGAGTTGTGCATTTCTGTCTCATTTATATCTCAGACATGGGTGTCTTTGTCCCTCCCACCCTCCCCATCTTCCTCTTCCTGCTATCAGCCAGGCCAAATCTGAGTAGCCTGAGCATTAAGAATTGCTCTTGATACACTTTGTCTCTTCAAGTAAAGAGGATTTTGTTATTGTTTTGATATACAATATAAGAGAAGGCCATGAACCTTCTGACTCAATTACAACAGCATAAAAATAGGATTGTTTTCTTGAAAAGATAAGGAATTAACAGCATGGTTTTGATTAATAAAGTTTAATTAAAGCGTTTTGAATAAGCCTTCTTGGAAAATATTCTTTTCAACATAAGTTTATTGAGTTTCTATTATGTACCAGGCACTGTGTTAGGCAATGAAAATATATCAATAAGCAGCACGCATATGGACCTTGCTGTGGTGGATTGAATTGTGTACCCTGGTTTGGACATATTCTTGGTCTCCGTTTGCATTCTGGTGGATCTGTTCCACTGTAAATAAGATCTCTTTAAGATGTTACTTCAGTCAAGGTGTGGTCCTACTGAATCAGTTTGGGCTTTACTTGGGATCACTTGGAACTCTTAATAAGCAGGGTGAAAGTCTGAACAAAAAGAAGCCACAAGAAGCTAGACGCCAGCAGAGGAAGAAGAGGGCATCGCCATGTGACGGAAAATCCAAGGAACCCCAAGCATCACTGGCAGCTAGTCCCAGAATGCCACAGTCTTCAAGGAGAAAGTATCACTTTACCGATACCTCAATATTGGACTTCTCCTAGCCTCAAAACTGCAAGTCAATAAATTTTCGTTGTTTAAACCAACTCCTTGCATGGTATTTGTTCTAGCACCTAAGAAACGAAAATACCTGCGTCCTAGAGCTTGAACTCTAACAAAAATTATAATCATTCATTTCCAGATATGGTCCACAAATTGCAAATCTATCATCATTATTTTAAAATATGCATTTAATTAATAACGAAGTACTCACAGATAAAGTCTTCTCTAGGTGGGCTCTCTCAGGGAGGTAAGTTGGTGTACTGCACTTGTGAGTATTGAAAGGGATAATAGTACTATAATAAAGTAGCAAAATCCAATATGTCAAGATTTATAACATAAAAATGTGCTCCAGACTGAAACTTGGCATATCTGAAGAAATTTTTATAGTTATTTATATATGCATGATTTAAATGTCTAGGGACTACCAGCATATCTGGTCCAAAGAATCTGGCTTCATCCACATTCAATCCTGATGAATTTTAATAAATTTTTTTTTTATTTTTTAATAAAAAAAATTTTTTTAATTAAACAAGTTGGTACTTTATGTGTGTGTGTGTGTATGTGTGTGCCTCATCCATAAAGCCCCAGTTTTCAGTGGTTAAAATGCGATGACAAGGGGAATATTTCAAATCACAATTTTTCTTTATGCAAATATTTATGAGCATATGGAATCACTACCTAGGAAAGCAGCTGAAATAGCAAGTCAGATGAGTTTCAGAGGAGTACTGCTATATTTCTGGAGAAAGGCTAGAGCTCTGTGGTCTGGGAAAATTTAGAAGGAAAAACTGAAACCAACCCCATACACATTAGGGATATTAGCCTGGCTGACTCTCTCCTAGCTTCAGGGAAAGAAAAACAATTTATATATAAATATACACACATATATACATATATATTTATAAATATACACATAAATACATATGTGTTTGTATGTTTTGGTTCTTATGAAAATGAATCAAGGTTCAGTAAGAAGACCACTCTTTCCCTCTTAGCTTACCCTAGTGTATACACATAATTACACATGTGTTTGTATGTTTTGGTTCATATGAAAATGAATCAAGGTTCGGTAGGAAGACCACTCTTTCCCTCTTAGCTTACCCTAGTGTACCTCATTAAGGATAGAGTGTTGTAGAAGTGCCTACTTTAAGATGTATGAACTTCACAAATGTCCACATTATTAAAAATATGCATGGGAATGCCCTTGTTTCTGCGAACAGAAATATGCTTCCTTGACAGGACTGGAAAACGGTTTTTATGCAAATGATATTCCTATAAAGCATCTCTCCATGGAGACACTTCCTCAGTAACTCCCTACGGCAATTACAGGATCTATGAGGTTCAATCCTCCTAGGGCAATGCTGCCTTTAGTGTATCTCCCCCCAGAAAACAAAAATATGTTCAGCCTTAGCCCCCTTTGAATCTGAAAAAGCACAGGAGGCTACCTGTGAGGCAGCACTTCCCGAGGGTGCTGAGGTGTTTGAGAAACTTTAGAGCTTTCACACAACAGTCTAATGACTGGTTAAAGACCCATCCGAAGTCTGTTGTTTTCTCTGCAGATGTACCATCTAATGTTTAGAACCTATTTATTTCTATTTTGGCATAAAACGATCTCACAAAAGGAGGAAAGAATGAAAGATTTCTACTAGTTGTAGAGAGGAGGATATAGGGCAACAGTGGGCAGATAAGCAGCAAGTGAAAAAAAGGCCATGGACTCTGGTGCTGCCCAGATCTGGGTTCAAACCCTAGATTATTATTTATTTCTTGTGGTAATTATTGGTATGGTTCAACAATCTGAAGTTGGGTGGGGCCATGTGATTAGTACTGGCCAATGATTTTGAGTGAAAGTGACATGTGTCTCTCTTTCAGGTGGAAGGTTTAATGGCCACAGTGACACCCTCCAGAGCTCTCTTTTCTCTTTATCACCATGAGGTAATTTTTAAGACACTGGTTACTTCATTAGTCTGAGTCCTAGAGTGAGGACAATACCAAGGAGAGCCCCTAGTCAACCTGTAGTGGACATGTAGTATGCTTGAGAAATAAATCTTCGTATTTTAAGCATCTGAGATTTGTTTTTTTTTGTGTGTGTGTGTGTTTTTTTTTGTTGTTGTTGTTATTTTAGCATACCCTAGCCTAACCTGACTGGAGAACTACTTCTCTGTCTCTTAGGCTAGTCATTTAACTTCAGCCCCAAGTCTATGAAATGGAGAAAATAATAAATTAATTCCAGGATCATTGTCAGCCTTAAATAAAATAATGTGAGTAGGGCAGTGACAAGATCAAATATTACGATTTGACAAACATTAGTTTCCCTCTCCCTGTATCCCACCACTGACCCATAATCCCACCACCACCACCATGTGTGTATGTGACCACATTTCCTTCTTTATCAAATGGTGAAGTAGACATTTGTTCTTGGTCCCATTTCTGGATTCCTTGTCTCCATGCACTCTATCTCCCCTCCCAGTGCCCTTCCATTTAAGCTAGATATCAAAACTGGAATTCAACTCAGTATTATTCTCCTACCTTCTATGGAATATCTGGATCCAGTAGATTGCATTTTCTTTTACACCAAAGAAATGAATCTTAGGGATGGGATTTCAGGCAGTATGGAAATTTAGTAATGGGGATAGTTGGGTTAGAGATTTCTAATTTTCCAAAAATGTTGTCCCTTGAGTAACTACAAATCTACCTCCTTCTAAAGTTAGACAAGGTAGTGAGATAAGGACAAGAAGGTAGGAAATTAATGAGTTTATATGAGACTATTGAGTTTATACTATTGTTGAGCTCCCGCCACCCCTCAGCTCTCATTAGCCTATTCCAAACCGGTACCAGGACTTCTTTTGAAATAACCATTATCTAGGCAGCTTTCTAACCCCACCTTCCTGCTTTTGTTATGCATGCATGAAATTCTAATGAACTGTAAAAATTAGAATGACAAAAATAAAATATTTGGATTCATGAGCATATATATCTTATATACTTCCTTGTGGCTATAGTTAGGATAACCAGTGCTTTCCTGATGTAATGCATGGAACATTAAACCTAACATTTATCCTTTTTATATCTAGTCCCTTTTGTCAATGGTAATACTTTTTTTAACAAAATAAATATGCCCCAATTTATACCATGGTTGTCTGTAAAGTTTAAGTACATATAATTTTTTTCAGCTTCAAATCAGATTATCCCAAATATGAATGTAACTATTAAAGAAGAAAAGTCATTTAAAAATAGGAAATCCTAAAAACTAAGTAAGGTATATTTCCATGAAGTCATTGACCTGAAACATATGTATATATAGTATTGAGTAGTTCAGGAGCCAAAGGTGACAGTGAACCAAACACCCTCTCTTATTAGGAATTTAAAGGTTCCTCTAACTTATTTTCTAGAAACCTGAAAGAAATTTACAAATATCTAGGATTGAAGTCAAAGCTTTCAGGTTACCACAGGAAGGAACACTGCACATTCACATCTAATTAAGTAAAAGTCATTTTTCAAAAAGTTAAAGGCTGAAATTTTTGCAATTTAATCCAAAATTTTATTAGCAAACTCTAGTGATTATCCTGATTGCAATTAATAAGAGCTCCCAAACAGGTCAACTCATTTAAGAGCTATCTGTAATCATTTGGATTTTAACATGATGGTTATTACTTATTACCCTGAAACCAAGCAGCACAATGAGATATTGATTACTTTTAACCTTTAGATCCAAGGATTCATGAAAGGTTAGAGGAGGGGAACATTATACCTTTCTTGGCTGGCAAATGTATAGCCTTCAGGAGAATTCAAATGATTCCCATTGGCCAAGTAGATCCAAGATTAGTTCGTTCTCTGGGCTGACAAGAAAGGATGATGCTCTTTAAAAATAACACTCAGCACATATTTGGTGAAGTTTTACATTTATATAACCAATGGCCTCAAGATGTACTTCACATCACAGCAAGTCTTGGGCTCTTAACCCTTTAACAAGTCTTGTTTGTGAAGCACTTGTAATAGCTTTAATTGGAATAAACTCATCTTACTAAACTAAGATCTCTTGTAGGTTCCAAAGGGCTGAACACAGTCATTGGTGACTGTTGGCCACAGCAGTTCTTTTGGTTTTCTTTTTCCATGACAGCACTTAGAAATATTTTTCACATTTGTGCCACTGAAAAGCAAAGAATTCTAGGTAGGGTCCGGTAGAATTACAGGCAAGAGAAGCATAACTGTTATGTGTTAGATTAATTTGCAGAACACTTGGCATCATTATTGCCAAGTCGTCAAATTGTTCCAAGTTGTTCCGGAAGGTTGTTATTAATAGTATGTTTTCTGAGGAAAGTTCTGTCTACTTTTGGAACTGCATTTCTGTTGCCAAGGAAACTCCGTTAAGCACAGTTTTCTAGGAGCACACTGCTGCTTTTGTTTGCCAGTATCCTATTCATATCATCTAAGTAAGCGTTTTACATACTCCAGTCTTCGGTCCCAAATGTTGAAGTTTTAGCCCATTTAAGTTGCTTTTTCAAACATAGCTAATGCCTGCTATGATTTCCCTCTCTTCTCCCTGCTCCTCCCTCCCTCTCTCCCTGCAGACTCCCCCCTCCCTCCCTTCTTCCCACTCTCCGGCCACATATGCCCTATTCTTACTATTCAAGGTTTATTTTTTTAAACAGTTGCATTAGAGAAGATAGTTTTCATGAGTTTTTGATAAATTAACTTTAATTTGAATAATAATTCCATAGGTTATAGCGCGAGTCCTTCAAGCATTAATTATCTTTTCACTCTAAAATTAATGTGGTCATTTCCTACTGACTCCACTATCCCATTTATTGAAGTGCTGAGGAAAACATGTCATTGAGTCCGGAGCCAGGGCTGTTGTGATTAAGCGTGGTCACATGGCCCATCTCTGCCAAAAGGAAGGCCCTGAGAAAAGGTGACAAAGACAGTGATTTCCTGTCAGCAAAGAGTACGACAGGGCTGTCTAGAAGTGATGCAAATGAGGAAAACTTTCCCCATGGCTTGTTTGATCCACTCTAGGCCAGATTGGGCCAGTACAGAGAGGGAGGGAGTAGCACAAAGCCACAGAGGCAGCCCAGAGGGAGCCAACGCACCTTCCGGACAGGAGCTCGCTCCCTAGAGACAAAAACTGCTGGGGGGCTTCCCTTCCCTGCCCCTCCACACACGGAGCCAACGATTTCTTGGCACCCTATTTTCTTAAAGTTCTTTTTTTTCTTTTAAAAAAAGTGATTCAATAGGAATTATAGGCTCTAACACAAACAGTATTTAATATACTGTTCAAAAACCATATCCATTTTTTTTCTTTCCCTAATTTTTTTGGACAAGCTTTGCCCTTTCTCTCTCAAAGGACATGTATATATATGGAAGGCTGTGTATATGTGTGTGTTCAAGTATTCATGGCAAACAATGATTCACCAACGCTCAAGCTGAGAGTTGATCTAAGCACTTTTTGAACTTTAATAAAAATGGAACAACAAATTAATTTCTAGATACAGCAGAGACAGTTGAGGTGTTTCCATTCTGATCACTTTTAAAATGACGATGTAATTTGAAATATTGTCATGATTTTAAGCATAGTCTTCTTATTTTAATGGAGTTTTAAGTTATACAATTAATCTACTGGGAAAGATATAAAAATTATCATTAAGTTATTGTGTCTGATATATCTGGTACATTTTTACCTTGACTGTTTAATTACTAGTAATTTGTTTCATTTAAACAATCAGGTAGAAATGTAAAATTTAGCACTGAAATTCCAACCTAGGGCCTAATTAACAGAATTTCATTTTTTTGGATGGGTGCTTCCACTCTATATACCAACAAATGAGATTTTAAAAAAGTTAATGGATATTCTTCTGGCTTAAGATTAGCTATTGTGACCTGTACCAGGAACCAGCTTAGCATTATATTTAGAATGGCCCAAGAACCTTATTGTTCAACCATAAAGGTATTCAAGCCACATGTGAAATTATTTAGATCAATCTGGTCCAGAACAAAACGAAAGAGATCTACTTCAGAAGGTTGAAATTTGTGAATTTATAAAATATAGGAATTGCATGATTAATCTGTTTTCTATGATCATTTCACAGATATGACAATATCATTTTGGCATAAATAGATGTAAAATAACAAGTCAACTTTATATTCCATTTTTCTTTCTTTCCTCTCCATTTCTTATTCCCCAGAATTTCTAATCCCATTCCATACACGTTTCTTTGAAAAGGCATACTGCTTGTAATCTTACACCCAAATTCTCTAAAATAACATTTTCCCCTATTCCTTTAAAACTTACCCCCTTTACTGTTGTCTGCTGTTTCCTAAATCAATTCTTCATTTGTTCTTTAGTTTGTTTGCTTGTATTTGGTTTGTAGCATTTTCTTATCTACCCATCCATCCACACATCTCTCTATGATATAGTTTGATTTTACTCCTTTGTTCTTTTTTGTTCAGTTACCTTTGTATTAATGAATTTTTATTAACTGCTTCTCTTTATCTTTAATGCTTATAATTCTCTCCTACTTTACTAATAGTCTCCTCTTTTCTAATATATAAAATCAATCTCCTTTCTTATTAATTCCACCTGGCCAAACTTTCATCAAAAGGAGCCACCTTTGTGCTCAAAGTCTCTATAACATTACCTGGCAACAGAGTCTTAAAAAAAAAAGAATCAATTCACTTGTTGGAAGTGTTATGGTTAGAAATGTACTTGTAAAGAAAGATCATAATTAGAAACTTCTCTAGCATATGATTCTAAACTTTTATATAAAAATTCTCAAAGAAAATCTTTCATATATAAGTATCAAAATAAACTCAATTCCTTCGAAGGAAGTGCTACACTTTTCTCCTGGAAAATATAGACTTTGCATTTGAGCACACTTCCCTTTTTGCTTTCACCACCTGGAAACTCAGAATAAAACACTGGGATCATTTTATAGTTACTGCATAGGAGCCTATGTGCCTGCATATTAAATTTTTTCACATAAGTAGTCTCTAGTCTATGTATATTTTCCCAGTTCTGATTTGTATTGATATTTTAAAAATATTTTTTATTATTTTCATTTGTATTTTTTAAACAATCTCAAATCCATAGCAGGATAAAAAATGTAATCATCTGTTTAGTAAGCATCATATTATACAAAATGAATGGTCATTTTCCTTTCTGTACATAGGATGTACTTAAATACTACTTATTCAAATGGAGAAAGATATAGGAACCTTGCATTTTTCCTATTAAAAAAAACAGAATCACATGAATAATTAAGACCCCAAATTAAATAGAAAATCTTCAGTATAGGTACCTCTGCAAGTATAAAGGTGTTAGTTACAGTAGGTATTAATTTTATGCTATTTTTAAGCTGGATAGAAATTACATACTCTAATATTTTATAGATGAGGAATGGCTAAGCCATTCACTCAAGGGACAAATTGATAAATGCTGTCTTTTACTGAGCTTCATACTCCATGAAAACAACTCTTTTTCAATTATAACAATAATTACAAGACTGCAACTTCTGAATTTGGCACTTGAGATTAACCCTTGAACTCTGCTACCCCACACCAACCCAGGATCAGTAGGAGCTCTGTCATTTGTGCTCTGCAAGTAGCAGAGAATTGGCAGCACTTTGTACATATAAGTAGCCACTGATGGGGCATACCTCATAGCACTACAGAGTCAGCTGTGGCTATCGGGGTAGATGGGGACAGCAGTAGGGGCAGCAGCCAGAGCTGTAATTCTCTGATTGTCGAAATGCTTCCAGGTCCCTCAGTCTATAAAATTTATAGGTTGGGGGAGGAAGTGTCTTGAGCTTCTCTGAGTCCAAGAATAATGCCACCTTTGATCTACAGAAATGAAAAAAAAAAAAATGGAGCTTTTCTTTGCAAGTGGATTTTAAATATTTCTCCATTAATAGTTAATGCACATGCAGACCAGCAGAGTGACAGCTCCTTGTGATTATGAATTCTGGCTTCGTAACTCTAGTCCAAATAGGAGCTGAACTTTCAAAATCACGGTGGTTACTTTTGACAAATTAAATTGTCCTTCTTAGGAAGGTAAGAGGAATGAAGAAAAAGGAGGTGAGAGAGTGGGAACAAATTCTTCCTGGAGGTGATTCTTAGACTGAGGTTGGAAAAACAAGCAAGGACTATGTTTGTGTTTTCTGGGCTGCCAGTACTGTCAAGGTTTATTAGAAAATGCCTACAGAAGGTCCCTATTCAGAGCTGGGGCAAGACAGAGAAGGAGGAAGGGAAGACATTGGCAGTATGACTCACTGTCTCAAAACAAAGGAGAAAGTATATCTTAAAAAGGAAGTGGCTAGTTTTTAATAAGAATTGGGTTGTTCTTAGGATCCTGCAGTTTAAAATCAGTAGAAATAAAATGGTCTTCCATTCTAACAATCTGAAAATAATACAAAAATGAGTTAAAGAAAAATACCAATTTACAATCCTTTGTAGTATTAAAGTTTCAAAATTGTCAGGTTATGTCAACATATTTTTGCCTGTCAAATACAATTCTTTTCATTTCCTTGGGTATTCTGCTGGCTTTGGGAACTGAGATATCATGGCAGACACCCCATTCAGGATAGGGTATTTACCTGTTAGCACCATATTTCAGAGTTTTAAAGGTCAGGCAATTTTCTAGCTGAGACCAGAAAACAAGATAAATAAGTAAAGTCAAGGAGGTAATAACTAATATGAAAGGGCTAAATAAGTGTCACTGTCACTAACTACCATCTTTCTAAATTTTCTCTAGCCCCAAATTTTCAGATGAGGTCCTTGGGACTCAACCTAAGACTGAGCAATTCAAGCATATGTCAGTAAAGGAGTTGAGTGATGAAATACAGAGAGCCACCCAGGGAGAGAACAAAGGTTTCAAATTCTGTGATAGCAGGAATAATGATTCTGCCCTGGTCCATCGTTTCCTTTGATTTTACCATCATACAGCTGAAAAGTTTCACCCTCATTCTTTTTCCCTTAATATCAGGGATCATGAGCTTCATTTCCATCATTCATTCCTGACCTCAACAACTACTAGTTCAGTAACAACTATGTCAGGTGTTTTGCTTAACAATGTGCAGAATACAAGTGGAGAATCCTGCTCGTGGTGTTATGAATGTTTGTAAAAGAATGAAGACAATCAATCTACATGTACATGATGGTTAATTTCATGTGTCGATTTTGCTAGGTTATGGTGTCTAGTTGTTTGGTCAAGCAAGCACTGGACTGATTGTGAGGGAATTCTGGGATGGAAATATAGTCAGTTGATTACATCTATGGCTGATTGCATCTACAGTCAACAAAAGAGGTTGCTTTCAGCAATAAGAAGAGTCTCCTCATCCCATCAGTTGGGGGTCTTAAAGCCAGAACTGAGGATTTCAGAAGAAAGAAAGAATAATTCCTGACTCTCCTTCAGCCAGCCTGCTTCTCTAATTCAACCTCACCTTCATTGGAGTTCCCAACTACAGAATTTGGATGTGCCATTCACCATGGTCAAATAAGCCAATTCCTATAACAAATCTCTTAATATCTACATATATATACATAAACATATATACATATACTAACACAATGTACATAAGTTTGCCCAAGGCTTGAGAATGAAGAGTTAGGGCTTTGATTCAAGAAGGGTTGTAAATTTAGAGAAAAAAGGGAGGAAGGAAATATTAGTAAGTATAATTCCATAGAAAGTTATGAAATGTAAGTGCAGAGGGAATAAAAGTGAGTTAGACTTGACATGCTGTGAAAGTACATAATTAGTACCACAGGAAATGGAGAAAATAGGTTCTCCCTAAAGGGATCATAAATGATCATGAAGGAAAGAATATACCAGGAGAACAGGCTAGAGTGAAACCTAACAGTTATGCAGTGGTTCTGGATCCCAAGAGGTAATCAGTCCTCTCTACCAAGTAGACAGACATGTAGAAATGGACTGGGGTCCACTGAGTTAGCACAGTGCCTGGGAACAAGAATAATAAAGGACCAGCAATGTAAGGACTGGCCCCACAAGCTATCAAGAAACTGGTTTGCCTGAAATGTCAATGGTGCCCTTAATGAGAAGTGCTGATAAATCATTGGTAGTTTTCAGAGCCAACAAATCTAAAGATTAAAGGATAATTAAAGTAGTCTCAAATGGTATTGGAAACCTAAGAAGGCGTGGGACCCCTGAAAAGCCTAAGTTCTCCAGGGATCTCTATGAGCAAAAGGTACCAACCTCTTCCTCACCCAAGACATCGGTTCAGTTGAGTCCTGGAAAAGCAGATTGGAATCAAGATACGGGATACTGAAAATATTGGCTTAACCTGGGAATCCCTGGGGATTCTTGGGGAAGAACAGAAATTAATCCTTCTCTATCAGTTTTTCTAATTCAGAAGCAACTCAAAATTCTAAATGAAACCCTCCTTAGTCAATATCCCCAGGATAGTTTTGGAGGATCCAAAACCTTTGGAATAATTTGGGGGATCACATGAAGAGAGACTCTAGACTCTAGTATTTGCCCTCAGTTTCCAATTTAATCTCTAATTTTGCTTCTAAAACCAAACGCAGAGTTAGTACTGATGTAATGAGCTCAGATATGTTGAGCACCTAAAATCAGAAAGATGATGACTGGACATGAGACACAAATGAAGAAGCCCAGTACAGAAATGGTTGGGAAAAGATATAACCCAGAAGTACTGAGTGGGTGGAATAATGGCTTGCAATATGCCAAAATGAGAATTATCAGACAGAGAATTTACAAAGAAACCACACACACAAAAAAGAAGACTACACATTTTGTTCAATGATTTCCTGTGATGTAAATTATATGGATGTGGTTTTGACAAAGAATAGCACTGTGTTTGAGAAAATAGTGCCTTATGTGCAAAATACAAAATGCATCAAGAAGAAATGTTATTTGAAATCATGGGTGCAGTAAAATCTGAGATAACATCTTAAGATTAAGTAACTTTTAAGTATTTACTTTTCCTTTTTGAGTCTAATTTTAATGCTTAAATCTCAGGAATAAAGCAAAGATTTTTCTATTAATTAATATAGATTTATTGATATTTTCTTACATAATTCTTGAAATGTGAAATCATCTAGCTTTGATTACTTTAGGCTGAGATTGTCACTCTAACAATGTTTTATGCCAAAAGATATATGGATAACTTTTTGTTAATATGCGCAGCTATCCATATAGGAAATAGCTAATAGTCAACAAACTTAATTAATGTTGAACAAAATTCTCTAGAGAGTGTAATGTCCCCATTTACTGAGTCCCTGGAGAGCTTATATCTTCCTAACTAAGATGATTCCCAGGGGAGACTAATTAAAGTATACCTTAAAAAGTACAGATATTTCTGTTTAGAAGAGGTAAAGGTTAAAATAATCTATTAGAGAAAGATAACTTCAAATGATAAAATTGAAGAAGGAAGAAAACAACTTTTATTTGACCTTGACTATACTTCTTATTCTATAAGAAATTTTAAAAAGCTAGAGGGTAGTTGTTTCTTGTCATTATACTGTTGCTGATTCTGTGGTTAGTTATTAATTTTATTTTTTATGATTCACAATCTGCTCTTTGAAATATGCCATATGCTCAGAGCAATTCAAGGATGACAACTGTCAGAATTTACTCCAATAAAAATTGCCTAAATGAGGAAGATTTACTGCAGTATGATATTTGAGTAGAAAGTCCCTCTTCCCTCCCTGACAGCTTTTTCGGGCACTGTGAATCTTGCAACCATTTTTTTCAGGCAGTCACATGGCTGTTTTACAAGAACTCCAAGACTATTTGTTAAGTAGAATTGGTAAAACACACTAGGCTAAGGATGAATTAGCAGACATGGAAAGCCATATAGATATTTATTAGATGGATTGTCTGCAATCAATATGAGTTCCAAGCCAGTTTTCTTAAATCACACACAAATGTATTGACTTAAATGACAATGGCTGCTTTATGTATCACTAATAAACATTAAATTGGACGAGCCCTGTACCCTGGCAGCAGCAAGCAAAACTGAAGGCAAATATCTTTTTTTCTCTAGGAAGATCTGAGGAGTGGATAAAATCCACCTGAGTGCTCCAATCAAAACATATTTTGTTAAATGTTACCAGTCCATTTATCCTTCACTTTGTTTCAGTCTATTTATTAATGCAGTTTCATTTATTGCTATTCATCTTGAAGATAAATCTTTGTCCTTCTATAGAATTACACCAAATAGAATGTGATAAAGGGAACTTTCTTGCAATTATGATGTCGGTGCAGCCTGTCAGCACACAAGGGATGGAAATGAGTTTGGGGACAGGGAAGGGAATTCTAATAGACACCATGATATATACAATGAACGCAAAGATATCCTGAGAGAGAGAGACTTGTCAGGCTAATCAGATCTTCCACAGCAAGGTAAAGGCAGGAAGGGTAGCTCTAACCTTGTAAAGATGCTGCTGCTGCTCCTCTGACATCATCAGGTCATGGCTGTCCATCACGAGGGACTCCATGTCAATCAGCCAATCCCAGAGCTCCTGATATTCTGAATCAAAGTCCAGAAGCCTGTAGATAAGGCACAAAAATGTATTATGCATAAATACAGTGTAGTTGTTAAAGTCTTGTATTAGAATAATATATTCTTGAAAACCCATGATGTTCCTAGATAATACCTGTAAAAAAAGAAAGAAAAATTTCTTTGTGTGGTTTACACAGTGGGCAAAATGGGAACTCAGGATTGTGACACAGCCACCTCGAAGATTTTGAAAACATAACATAATTTTGATGCCTATACCTTGGACATGTCATGGCAATTTCCATTTGCTAACCCTTTCTGAGGATTTACAGCACCTGAACAAAATAACAACCACTCTGTCCTTGAAAGAGAAAGAGAGCATCGCCATATTTAACAGTCTTAGAAATGAAGGATCAGTGACTTGTGAAAGGTTACATGGTCCAGAATTTGGGAGCCTCAAAATCTGAAACCCCCCTCTCTTGTCTACTAGATTTCCCCTAGATAATACATCCCAATAGATGTATGACTATGAATACCACATTTAACTAATTTCTCCACAGTGATCACAATATATTATCATATCAGAAATATTATTTTCACTGGGAAATGACTCAATTGTTTATCTGTCCCTCTGCTGTCTATCTGCCTATCTCTGCAAACATCCATCCTACATTTATTGTCATGGATGAGTAGCCAGCATTTCAGCTTAACATTCCCAGATAGGCTTGAGTGACTCTAGTAAGCCAGTGAGAACCAGGGCCAGATCCAGTATTAGACAGGTGTTCCCCACAGACATGTAGGAAACAAAGGTAAGGACAGGAAGTCAAAACAATGAATCCTTGAATAGCCAGCAATCATTAAAATTCTAAGGAGGATCACTTTGGTTTTCAACAAAATAAATCATTAGAATAAGGAGCTTAAAAGGATTAATGTGATTCTCTATTGAAAGCCTGGTGAATAAGTAAAGCACAGATTCTTCTAAAACACTGTGATCAGAAAATGAAAGTACAGAATGAAAAACTATGACTTTGTACTCCCCACCCCCCTCAATCCAAAAAAATCATCCCCTTAAAGAAATCCTAGAGTCCTGTCTAACTGAAAGCAAGAAAAACCCTATCAGTACAAATGAAGTTGCAGCTTCAGGTACGAATGTGGATTTATCAAGTGAGCATCTTATTACTACCTTGTTCCTGTCTCCCTCCCTACATTAAATGATCGCTTTCCAAGAAAATTAACATCCACTTTTAATAACTTACAACTTAATAATTGTCTTTAAAATTTTAAGGTATGTCTGGTGATGGGGGAAACTAGATCAAAAATTGTCTCTTTTATTTTAATTACTGTACCGTAATTGTAAAGATTATTGATTAGAACCATAAGCACCCAAGGACAGGAACCATTATCATGTGGAATTGATTAACAACTGTTTGCTGAATGCCAATGATGGGTATAGTTGATGTAGCCAAAACCTTCAGTAAGGCTATGGTGGCCTAGAGCAGTGCTTCTCAAACTAATGTGCATACAGAGCAGGGAGCAGCCAAAGATCTTGTTAAGGTGCAGATACTGGTTGAGTAGTTCAAGGTGGGGGCTGAGATTCTACACTATTTTGAGTAGCAAGGACTTAGAGCAGACGTATAAAATCTGAATTAGTATCCTATCTCAAAATACTAAAGAATAAACCAACCTCTATAATAGGGACAAATAAACCAACAGACTTTCTTTATTAACTCTGTGAGTGACTAATAAGCATTTTCTTCCATGACAGGTATGGCAATTTAAAAATACCTCCTGAATCATGGTCACCATTTCTCTCTCCTTGTGCCCTTCCTATATTTTAACCATAAGATAAGTGAAAGGCAGAATGCCTTCCCAGAAAGTAGGAGAGGTAGTATTAAAAGCCAAGAAGAAAGCAAGGGAAAAGCTCACTTCTTCCACCTGACTGGATTCGGGGAATAAGGAAGAAATAAAAGTAGGAGTAAGTGTTCAGATGAGTGTGTCTTGACCACCCCTCTCTTGACCTAAGTCCCAAAAGTGAAGCATGTGAGACAGACTGAGAATAAAGACAAAAGCACAGGGATATTAGTTCCTTTTTTAGCTAGGAACTCTGGGAAGGGACTGCTTAACACTGCTCCTTAATATCCCGGAGTGGGGGCGTTGTGGTCACAGAGAGAACTTTGGTTAGGACTCCCTTTGCTACTCTGTTCTCTCACCTCCCTGCCCCCACCCCAAGGGAAGCTTCCTAAGACTTCAACTGGTAAAGTCCACAAAGGGTGTTGCCATAGCAACAAAGGCACAGTGACCCTAAGGAGAGCCAGATCGGCCTCTGAAGCAAGGCCTCAGAGAGGCAGCCGGGCCTGAGAGGGCTGAGATGAGGCCGAGTCAGCAGGAAATACTACTGGGACCTGACCAGGCCAAGAGAAAACAACACAGCTAGAGTAGCCATACCCCTCCTTGGGGGTGGAGCACCCTAATAATGTCCAGGGCAAGACCAAGCCCCTTTCAATGGACCCAACCAGCTTGTGCTTAAGCACCATGTTAAGCCAGGGGATCCCCTTACAGCCTAGGATCACAAAGTCATGTAAGCCCCCTACATGATCAGGTGCCACTTTAGAAAAGAGAAGGGAAAAGCATAGAAAATCTGAAAGACTGTGAGCATTTTATCATAAGAGATTGTTCCCCAAAGAGAAGTTTAATTTATTAGAGAGGCTATAAGCATTGTGTTTAAGAAGGCTGAACTCTTGCTTTCCCAGGAAATATTTGTGTGGGGTGTCTCTTAAAAATTATCAATCAGCAAGGAAATAAAGAAGCTTGTTTTCACATAAGTGCAAATTTGAAAAACTTTGATTATTTAAGTTATTGATTATTTGAGCAACTTTATTTGATTATATTAAGCAATTCAAGAGCAAGGGTGAATTTATTTTCTTTGCATCCCCAGTGCCCAGCATAGGCCCTGGTAAGTGTGATGAATGAATGTAGATAATTAATAAAAAACCTTTAATAGGGCAAGGGTGACTTCATAAAAGTAGCATGTGTCAGAGATAATAGTATCTCATCCCCAAATGCCAAAACCAAAGCAACATGAATAGGCTTCTTCACTCATTCTGAAGGTGAATTTTGTCTGTAACATATGATAATGATACATTTGCTTACATGAAACCATTCTCAATAGCAGTAAGTGCTCAATTAATGCTATTTTCCTTTCCACTCCTTTCACCTCTTCCTCCTTATAGTGAAAGTTAAAGGAGATTTATAAAAAGAATTATTAAGGAAGATAGATTTTAAATAAATGAAAAATAAACAGGATGATGAAATGTCCTGAATCATGGACTTTTTTTCACTGACTCTTTATATCCTTTATATCCATCAAGCTGTTCCCTCCTTTTATTCTCCTTATCAAGGGACTTAGAACAAAACCCACTTCTTCGGATTAAATGCATCTAAGACTCCTGCACAGTCTACACTGGAGACCTGCAAGTAGTGAATGAGTGTAACATAGATACTCTTGCTCCAATCCAGTCTTTCTTCATCCTAGTTGAGAGTAGTTAGGCTTGAGTGTGTTAGATACAGTAAATGATTCAATTCCCTATTTTGTATCATTGGTGTAGAATCAGCACCAGAGTTCTAAACTAATTCTCAAAAAAGGCCTGATACAAAAGACAAAGACTCTTTTAAAAGCATTTGTGCCTTATTTCAGATTTTTGACCACGTGTTAATTCACATGCTTAGAAAAGACCTGAGTTTCCCAAGTTTACTGAAATCAAATAGAGCTTTGTAGCAAAACAGAAATAAATTACTAGAATTTATTTGTTGGTTCTTTTGAAAGGTTCTGTCAAGACTACTACTTAATGTGCTCATTATTGCAGAAAACCTTTTAGGTAAAAAAGCAGTTTACTTTTTTATGTTTATGTCATTTGCAAAAGTATGCTAAGCGTTTTTCAAATGATTTTATAAAAGTCAATGCCCTGCAGGAAAAATGCCAGCTACTATATAGGAAAACAGAAAAGATCAGTAGACAGTGTATTTATCAAGGGTGGCATAGAACTAGTTAACAGTCCTATATTCCCTTGAAGAATATGCTGCTTCTTTCAGCTGAATTCAGAACCAGGTTCTTTTCTTGAGTTTCTGGTGGCAAACACCCTCCATTCTCTTTTTAGAAGGGATAGAGGCTACTGAAATTGTGACAAATAGATTGGAGTCATAGAAGGGATATAACAAGAGGAACTAACTGTTCTTTTGGAGGGATTTACCTCATAAAATTTTCTTTGTAATTGCATTTGGGTTTATGTCAACTCATTCATTCTCACATATAATCTAGATGTTAGAGGGTCTGAAAGCATAACTTTGTAGTACTGTGAATAAAAGGCATTTCAAAGCAAACACATCACCAAGATGGTCTTCTTCTTCACAATTTTTTTCCCTTTAAATGGCCATATTTTTTATCTCAAATGGTTTCAGAATAAAAAAGTTGGGCATTCTGTTGTAGGTGTAATATTCCCATTTTAGGAAGTTTAGGAATTCAATCATGTTATAGGGGTAAAAAATCCTCCTAATCAAAGTGAATAGCAATTTTTGTTGGACAAATATAGAATTTAAAATGTATTTATTTTATAATCCAAGACTCTGATAGAGATGGAAACAAGGATATGGAGAAATAGATGTGTAATTTTTATTTCTTTCATATTTATTTCTAAGTTTGTGTTAACTAATGTGGGTGATTACCAAAAATATTTCCCAACATCTTGGCCACCATTTTACCCTGCTTTTGTAAAGCTAAAAAAAATTCCAGGGCTTTTCATCACAGAAATAAAATTCTAACAGGCTTTTATTTAGTATCATTTTTCTGTAGATTGATAAATTATTTGTGAGTCTGTCATAGTTTAAGAAATAATCCTTCCTCTAATCCCTGATGGGAGTTATGTTTGACTAGCTAAGTGTTTGAATACATAAATGCATTCAGCCTTTGGTATTTAAAGTGAGCATGATTAACTCAACATTTCAACTTAAACTTTGCTTAAACGATAAAGTTTCACCCAAGTGAAATCAATGGGAGGTGTGTGTGTGAATATATGAGGTTTCGTTTGGTCCACCAAG
This sequence comes from Tolypeutes matacus, assembly GCA_026826555.1. Taxonomy (NCBI): domain Eukaryota; kingdom Metazoa; phylum Chordata; class Mammalia; order Cingulata; family Chlamyphoridae; genus Tolypeutes; species Tolypeutes matacus. The sequence continues at coordinate 1,217,077 of JAKSZT010054562.1, forward strand.
GAATTTTGATTAAAATAGACAACCAAATGAAGAAATCATCAAAATAGAGCAATTATTGGTTGAAGAAAAAGATAACATTAGAAAGGCCTGGCCGTTTTCTACTTAAGGTTGAGTAATATATAATTTTGAGCATTAAAAATGCACCTTTTGTATGCTAAATGTTCCATTTCACACCAACACATCCAAAAACACAAGAACAGTTCCTAAAATACCAACTTGTCTATGTTGGGATTTCCATTAAATTATCCAATTTTCCTAGCTTCTTTAGCATATTGATTCTTTCCCCAAATATTCACTACGTGTTCACTGTTCACATTATTTGCCCAGGGAAGTTTGCCTCTGGTTTTAAAAAATGACACTAAAGGGAAATCTTGCTAAAATATAGTTTAAGAATTTTTCTGAAATAAAATACTAATAATAGATCACAATTTCTTATCATCCTCTACTCCACATGGCTATGTAAGCACAGAAGGGAGATATAACAGTGGCACCTAGCTCAATCATAATATCATTAAAGAATAAAATTTAGCTTTACAGACATGGAATCTGATATGCACAGTTGCATGTAGAATCCCTTTCCACTCTAAGCATATTAAAGTGTGGACACTAATTTACTATTTTGAATGAAAATTCATGAGCAGTTTCCTCACGAGAAAAGCAGCCTGCCTTTGCCATTAATAAGTAAACAGGAATATGGAGTTCTTTCCACCAGTAATTTTCTCAATTCTTATTTAGGCCTACGCACATGTGAAAATGTCAAAAATATAAAACAAAATAAACCCTACAAACCTGTCAATGTCTGGCCCCACTTTCTAATGGATGGTCTTTCCACAAAAACTTGTTATTGAAATAAAAGGCATGCCATATAATTCTAACCTCCAAGATTACCCACAAAATCAGAAAAATCACTGTAGATTTCTGATGCATTTAGAGGATTCTGTTAGACCGCCAGAAAGTCAAATCCTTGTCTAAATTTTCAGATAGTAGACTGGACTAAGTTTTATGCAAAGAACTGGAATACATTCTGAAGAATATTAGTAGGACCAATACGGGGACCATACCTGAGAAGACAAAGCAAGAGATGATGTTGTTAAAATAGATAAACCTTCCTAAGTCATTATCCATGTATTAGAGGGGACTGGATCTACAGCTGCTACTGGTATGGCAGCATGGGTTGGGAAGCTCATCCTTTTGTAGGACCACACTTCCCTCTAGGTTATGGCAAGAGGTGAACGATGTGGAAATAACTCTGTCACCCACCCAATCCCTAACAAAAGCCTGGTGGCAGAATCACATGGAGGGTTCTCCTAAGATGACTACATCCATCTCCTCCATTGAAGCTGAGCCTGCCAAGGAGTACTATGCTTGCACTACTAGGTTTTAGGAACCTATAGAACTTCACTCATTGAATTATGTTTTGACTTTACTTTTTCAGTCTACATGAAAAAAAAATTGCCTTGGGAATTTGGTTTCTTTTTTTGGCAGGGAGGGGGAGTAATATCCCAGATGCCTGCCTTCTTCTTAAAGAACTGCAGGTCCCAACGGCACAAGAAGCTGTGCTTCCTTAGACATATATTATTACTTTTTAAATAATTTTTTATTAGAGAAATTGTAGGCTTACATAAAAGTCATGCAGAAAAATACAGAGTTCTTACATACCGCTCCTATTATCAACACCTTGCATTAGTGTGGTACATTTGTTACAAATGATGAAAGAATATTTTATAATTGTACTATCAACTATAGTCCATGGTTTACATTAGAGTTCACTGTGTTGTACAGTCCTATGGTTTATTTAATTTTAGTAACATAAATACAACCTAAAATTTCCTCCCTTTAACCACATTCAAATATATAATTCAGTGGTATTAATTACATTCACAATGCTGTGCTACCACTACCATTCTCTATTACCAAAACTTTTGCATCACCACCAACAGAAATTCTGCACCAATTAAGCTTAAACTCCCCATTCCTTACACCCTCCTCAGCCACTAGTAACCCATATTCTAGCTTCTGATTCTATGAATTTGCTTATTATAATTATTTCATATCAGTGAGATCACACAATATTTGCCCTTTTGTGTCTGGCTTATTTCACTGAACATGAAATCTTCAAGGTTCATCCATGTTGTCACATGTATCAAAACTTTGTTCCTTTTCATGCTGCATAACACTCCATGGTATGCACATACTACATTTTGTTTACCCATTCATCTGTTGATGGACACTTGGGTTGCTTCCATCTTTTGGCAATTGTGAACAATGCCACTATGAACATTGGTGTGCAAATATCTATTCATGTCATTGTTTTCAATTATTTTGATTATATACCTAGAAGTGGGATTGCGGGTATGTGGTAATGCCATACTTACTTTATGAGAAACAACCAAACTGTTTTCCACAGTGGCTGTACCATTTTACAGTCTTACTAACAATGAATGAGTGTTTCTATTTCTCCACACCCCCTCCAGCAATTGCTATTTTTCATTTTTTAATAGTAGCCATTCTAGTGGGTGTGAAGTGGCATTCATTGTGGTTTTGATTTGCATTTCCCTAGTGACTAATGATGTTGAGCATCTTTTCATGTGTTTTTTATCCATTTGCATATCTCCTTTGGAGAAATATCTATTCAAGTCTTTTGCCCATTTTTGATTGGGTTGTTTGTCTTTTTGTTGTTGAGTTATAGGATTTCTTTATAAATTCTGGATATTAGGCCCTTATCAGATATGTGGTTTCCAAATATTTTTTGTAGGTTGTCTTTTTATTTTCATGAAGTCCTTTGATGCACAAAAGGTTTTCATTTTGATGAGGTCCCATTTATCTGTTTTTCCTTTTGTTGCTAATGCTTTTTGGTGTACAGTCTAAGAAACCATTGCCTAACACAAGGTCCTGAAGATGCTTCCTTACATTTTCTTCTAGGAGTTTTATAGTCCTGGTTCTTATATTTAGGACTCTGATCCATTTTCTGACATGTATTATTTTTAATATTAAATATTAGGAACACTTTGAATTTTCTAATGGATGAGATATCACTCTTTTCTCTGTGTGGAAAGCTTAGTGCCAAATCAGATGCCCTTCTTGAGGATATGAATAGAATGCACATTTCTTTATTTTCTTACATATATTTTCCTTTTGCCTAGATAACTTCATTCAAACATTTATTCTATTCTATTTTATTTTGCATAATTTTGTAATTTGACTCAAATACTTTGTGGAAGGAAATGAGGGAATGAATAAAGGAACAATTTTTTTTAGAAAGAGTAAAGCTCTGCATAATAAAATGAGATAGACGAGGTTTGTCCTTGTTAGCACTTCTCTCCCTTTCAATGGGTCCCATCAACAACCCAAAGCTGTGCAGAAATGTTTGATCATTGTAAAAATGGAAGGGAGATACATATCTATCTTTATTAGTTGACTTTACTTAACTGTGAATCATGCTTCCCCATATGCCTATACTTCTTTGGTTTGCCTTATGTCAGTTTCTGGCATGGTTGGCATTAGATCACTGAAGTGATCTAAAATTAGTTTAGTGTATTTGAACATTAAAAGGGTATAATAACATGACCCCAAATGAATACATTTCCACCAGTGAGATTTTTGTTTTGCTCTTTTGACTATGTGCTGCACTGTGATTTTACTACTTAATTCCACCAGAGTACATGAGAAGGAACAAAAAGGACCTGAAATGAACCCTGAGATGCCATTAATTAGGTTGAGATATTGCAGGCGTCAGGGGATGGAAGTGGAAATGCATGGTGAAAATAAGGTTTCACTGGGTTGTCTAGTGATTTAATTTATGTTAGAGGGTTCTCAACATTTGCCCATATAAGTGATCATCAACAATAACATTTATTTTATGACTATTATGTACTACAAAAAACCCACCACTTTATGTAGCAATGTTCCAGAAATACCCATTGAACAGAAGTTAAAAACTGTCACTGTGTGAGTATGTGTGTGTGTGTGTGTGTGTTTGTATGTTTCCACACAGATCTAGAGATGCTTTATTTCTTAAGGGAAAACAGGCTCATCCTCCCTGCCAAATTTTTAGCCTTTTGTCTTTTTAGAGTTCAGCCAGTTGTGCACGGGAATAACTTATATACTGTTTGGATTTGGGAGGAAAATCTAAGTTAAAACCTTGTATGATGATGCATGGATTATTATTTTCTTACATATAGTTCATAAACCTCAATTACATCACCATCGGCAGACAATGGCTTTAGTCCCCTCACAGTCAGACAAAGCCTGGCAAATGGATGATGAGATCGTGGTGTCCTCCAGAACTTCACCATAAGAACAGAAGTTCCTAAAATCCCTAGGGAAGCCTTCCTGATCCCAGGCAGCAGAGGTGGGATCATCCCCATGCCCTTCTGCTTCAATAACATCAAATTATGGGTAGTAACTCCCCAACATCCTCCCTCACACAAACACACACACAGTTACTGTCTTGTGGCTAAAATCCTTACTTTCCTAACACCCACCCCTCTTCTAATGGCTAATATCTATGCATCTTTTAAGATAGCTCAGATGTTCCCTCCTCCCCTAGCCAGACTGGATTAGGTATCCCTCTTCAGTACTCCCGTAATACTCTCTATTATGAATTTTCCCTATTGTTTCATAAGGGTGTATCTGAGCATCCGTGTCTCTCTCCCTCAGTATACTGAGAACTGTGGAGAATAAGTCTTATGTATCTTTTCATTCCAAGCATCTAGCACCACTTGCTGCAACATAATAGTTGCTCAATAAATATTTCATTCGACTACTATCTGCTGCACATATATACCACATTCTATGCATTTTAGACACTTGCTTATTGGTTATTGCATTTCAACACTGCAACAACTATCTGAAGTAAACTGGGATAACTATTCCTATTTTATAGACTGAGATATTGAGTCTTAGGGAGATTAAGTATTTTGGTCAAGGTCACACAGCTAAAAAATAACAGTGCCATACTGAATTTTATTCTTTAATTTTTTTCTCTAATACATCTTCTTCCCTCCTTTAAGAAATTCTCCATACTTATACCAGAATATTCTTTTAAAAATGCCAGTAAACCTGGAAGTCCTTTAGTGGCTCCAGTTATTTGTACAAGATACCTCCTCTGTGGAGAACATGCTTGTTGTCACTTCTGACACTGGGTTACCCTTCCTGATACCCCTCCTGGAAAGCTTTCCTGATTTATATAACCTGGCACTCTACTATCCATAGCAGGCACTTAATAAGTACTAAATGTGAAATGACACCAAAGATATTTGAATCCAAATACTCCTGTTTGCCTTCTCCTCTTCAGCCAGCAGCTGGCATCAGAGTGGCTCCTTTCTCTTCCTCCTTCTCCTCATCCAATGGGTTGCCAACATTTATAGATTCTTTTCTGCTTTAGTCTCCAATCCAGTCTCCACATTTGCCATTAATTCCCAGCTCCAATGCCTAAAGCAGTGGTTCTTACACTTCAGTGTGTCTCAGCATCAGAATCACCTGCAGAGCTTGTTAAATGCAGATTGCTGGCCCCCACTCTCAGAATTTCCAATTCAGTGTACTGCTCTGGAATAGGACCCAGAATCCAGGAGATCCTGATACTTCTGGTCTGGAGACCACACTTTGAGAACCACTGGAGCAATGGTTCTCAAGTGGAAGTAGGCAGCAGAACTTGAAAAAACGTCAAAAACATAATCATAGTCAAGTCCTGCAAACTGAATCAAAATTTGGGGGGAGAAGGAGCAGGCACTTTTCTGCTTAAAAGCTCCCCAGGTGATCTTGAAGCTCTGGTTAAGAACCATGAACTCAATGATCTAGGCTTCTCTCCCCTTCCCAGCTTTATTTTTTACATCCTCTCCAACTGTCTACCCTGCCTTGCAGTCAATAAGGAACTGCAGACAGTCTGATGGTTCCAGACCTTTGCTCCCTCTCTCATAGCTTCTAGACCAGTTTGTTATTCATTCATCCACCCATTCATTCACTGAGTACCTAGCCCTCAATAGGCACTGAAATCAGATGCAGGGGAGAAAGTGGTGAACATGATAGATGCAACCCTGACTTATGGAACTCAGTCCATTTGTTCTAAGCTCCCCTAGCACCCTTACTTCCCCTCTCTGATACTCATCACACAGGTAAATACTGGTTTATGTCATGCTTTCTTTTTGGATTGACAATAAATTCCATAAAGCAGAGACTGTAGACTATCTTTATAAGTGCTCAACAAATGTTGTTCAGTTTAAATTGAAAAGTTCTTTCCCTTACCTAGACCTCTTTCAAAAATCTTCTTGAGAATCTTTCTCTCTCGGGCTGTCCTTCCTGACCTGCTCCATCCTCTGTCCCACCAGTCAGAATTGAGGTCTGCCTCCAGTGAGCCCCAACTCCTATCCTACACAGATATCTAACTCAGAGCTTATACTTCATCCCATGTTGGTTACAGAGATGGCTCCTCCTACCAAACTGTGAGCATTTCAAGGGCAGGGGTCATTTCACTTTTGCCTTTTTAATCCCTGCACTTCATACAGAGCCCAAACATATAAAAGGTACTTAATAAGGTTTGTCAAATTAATGAATGAGTTCATTTTGTTTTGACTTAAACCTGCTCTGCAATGTTTTGCCCAAACTTCCTCTGTGGCTTTAATGAAAACTCCTTACAACTTTTCCATTTCTCCATAATAGGAAGATATGATAATTCAAAGTGCATACACTATAGAATATGCACAACATAGGATTTAGGGGAAAAAATGTTTCACAAGGGTCCAAATGAAATCCTCAGAAAGAAGACAAAGTGAGACTTTATGGTTAATGGGTTGTCCACTGCATTCTGACTCAGGGTCCAGAGTTGAGGTCTCAGCTTCATGTTAAACCATCTTTCCTGGGCAAGTGCACAGGAAGCACAATATTTAATGTATACCAAGTCCTGACAGCAAGTAGGATGCAATTTAATGAATTAAACATCAGCTTTGAAATTCTTTTTTTTTTTAAATGAAATCAGACAAATAACAGGAAGAGGTGTCAGAAAAGAAATGATGAGACTTTACAAAATACAAAAAGTCTAAGTGTCCTTAACAAAACTCTGCTCAGAGCATCATGCAATGTACACAGTAGGTCCTTAATAAGTACTTATTGGATAAAAGAAGCAATATAATCCATAGGTGCTTTCATTTAAATTGGCATGAATCTAAAAGCATCAGCTTCTGCTCCCACTGACACTCACCAGGACTCACATGTTGCAGGATACTCCAGGGACTGTGGTTTTCCACTTCAAGATGCTGTGTCAAACGCCTCTTTCAGGTGAATACACTGTTACCTGACCTCATAGACCCTCACATACATTCAGGAGGATTCTCTCATCACACATTTATATGATTGCTAAAAATAGCTCATGGTTGTTATGGGTTGAATTGTGTTCCCCAAAAAGATGTGCAGAAGTCCTAACGCTTGGTATCTATGAAGGTGTCCTTATTTGAAAATAGGGTCTTTGGAGATAAAGTCAAGTTAAGATGAGGTCAGACTGAATTAGGGTGAGCCCTTATCCAATATGACTGGTGTCCTTAGAAGAAGAGGAGAAAAGACACAAAGGGGAGAAGGCTCTGTGAAGATTGGAGTCAGTGATTAGAGTGAAGCATCTTCAGGCTAAGAAATGCCAAGGATTGCTGGCAAACCCCAGAAACTAGAAAAGGCAAGGAAAGCTTTTCCTCTACAGGTTTCAGAAGGAGGATGGCCCTGCCAACATTTTGATTTCAGACTTCTAACCTCCAGAGCTGTGAGACAATAAATTTCTGTTATTTTAAGCCACCCAGTAGGTAATACTTTGTAGCCCAAGGAAATTAATACAATCCTTATATATAAGTTGTGTAATATCCTCTTTATACACACCTTTTCACTAAGCCAAGCAAATTCATTTTTAAACAATATTTTGGCCATGTGACATTCTTAGAAATGTAAGATCACTATTTTATAAAGCAAGTGAATCCTCCCTGTAGTAGTCTTATGATACATTTTTCAACAACATATGCCATTAGTTCATACAAACTTCTTAGCATGCACATAGGCATGGGGAAGAAATAAAAATATATGAATTGACTCACCATCTTAATTTTCTCATAAGCTTACTGGACATCTGCATATGGAATAGCAACCCTAGAAAGCCCACACTATTCCCACAATTCCTTACCAGGAATATCGCTCATTCTATGTAACAAAAGGGACAGTTAATGAAGTTTATGTATCATCAGAACAGATAATTTTACAAGGCTGTGTTCTTTAGGCTGCAGAATTAAGGATTTGACTGTGGGAGCAGTGAGTCTTCGGGGCAGGACATCCCAGATAACCTCACCCACATGCATTTCTCAAACAATACTTTTCTGTATGTAAATAGAAAAAAGAAAGGAGTATATGGTTTTTGTCCTTAGTATTAAATAGCTGGCTTTTCTTTAGTGACCTCTTAAATTTCTGCACAATGCACAGCCTTCAGCACCCCAAGGAGCATAGACAAAGGGTATCAGGCAAGTTCACCTACTCCCACTTCACAGAACAATGCTTGTTGTTAACTAAGCAATTCCCAGGGCAGATTTATGATTTGTGGAGCCCAGAGTAAGTACTCAGGTTGGGTCCTTGGAATCTGGGGTCAGGAGCATGTGGTGGCTGTTCAATCACCAGGGCTTTCAGAAAACATGAAAATGTGACCTAAAGTTTGTGCCTGCATGTACACCAGAGACTATTTAGGCGTTTAGAGAAATTAAACCACATTACAGCCTCAAAACAGCTTATTGTTCATGAGCCAAGAATTAACCTTTTCTTTCTTACTTGTAGCTATGCTTTTCCTCTTGTGAATAAATATCTATTGAATCAAATAAGTCTATGTGTATGCATAATATATCTGTGTATAAAAATATCATGATAGAGCAACAAATTATATAGATTGGTAAATTTGAAAAATCCTTTCCCATTTCCTAAACAGAAATATGCCTCTGATCCTTTTCTTGTATTCTTAGACCTTAGGTTTTACAAGACTAAATTTTCAATCTGTGTACTTTACCCCAACACTTTGTATAAGGATTGTAGATCTAGTCAGAACTATGAGCACTTAAAAGGTAAATTTAAACAAGTGCATGAAAAGTCTTCTTTCTTTCTGCTTTTTCAAGGAATATTTTAGCTAAACTTATACCCCATAGGTTTACCTGACACTATTAACATATCACATAACTCTGCGGTATAGTTTCTCCCCCATGTTGTCTAGCTCAAGTGTAAAAGTGAAATAGATTACTGTTTCCATTTTTATGATTATAATTACTATTAAGTTATTTAAAACTATGGAATAGTTGATTTTATCACAACTCTTCACTCTTTAATAATTATCTATTAAATATCAGAATTAGCCAGAAATGGTTTTAAAATTCATATGTGTGTGTGTATGTGTGTGTGTATAATGTTTACATGACTTTAAATTCATTTGGAGAATCTGAATACATGACTTAACTACTCAATATTATGAGTAGTTAGTATAATATAAATACTGCCATATATCTCAGGTTGAATGACATTGTTGATGGGCCACTGAGGTATTGGGTCATTTCACATACCATAGACAATTGGAGCACTGATCTATTATTCCAAATGACTTTATGTGAAGCTAAGTGGCTAGTGCATGACCTCTAAATAACTATTAAATATCTAAGTTTTTCAGGAGAATGATGTTCTACCAAGTTTCCAGTGAGGTTCTAGAGTTTGAAATTTCCTTAAATAGACTTTAAAATAAACTGTGAAGTTTAAAAAGGGGCAAAATACTGAAAAAGATGATAATTTCTAAAGAAGAAAGGCCAGTACTGTAGGGACAATGTACCCAAAAAAATACTCGTAGGCTCACTAAGCTGTTTTTTTTAAAAGTAGTAACAATGAAGTTAAGGAGTTCTGGGTTAGATGACAAAGGCTGATAAAATTCACAGTCTTCAATTCTGGCACGAATGGAAAAGAATATAAACACCTAGTCTATTGAGCTTCCCTTGTCTGTTGGTTATGGAGGAAATGGCCATAAAAGTGGAAAATCACATAAAAAGAAGAGATTAGTGAGAATAAAACAACCAAAAGAATAGTTTCCTACCCATTACTTCCCCCTGAATGAACTTTTGACATATCAGCAAACTCTTCTTTTCTTTTGCTGCCGCTGGTGTACTGCTCGCTGTACAGCTTGAGGGACATCTGCTCCACAGCATCTCTTTGTGCTTCCAGGTAGCATAGTTGAACCTCAGCCTGGAGAGAGAAACAAAGAGGAAACACTGTTTTAACCCAGATGGAATGCTTTTCAAGTGAGGTGTAACAAGCCAAAGAATGGGAATTGTTTGCTTCACTCTACTGCTCCTTTTTGGGTTGGATTTAATGCAATCAGCTGGGCATATTACAGAATTATACTTTAGACCTAGATCATATATGTTCCTCCTTAAAATATGGCCTGAATAAATGAACTCTTAGAAGACTCAGTAAATACCACAAAATATCCCTGAGATTATAATATAGTATGATGAGACTTTACATAAAAATTCTGTGAAATTCCTTAATAATATTCTTTCTCATATTGCCACATGTTACATTTATTTTTTAAAGATCACTATCCAACCGATACATTTTTACAGACATATACTTGGAACAATTCTCTATTATCTTCCCTGAGTAGAATAAAAAAGCCCAATACTAATTCTAGTACCTCTTCTACAGTGACCACAACTTCCTTTTATTATATATTTTTTGATTCCCTATATTATTGTCTCAATCATTTTAAAATAGAGAGACTAGTGATTCTGCTTCCACACAGGTTTGAACTGTTAAATCTTTCATAGTTATCTGAGGCTCACTGTGGTAAAAGAGAGGTAGTACGTTCACCATGCTGTTTTCTATCAAACCAAAGCAAAAGAATGCTGAATGATATTTGGCATGGAAACGTACTGAATAGATGCTTTATTTATTGCAGCTGTTGTGATCCCTGTGGCTTTAGGGTTCTCTAGAACACAAGATGAGATGGGGAATGAAGTCTCCTCTGTGGCATGCTTACATGGGAGGAAGGGAAGGGGGCAATGCTGAGTTCATGTGTAGCCTGGACCGAAGGAACTATTATTTCTTTTAGCGTGCTTCACTAAATCCAAGCATCCATTAACATTTCTGATAAGCTACTTCTTTAAAATTTAATTACATATCCTCCTAAGCAAAACAGTTCTGGGTCAGCTTTTGGGTAGCAGCCAGAATTCTGTAACATGTAAGAAAATCTGAGTCAGGCATGACCTTCTACTCTTAGTGTCCAGAGACAACCAAGGCCTACTGCCTGACTCTAATTTTACAGATTCAACCATGGAGAAAAATAAAGAAGGTTATAAAGTGGCAGCTGCTTAAATAGGCAAATTAGATGTGTCTAAAGGAAATAGGCTGCTTATGAAAAGTAAAGTCTCAAGCCATCCTAGAGTACCTATATTGTTGTTTTCACAAGAGGCTAGTTATGAATGTTGTAGATTGCCAAGAAAGAACTTTAAAAAGCTGTGATGAAATTACTAGATTCTTATAATCAAAGTTTTAGACATCAGTTCAAAAGTTCCATGTGAATTTTTCTTCCACACACTAGTTGGCTTGAATTAGAATGACTCAAGTAGATTAAAAATTACATAAAACACTATTAACAAAGGATAGCATATATGGAGTATATTCAGTTGGGAAGGGCAGGAGGAGATGCAGCTGGAGGGAAGGCACAAAGGAAAACACTAGATTTAGTATTATTTAGCATCTTCATTAATGAGCTGGGAAACCATCATGGATCATAGAGGAATAATACCTAGAGACCTAAGAGTATTATATATATATAATACTATATTCAGGTTTGATATATATATATATATATATATATATCAAACCTGAATATAGTTCAGCAATTAGAAAAAACAACTTAGAATATATATTTTAAAAGAACATACAACATTCTTATGTGATAAATATGAGACAGATATTGAACAACAGTCAAAGAACTTTAAAAACAATCCTCTTTCCAACACTCCCCCCCTCACACATGTAAAGCAATAGGGCATAATAAGAGGCTGTACCACAGTAAGTATTTCTCTTAAAATCCCACCAGAATAATGCATCTGTGCTAACAATGCCAAGGAGCAGGCTTGATCTCCAGAGTTTCCCATTAGCCTTTTTTTTTTAACTGATTAAAAAAAAATTTTTTTTTTCTTTGTTCTTAAAGGAGCTTTAGATTACACACATGTTACATTGAAAATATAGGGGATTCCAGTCCAAGGACACAAGCTAGACAACTGCAAGTTCTGGGTAAGGATCCCACAAATGTGTACCACTGGTCACAAAAAGGATCATAAAGAAGAAGGCCAGGGGGTCGGATGTGGCTCAACTGGTTGGGCGTCCGTCTCCCATATGGAAGGACCCGGGTTCGATCCCCGGTACCTCCCGGTAAAAAAAAAAAAAAAAAAAAAGAAGAAGGCCAATTAATGTAAACTCAATATCACTATGGAAAAATCATCAGTGTTCATCCCTTTGTGATCCTCAGTCATTTCTGGGTACAAAGGAAAACACTTCTCATATGACAGGGATCCGTGGAAAGGAGTTCAGAGAACAACACTGAGAGCAACTTGAAAGATAATTAGTCATCTTACAGAAATGATTGAAATGTTGCAATCTAAGACTTTTATTGCACAGTATCTCACAGGCATTTGACATAGGAAATTTCCCTGCAATAACAAGGAGATGAATTAGGTGGCCCAGGTCTTTCGTATCCATCTCTATTTCTGTCTCTGTTTTCTGTGATTCATTCCTAGCCTTGATGGTAAAAATAGAGCCAAAGTAGTTCCTCCTGCTAAGGTTGAATGGCTTTGCCAGTCTAAATCTCTCTGCAGACTGTCTTAACTTTTCCTCAGACTATATTTCAGTGCAAAGAGAAATTTTTAGTAAAAAGATTTGAAGAAAATACAGTTCTTAAAAAATAGGAACACTGAATCTCTGGGTAAAAGAATTTTATGAGCATCTCTGATATTAGTGGAGACTTTCTTAAAGTGACATTACACAAAAGGAAACATCATCCTGATTAAATAATATTATAGATCTGTAATCAATGGACTTTGGCAACTTATTTGTTATGAAAAATAAAAGGGACCAAGACACGGTGGTGACAGATCCACCTTTTCTTTCCTGGGTCGCGGAAGAGGCCCATGGTACCATCAATGGGAGCAGGGAGCATAAGAAGAAGAGTAGGGGTGGGTGTGAGAAATGAATTGGATTTCAGTCTTTTAGTTTGAGTATTAGTGGGACATTCAGAATGGGGTGTTCAGCAAGCAGGTAGGAATATTAAGACAAATATAAATCTAGAGGCAATGACTGATATTACATTATGAAATAGAATGCTACGGGAGAGAGAGAGGACAGTGAGAAGAGAAAGAGGATCAATTCTCATGTACTCTAGTCTCAACCTTTGCACAACCCTTTGGCTGACCCATTGGGATGGGTTCCCAATTGCTCTACCGCCTTCCTTCTCCACCATCCCCAAGTCCTGTCGTTTCAGGGACTTCATGGTTTAAACACCAACTATTTAGTGATGGCTTCCAATCCCCTCCTCGGAACCCCATACTTATATATTCAACTGACCACTTGGCATTTTCACTTGGATTTTCTGTAGGCATAATTGTTCAAAACAGAATTCTTCCTTAAGGTCTATTGATTCCTATTCTAAAACATCTCTCTAGTCTGTCTACATCTCTCCTATCTGCACTGCTGCCAACTTGATCCAAGCCTCCAACACCTCTTACTGGCAATAGAGTAATTGTCTCCTAACATGTTCCCCCAACCATTTCTCCCCTTCCAATCTCTTTCCTTACAGTGGCCAAAGTGGTCTTCATAAAACATGACCTGGTCTTGTACTACCTTCAGACCTTAAAAACCAAAATTCTCCCCATGGCATATTAGATTTGGTTCCCATTTACCTCACACCTCATTTTCTACTAGTCTCCATCTTGATCACCATGCCCCTGTCATATCTGCCTTCTTTCAGTTCTTTCCTGCCTCAGAACCATTGTATGTATTATTTTCTTTCTCTTGGAGCATCCTCTAGCTAATGCCTTCTCAACTTCCAGCATGTTATTTCTCAGACAGACCTTCCTTGACCATCCTATAAAGTAGATCCACTCTATTTCAGAATCCTGTTAGTTTTCGTCATAGCACATATCACAACTTAAAATTACTGTATTTGCTTGTTTACACTTTATTATTTCTCTATCTCCAGATTCCAAGCTCCATAAGGGACAGCATCTGTCTCTTTCACCATTTTGTATTTCCAGCACCTTGGTAGTACCTGGAGAATGATAGTGGTTCAGTAAATAACTGTTGAATGAATGAATTGTAAATTCATGCATCTATCCACTTACTAATCATATGATCATTGAGCTTTTATCATGTACTTGTAGTTGCACCAGGGGCTGTGGGTATAAAGAATAAAACACAGTCCCTACTCCTGAGGAATATAGTATGGTAGAGGAGAGGGCCATGCCAACAGATAACGGTGTGCCAAGTGAAATGATTGTGTGGGAGGATGAGAAATAGGTCAACTAATTGATTGGAGGTGGAAAGGGGGCAATAAAAGCTTGATAGAGGTGGCATTTGAACCTGATCTGGAAATAAAGGTATGATTTTGTCAGGTGAAAAGTGAGTGGGTGTCTTTATAGGCATAGCTCCTTGTTTGTTCAGATGTCCAGAGTTGTGAAAGAACTTTGCATGTTCAGGGAACAGAGGGAGCTTTGGGGTATTTGGATGAAGAAGCCAAAGTGGAAGAGAACACACTGTGAAGCATGTCACATTAAGAAGTTTGGACACCATCCTGGGCACAAAGAAGCCATCATTGTTTCTGCAATGGCCTTCATCTTCCTCCATCTCTCTTTTTCTGTCAAGGCAAGATGAATCAGTCTACATATGCCAATATGCTCACATAGCTCCTGTTCCCGGTATACTCTGAGAACATTGCATTAAGGACAGAATCAGCATTTCCCACCAGGAGACACCCAACATCCCAAACGGTAGAAATGTCTAAGAGACTTTAGTAACCTCTAAAAAACCTCTAACATGATAAAGTTAGAAACATTACCTTCTCCCCTGAAGTTTTGCTTTGCTGCTTATCATTAGTAGCATGTTTCCCCCTTTACTTTTGTATGCACGTAGAGCCTAAATCATTAGAGATATTCCTCTTCAAATTTAGACTACAAATTAATAATTTCATCAGGATACAAAACACAGTTTTCTAAAATACTTTATTTAAATTTGGTTTAGTATGTAGTGAACCAAATTCAATGATCTTCTTTAGTGCTTGAATAATTACTCAAATATCTACTTCCTCTGACCTTGTGTATCTAACTTATGTGAAAATAATCAGCCCATGACAAATTTGAGGAAATTTCCATCATTCTAACATTTTTTAAGGATCATCAAACATAGACATAAGCCTTATCCTTGCTATAAAGCACTGACAGAAATAGTAATGATTTAAACATCACTTCATGTCCCAGCACCCTTTCTTGGGTTAAACATCCTGAGAGTGTTAAAATTTATTTACTCATACCAGTGTCGCTCTCTGATTGTCTTACTGTACTTCACAGGCTTCCAGGGCCACATCTACCCGCCTACTTGCTTTTGGATCCAGGTCCTCTGCATTCCCTCCTGTTTCTATGCATGAACTGTCCATATTTCTTTTTAAGGAAAATCCCTGCCCTTACATGTACACCAGATTCCCCTCTTATCTACGCAAAGATATCAGACCACAAATTGCTCCTCTATCCTGCATCATCAAGTTTTTCTTCTCCACTGTATCATTCCCATGAACATACTGGCAAACAAACATGCGGTTCTTCTTCCTATGGCTGAAAAAAAGGAAAAATAATCCCTTGACACTAATTGACATGAATCTCCCTCCAGCTACAGCCCCATCCCTCTGTTCTCCATTATAACAAAACCACTTTTTCATGAATTATCTATGCTTGTTGTTTCCAATTTCTCTTCACTTTTCTCTTGAATACACTCCAACAGGGCTGTGGTTCCCAAAACTCCACTGAAGTTGCTCAGCAAGGTCACCAGTGACTTCCACATTCCCCATGCCAGGGGTCAATCCTCAGTCCTCCTCCCAACTGGACCTCTCTCAGTATTTGCTATAGTTGTTCACTCCTCAGGGCACCACATTCTCCTGATTTCCTTTCTGGCTGCTATTTTTTAGTCCCTTTTGATAGTTCTTCATCTCCCCAACATCAAAACCTTACTGTGTCCCAGATCTCCTGGCCCCTTTCCCTCCTAGTCTCATAGCTTCACAACTGATAGACTCCAGTGACTCCTGTATTCACATTTCCAGCCCAGATGTCCTCCCTGAGTGCTGGCCCAGGGCAATCAACTGCCTTGTCCACATCTCCACTTGGATATCTACTACATTTCTTTAATGCAACATATCCAAAACCAAAATCCTGATGACCCTCCTCCAAAAACCCTTTCTTCTCCCCGATAGTTTTCTCAGTAAGGGCATCTCCAGTCTTCCAGTTGCTCAAGCTTAAAACTGTGGATTCAGCCTTGACTTTCCCTCTCCCTCATACTTCTTGTCTACTATAAAGCAAATCCTGTCAGCATTAATTCTATTTATTCAAAAACTGAGCACTTTTCAATACCTCCATTGCCTCATAACTGGGCTTTGCAATAGCCTCTAACTGGTCTCCCTTCTTCTATCCTTGCCCTCTTCAGACTGTTTTCAAAAAGTAGCCAGAATAATCTTTTAAAAATGAGAGTTGAAACAGTTCACTCCCAAGTTCCCCAATGGTTTTCCTACCTTCTCTGAGTAAAATGCAATGTTCGTACAGTGGCCTACATGGCCTCTCATCACCTCTCAGACCTCATTTCCTACTATTCCCCCTCCTCTTCCTCATTCTAGCCACACTGGCCTCCTCACTGTTCCTCAGAATCTCTAGGCACAGCCTCACTTCAAGGACTTTGCACTTGCTATCTCCTCTGCCTGGAATGTTCTTTCCCTAGATATATGCAAAGCTTGTGAGAATGGAGGCTTAATTTGTACAAGACTGACCCCTGTATACTGGCTTCCCAGGAGGGAAGCTGGTTTCTTGGAAAGCTCCTTAAATGTTAGCTTTGGCCCAGTGTTTCAGGCAATCAATCCTGATCAGAGGCTTGGACCCCAGCTCCTAGATTATGCTAGAGTGGGGCTGGTGCATTCTCAAAAATGAACACTGATTTGATGAATGTCACCATTAGCTTGCTATCACTTGCTGCAACCACAAGTCTTGGCCATAGGCACCTGAGAGGCTGATGTTACCACCAACCACCAATGTCTAGGTACAGAGCAGGGCTAGAGTTAAGGGTCTACCTTGTCAGGTTGATATTTTGTAGCCTCTTATTGCTCTTGTATACTGACCTTTGCTTCCCTAATAATGCAGCATAAAGGTCCCGCAGCCCTCTCCTGCTTTGCACTTTCTTAGAATGAATACTTCCCACTGAGACTCTATCTATTAGCTTTTCCCCAGGATCACTGATTCAGAAGAGTTGGTGGGCATGCTCTCAGTTCATTTGCTCTTGTTAACATGACAGCTCGCTCCCTCACCTTCTTCAGGTCTTTGCTGAAATGTCATCTCAGCCAGGTCTTCCCAGACCAGGCTACTTAAAACTGCAACTCATCCCCAACTGCAGCAGCCTTTATCCTCCTTCACACATATTTATCATATGCAGCCAAAAATATGCTTCTTATTTTGTTATTGTCCATCTTCCCCCCACTGGATTGGGAGCTCCATGAGGGCAGGGATTTTTGTCCACGGGTTCACTGCTGGATCCCCAGCATGGGACACGGTATGTGAAAAGCACTCTATACAAATTGGTTGAATAAATTTTACTGAATTTGAAAATCCAAAATGCTTTAAAACATACATTTTTATGTATGTAGCCTCAGCCTGATTTTTAAAAACCTTGGCTTCATTCATTCTCCCTCAGAATGGAGACTATTTTTTTTTTAAAGAGACAGAAAAGAAAAATATTAGATATATAACTTAGTATTCTCTTTTTTAAAAAAAGAAAAGAAAAGCTTCTTTAATTCAAGAGTCATTCAGCCTTTTGGAGGAGTGTCAACAATGCCACAGGTTGTATGTGGAAGAGTCTGCACTAACTCAGGTGGATCACAGGGATCCTTCACTATAATGAGGGAAAAACCAACTTTTTCTGGAAATGATTTTGTCATTTAGGGATATTTTCCTACTTTCACTGTGAAGTCTTTTTTTTTTTTAACCTTTAATGTTGTATCTCCCAGTACTTGCCTTTTCCTTCTCTTCCTTACACAGGTATTTACTATTCCTCCCTTCTTTCCTCCCCATGGGAACCCCTCAGTACAACTTGCCCAGATTGATCCCTTTTTCTGGAAACACCTTCAGGTTTCAAGACCTCCACAAGCCCTGCCAAGGACTTTCAAGGATGATTAGAACACATAGAAACCTCCATTCTTTTGTTTGGTAGTGTTTGCCTAGATTTAGAGTTGTCACTCCTAGGTTCTTTTTTCCCCCAAGATCCTGATAATTTCAGCGTTTTTGCTCTTCTTGTTCTCCTGTTGGTAGTTCATAATTCCCTAAAATAACTCACCTTTGGGATTGAATTTAAAGTGCATAAATGAAGTCACTAAGGACACTTATTCACGTATCTATGATTAGCTACATTCTCTCTAAATATGACTAACATTTGGCATTACTACAAATGAGAATCTCATGTTGTTCTGCCAGTCCTATGTGCACAACAGAGTGGAGTGAGCCAAACTTTCTTCTTCTCTAGAGTTGGAACAGGGAGTCATGGGACTAAAAGGAGCAAGGCATTTCTTTAAGCTAATATTGAATAAGGGCTTTCCTTTATTCATTCAGCAAATATATCCTGAGTGTCTCTTATGTGTAAGGCATTGGGCAAAATACAAATCAGGTCAGATATGGTGCCTGCCCTCTAGATTTTTCTAGAATTACAGAAAAATCATACAAATAGGAGCAAAAAAAAATTCACTCTAGGAGAAGTCCAATACTACCTTCCAATAATGTTGCCAAAGGAACAGTAAGTTTGCTAGAATATTTCTTGGAGTCATAAAAATATTAAAAATTATAATTTACCCATTGTTAAAGATATTTAAGTATTATTACTCAGCAAAGACTATTGTGTATACTAATCTCTTTATTTTTGGATACAAAACTTCTATGACTATATTGGCAGCTCCCAAGAACCTAGCCTTAGGCTTTTCAAAGTTTCCTTAAAATTTACGGCCAATGGAATCAGTGAAAACTGCAAAAGATATCTGATTAAGTAAAAAATATTACATTTGTATCTTTAGGGGGTCATCTTTATTTCTATTGGCTTGATGTTGTTTTCAAACCATTAAAAACATTCACTTCATAATGTTTAGGAAATTCAATTCTAAAGCTATGTCCTTAATGATACTTGTTAAGTGGTAAGCATTTAGATAAAGTAAGGAAATTAACATTAACACAATTTCTATTATTTCTTCTGCATTTGTTTGTGTATACAGAAAAATGTCCTCTTCTCCATTTTAGAGGGGAAAAGTGATTTTCATGATGGGTGAGATGTTTATTAAAAAATAACAACAACCTCCACCTAACAAACAAAAAGAACCAAAAAACCCCATAAAGAACAGGATTGCTTTTGTGAAGAGCTATATCCGCACTCCCTGCCCCACTTCCTCTTTCTAATGCAAGTAGTTAAACTTATTAAAAATTCAGTATTCTATGTCATGAGATATTGTGGGGAGGGAATGTGATTATACTGTGTGGACTAGAGGGGATGATTAGAATTTTCCATGTCTCTCCATTATTGTTTCCTTAGCAAATCTCAGCATGCTGGCATAGGCCTCAAGTCCGTGTTTATATTCTATGGCCATGTCCTTATTCCCATCTTCCAAAATCTACTACAGCAAATCCTTATTTACTTTCTGGTAGAAACTAAAAATTAAAGATGTGCAACGTGAAGATAACAATCTTAGCTTCTCTTGCCCTGCAGGACTGGCAGTTCCTTCCCAAGTACAATTATGCTGGCAAATGCTGCTATTAACTCTGTGACTACAATATCCACTCCAGTTCCTTTGAAACTCTATAAAATAGTTGTCCTTCGATGGTGATAGAAAGGAAGGAATGAAGCAGGAGCAACAAGAATTACTTTACATACTTATAATAACAATTTAGTTATCAAAACAGAACTGAACAAGTGTGCCTTTATACTGCTCTTTTAAAATGTTAGCCTCCTAGGGCTCTAATAATCAGGCCCATAGTTCAGGAATGCATGGTAGCACTCAGCCAGCGCCTATAGCCTCATTTCAAAGAGAATCATGCAAACCGACATCTACCCCGTCAAGAATCTCGACTTTGAGCTGCTAATGTAGAATAAAAATCAATATAAAATTTGATCATCTGATGAATATTTACTTCTTTCTTTAGTGTTTGGGGATTTAGAATTGAAAAGTGCTGAATCAAGTCATTTTATTTTTTTGTGTGTTTGTGCCAACACCAATTTACTACCCTCCAGAAAGTTCCTGAACAAGATATCTCAGGTGGCATGCATGTTGGTTTTTCCTGTCAATCATAACAGTATGTCAGTAGGGAACCATAATCATTTCCCTTTCATATGCTTAGTGTTCCAAAAAGGAATATTTTGATTACTTCCCTGGAAAAGGTAAACTTTCACATTTAGACATACTATCATAATTCTGGGTGTCTGTTGTTTCTGGCATTTGGCTGAGCCTAAATTGATACCATCTATTAAAAGTTAAACACTTCATTTTAGGCTCTACACGTCATACACAATAAATGAGTTTACAAATGGGTTCCTCTGCAAGCAAAATTCAGTATCACCCCCAAGACAAAGAGCTTTTATAGAATCTGCCATCTTTCTCCACACATTTTCTGAAAAACAAGAAGATACCAACTGACTGCTCTAATAGCAAAAAGATATCACAATAAAAAAGATCTCACGTTTTTATTGTAAACAAAACGAAAATGGATCACAGACAAATGCCTTTAAAAAGCTTAGCAATTGAAACATGATTCTAGTTTGAGTCTAGTTATATGAATAAAGCAGCCACGATTTTTATTATATATGCATTCATACATAGAGAGATACTCACAACAAAAGTCTACTGTACTTAAAGAATGTTTCCATTGTGATTTTTAAAATAATGATCTTTACCAATTTGAAAAAGACTAATAATTTGCAAGCACCAAAATGGCAAGCTATCCTTATTTTTTAAAAGATCTCCTATGACCTAGTGGCAGAAGACTTGATATTAAAGAGAAATTGTTGTTGGTTCTTATAAATTAAATAAAAATGGCAGCAGCTGCCTTTCCCAAGGACAATAGTACATTGGACAATCACTAGATATTATGTAGACAGATGTTTTAAATAAAATAAAGTATTTAGATTGCTAGATACCTTGCTAGATATGAAGGCAATTATAGGATGTCTTTGTTAAATTACATTTTTCATTTTTGTGAGGAGAAAAAAGAATTGTCCTGGAAACAGTACCAACAGGAAATGATCCTATATCTAAAACAGCTGGAGACTGTAACTAATATAAATTTACTTGAAAATAAAAATGCTGTGTGCCTCTGGAGACATGCAGTAACATGCTATAAAAACAGATGAGAATATAAAAGTATTTAAAAGGAGGGAAATACATTTTATCTAGATAATATACTGAGATGTGATCCACTGATAAACGAGAACTACTTGAAGACAAAGAGAAGAAAATCAGAAGAGCCATTTTAAACGTATAATAGATATCTTATTTAAAACAGTATATTGTAGGAAACATTACATTTCTAGGAAAAACATTTTGCTTTTTAATATATTGGTTATTAATCTAGTCACTAAAATAATAATAATAAGGCAAAGGCAGATAATTGTGTTTAACTGGGAAATGTAATGGAAGCAGAGGATGCTTACCATGCATAGGGCAAGGAGCCCAATATTGGATAGCATTTTCCAGTAATTCTCAAAGCCATATGTGACAGCCTCCACACAGGAGTTCTCCACTCTCCTTTCCCACCACCTATCCCCACTGCTGTTAGCTGTTGAATCGGAAAGCCATTTGAAAAACTAATCCATATCAAGTATTCGTGTGTATTAACATCTTAACATGGTATACATCCCCAAGTTCATTCAATATTTCAATATTCTTTGCTCAGAGCCTGAAATGCATTTACCTACAAAATAATTTGAAGAAAGATGATTGGTAGAAATCTGTTTGCACAGCAGGGGTGGAGAGAGCTGGAAAAACAGCACCAAATCATGGCTGTCCACCTTCCTCATCTGTGCCTAAGACTCATCCTGACCCAACTCCCAGGGGTCCAGGTCTCAGACAGGAGGAGACCACCTGGGGTTTCGTAGGGGGCCCCATCTTGCACAGCCAGGGAAGATCGCAGAGCCTCAGAAGTTGGTTTATGCCAACCAGAGAGGAGATCCCACAGGGATGGGTCTGAAGGAGGAAAGCAAGATGAGGTAAATAGAGAGTGGACGAGCGAGGGAAAAAAAGTAAGTATATGTGTTAAGTGTGATGAATGATTAACAGAAAGTGCCCACAAACCCAAAATGAAATGCTCTTAAAATCTTGACTTAAAACAAAATTCTCTTGTAGGTTGAAATCACAATAACATACTCAAAAATGAAAGTCCAAGACCCAATCTAAAACTCAAAACATATCCAACAACTCTTCCCTCCTTTCTACAAGGCCACCAAATATTATACGGAGCTACTGAAGCTATTTTCTGATATCTGTGACAAAACCATACACACAGGGAAGCGGCTGTGGCTCAATCAGTAGGGCTCCCGTTTACCATATGGGAGGCCCCGGGTTCGGTTCCCGAGGCCTCCTGGTGAAGGCAAGCCCGCCCGCACGGCGTGGTTAGCTGACCCAGCGAGCACAAGCAGCAAGGGGGGGGGGGCGGGGATAAATGAATAAATAAATAAAAATCTTAAAAAAAAAAACAAAACATACACACACACATGCACAGAACTTGGCAACAGTAATTCCCATGCATTATGGCTATATAGATTGATCATCACTGCTTCTTAGAACTTGTAAGCCTTGTCTTGTTGCTTAGTTGTTTCTGAAAATGTTCACTAAGCTCTTTGCTATTCTATCTGGAGGAGACTGAAAAAAATTACACATTTTTTTTTCTTTCTCCAATGATCTGATTTCTAATCACCAGGCATACTGCTATTTTAAGTGAAGGACAGTATGAACAAAATAAGTATATCTTCTTACTTTCTTCTCACTTTTACTTACCTCAATTATTATATCTTTAATATTTCTTTATCTTAGGGCCAGAGTAAAAAAATGAGCTATGTCTATCTCCTAAGCCAAAGGCTTGTTATAAAAGGATTTCTAAACAGTGCTCTACCCAAGAAAGACATATTTCAACCAAATTTGCTCATATACTATTATTCTATATTTCCCTCTCATGTATAAGACAAAAGAAGGATGAGTATTAGGTGCTACACCTGAAATCTACTTAAAGGAATGATCTGACCTCAGTCTCCACCAATATGCTGCAGATACCCCTCTCCTTGGGCACCAGAGTCTTCAAGGGTCTGTCCTGTCTGACCTTCACTGCCAATCACTCCAGCCTCCTGCTGGGCTGCTCTTACTCTTGCCCCACACATTGCAGCTATACTTGACTTCTTTCAATTCCTTCAATGAACCAAGCTCTTTCTCATCTTCAACATGCTGTTCCCTCTGCCAGTAATTTTCCTCCTATCCTCTGAACATGACTAGCACCTTCACCTCCTTTAGGTTTCAGTTTAAATGTCACTTCCTTCCCTGGCCATCTTATCTAATGTAGGTATCTCGTGTTACTCTCTCTCTCAGGCCTTATCTATTTTCTTCCTAACATTTACTATATCTTACAATTATTATATTTATTTGGCTGTGTGTGTGATTTTTCAAACCTGTTTACCTGTTTGTTGCTTTTGGTAGATATATCCCACTGAAATGTAAATTCTACAAGGGCAGAGACCACATCTGTTTTGTCATAACTGTATCCCCAATGACCAGAAAAGTGTGTGTTGAATAAATGAATTAATGG
Organism: Tolypeutes matacus; assembly: GCA_026826555.1. Classification (NCBI taxonomy): domain Eukaryota; kingdom Metazoa; phylum Chordata; class Mammalia; order Cingulata; family Chlamyphoridae; genus Tolypeutes; species Tolypeutes matacus. The sequence continues at coordinate 1,241,190 of JAKSZT010054562.1, forward strand.
GTTGCTGAGGGGATGCTTTGACCAAAGTCTCCTGAGATTCTTTCAGTTTAAGAAGTAGATTAGATGAATGAGTTCAAGTGTTCATGGGACATTGTCACGGTGGGTAGAGATCCACACAATAAGTGAAAGAATATCGAATTCCCATCCTGGGGAGTTCTGATACATTCTCTAATGGGACAGTAAGAATCTTCCGAGTACAATGGCAATGCCTAGTGAAGGACAATGGACCATTGTGCTAGGCCCTTAATATTGATGATTGTGCTTATGAACCTTTTCTTTTGAAATTGAAACTTAGCCTAGTATTATATGTTGTCTAAGAGTTACCTGATGAGGGCCTCCTTGTTGTTCAAATGTGGCCTCTCTCCATGCCAAACTCAGGATATAAATGCACTACCTGCCCCCCGAATGTGAGACATAACTCCTGGGGATGAGCCGCCCTGGCACCAAGGGATTATTACCAAGTGCCAACTAGCAATGTACCTGGAAAAAGACCTCGACCATAAGGGGGAAATGGCTCTTCTGCCCCTTCTATTTGAACCTATAGTTAGTCCTATACTGGATAGGTATATGTCCAAGAGACCTAAATCTTTGGGCTGTCCATGTGCCAGTTGGACCCTGAATCTCAATGGAGTTGCAACACCTACTCTCCAGTTCATTGGACTCACACAGGACAATGAGCAAGGTGATGATGATGGACATCCCAAGGAACAGAGAGAGTGTGCAACTACAAGCAAGAAAGTTCCATCCATCTGACCCATGGGATCTAAAACCCCTCTCAATTAGAGGCAGAGAGGGCATCACCATGCCAAAATCCTCAACAATGGGGAATGAACAATGGACTAAAGTAGACTTACTATTATTCTACTATAGATTTATTATTATTCTAGCAATGGAAGAACTCATCATTGATTTGGAGACAGTGGTCACTGGAGGTTCTGAAGGGAGGGAGAGGGAAAAATAGGTGTAATATGGGGGCATTTGGGGGACACTGGAATTGTCCTGCATGACATTGCAATGATGGATATAAGCCATTATATATTTTGCCATAACTTACAGAATTGTGTGGGACAGAGTGGAAACTTATAATGTAAACTATAATCCATGGTTAGTGGCAATGCTTCAATATGTGCTCATCAATTGTAACAAATGTACCACACTAATGAAGGATGTTGTTAATGTGGGAAAGTGTGGAAGGGGGAGGGAGTGGGGTATATGGGAATCCCCTATATTTTTAATGTAACATTTATGTAATCCAAAGTTTCTTTAAAATAAATAAATAAATAAGTAGCTTAGAGTTGTTTAAGAATTACAAACAAGAAAATCCTTGGAGAATACTAAGCCTCTATATTACACATTTTCATTTAAAGTGATGACGTTTAATTTTAGCAGTTCTCTGTGACACTTTAATCCTGGAGATAAAAGACCCATTTAAGATTTGGGGAAAATCTGTAATATTTCATACAGTAGTGGCAAGTGGAATCCTCACAATCATAGTAGGGAAGAATAGTTGAACATTACATAACAGTTAAGATACGAAAGTTCAAATCACGAGGGACCAAGGGAAAATGAAATTGCTTACTAAATTATCAAACTCCTTAAAATGATGAGCTCACAGACTCCAAAACCCATATAATTTAGCTGCCAATTATCAAGGGGAAAAGAATAGAGTAATTCATCTCTTTCAGTACCAACAATTTTTCTTCAAATTTTACTTCTTCCTTTAGGATGGAAGTATGAGATATTTTATATCCTAAAATAAAATGTTTTTTTTATGACTGTCAATATATAAATATCAATTATAATGCAATTATGCTTGCAGGTATTAGTCAGGCTGCTTTTCTTCACATGGAATGGTGTTAGAACGAATTTAGGGGGTGGGGGAGGTTCTGAAGTTACAGTTCATGCCTTCTATTATATCCAGGCTAACAGTTATTTCCTGCAGTTCTCAACATGACAGTCTCTAGTAGCTTGTCTCATCTTTCACATGATACATTGAACTACTCTAAGTAGGGAAACCAGATTACTAAAGTTTTAATAGATATATCCAAAACAAGACTGAGTAGCCTTCAAGTAAGGGCATGAGATGTCTCATCTCTGAATAAAGTACATGAACTTCTAGTCATTGAATTTTCAGCAGCATTTGTTTTGCTTTTCTGATATAGCTTACATAATTAAAATCTATCATGTAAGTATACTTCTATCAAGATTTGGAGAAAGAATCAAGAAGAAGTTCTAAGCTTAGGAGAACTTCTAGGCTGCATGAAATTTCTATGATTATGGGCAGTTGAACAAATCCTTACTACAAAATGACATTAAAACTCTTTTGGTGATGAGTTTTTGCATGTGGCATTCAAATCACAGTAGTTAAGGCCCTTGTATTTAATTCATCACACCCACTATTAACCAGTCTACTCAAAATCAAATCTATGCCCAATATGATAAAATATTTATGATAGGCAACATGAGAAAAAGCCATGCTATGAGGTTTCCCTGAGCAAATTTTCAGTCACATCATTGTTCTGATTAAAAATCAAATAACAGGAATCTTTTAGTGATTTTCATTTTTTTGCAGAATAAAATTTAAAAAGTTTAGCAAAGTATTCAAACACCTCTCATAGTTGGATTTTAGTCCCCCTTCCCCAGACTGCTCCCCCTCCCCTTATGACTTCTTTTACTGACAAATAACAAATCCAATTTATGCTAATGTTAGAACAAACTATGTCTTCCCATGTACACAGCTTTTCTACCACTATTTCCCATGCTTTCCTCTATTTCTGTAAGTCCACATCCCATACATTCCTCTAGGTATAATAACCTGTCATCTTACTTGAATTCCCAGGACACTTTATCTGCCCCTCTATTAGAAAACATCTCTTTCCACTTTATAGAGATGCCTGACTACTCTAGTCTATTAGATTTTAATCTCCCCAACAGCAGGATATAAGCCATATTTGTTTTGATATTACCCACAGGTACCTGACACATAATGTAGCAGACAGTGAATAATTACTTGCTGAATGAATGAATGAGGCAAAAAGAGGTTTGGTATGACTTGTTTTCATCTAAGAAGGTCTAAAGATATAATCATTTCAAAAAAAAAAAGTGTTCAAGGTGAGCCTGTGACATCTTATTGTGCCAGAAGACAAGGAAACATGGGAACATATCAAAGGGCACAAAAGCCATCATGAAGAGGCTCCCATTGGGCAAATTTGGGATCATCTAAGAAGTATCCTAATTGATTGTGGCATATTGGATAAATAAAAATCAATGAGTCTATAATTATACTCAATAGAGAGAAAGGGGAAAAGTGCCACCATTGGAGGTAACTATTACACTAATTCCTTACTTCAAAAATTTGTAAAGAAAGGGGGGAAATTGGGCAATGTTTGCTTTTTAAAAGAAAACTACAGCTCATCTAAAGTTGATGAAATAAAGCTTCACTTTATATGAAAAAATGGCAGTTAAATATGTGGAAGAAATAGTAGAACTAGAAAATCACCATTTTTACAACCCCCAAGAAATCATTGATTACAGCCAGAATCAACATTGGATTCTAAATCTATTAAGGAAACCTTTGTTAGGGAGCTGAATATTCACAGGATGCTAAAGCACTGCCCCCCAGATTACCTGCTAATTATAAGAGAAATCTCATTTCCACAAAGAAGGTATCTAGCTGCCATTACTTTAGCATCACAAATAGTGGACATATACAATAGAAGGATATATGAAGCCACACCCATGAAGTATTCATGACAAAAATGTTTAACCTGAATCCAAGCAAGACTCTGGACCAAATTTTTGGTTTATAGAAAATAGCAGATAGAGGACAAAGTTACAAGACATGAGGAAACAATCAGGCAAATCTAGAATGTGAAACATCCCACAAGATGATTCGCCTGACTTCTTCAAATTGGTATGTAAAGGCTCTTGGGGCCTCAGTTTGAGTGAAGTACTGAGGTTAAAAAAAAAAAAAGGAAAAAAAAAATACACACACACACACACATATATATATATGTTTCAGAATGCAAGATGACAGTGAAGAACAAAGTCATTTTGTATTGGTGTTAAATGCACCACTGTCTTCAATATGCAACTCCGCAGTTTGAGTGCCAGCTCTAAGAGAAAACTGTAATTTTTTAAAAAGGATAAACATTTTACTTTTAGTCAGAATTCCATACCCCAAATGAATCACTCTGTCACTTTTTTGGACATTTTAAAAAGAACCCTAAAAGCTTATATTTTACATAATTAGATACTTATATTTTATAGTTCTATCCCAAATAATCTATTCTCTTATGAAATAAGTATTGATTTTGCCCTGTTATTTGAAAGATTCTGCAAATTAACAGATTAATTTGATAATTCTGGGTTCAACTATCTATCACATATATCAGGTTATTTTCTCTGGGTACCTGGATAAATACTTAAATCATCATTGAGAGCACTGTTCTGCTTGATCAGGAATCGCTTACTAATAGGATACTGATACTTTCTATAATAAATTACATTTTTACATTTATATTTTTATGGTTTGTAACATTTTTCACATATATCATCTCATTTGATAATTATAACAACCTTGTGCTATGCATGATGAGATCAAGTATTATTATCCTCACTAAACAGATGCAGAAAGCAAAGATCAAATAAATGAGTTTGTCCAAAGTGACATAGCTATTGAGAGGAAGAGCCAGGAGCTCTGGCTTCAAGTGCAGTGCTTTTTACTACTAACCATTCAAGTACTCTCCCTAGCTAGTAGTCCTAAAACCATACTTTCCAACCCCAACCAGTTTCAGATTAGGGCAGCTAAAATAACTGGGCTGTGGCATGAGGTCTACTGAGTAAGAGACATATGCCAGTCACTTTGCATGGCTTAGTGTACCTCATCCTGTGATTCTTGGACTCAGTTAGAACTCTCTGCTCCCGTTGCCTCCAGAAATGACATTGATTTCATGACTTTGGTGGCTGTGTACCACTAAAGTGTGTTCCTTGTCTACACACTCTGATTATCTTGTTCTGTTGTAGTTCACACTCAACCATCTTATCACTCTTTCCCTCCAGGGTGTGGCCAGCAATGCAGCCTCACTGCCAGGATCTTACTCTTGTCTGTCATCAATTCCCAATGTTAATATAATGGATTATCATTAGTATGATTCAATGATATATAGAGTTCATAGAGGGTCCTGCGATAACTTAGAAGTTTAGAGCTAGGGTTGCAGTACATGTTGTGCCTTAACTTCTCTACATTTTTTCTCCTTGCCATTCCTTTCTGGAGACACTATCCCTCTTTTGCTCTGACCTCCTTTCTGCCCTCTTGGCCACCATTTCTCTGCTCTGCCTCATCAGGGCTTTCATGCATGTGCCGTCCTAACTCAACAGCACTTGTTCACCCCTTTCCCCTTCTATTTTTGGCTCCTCATTCCCTCCCTTCCTTTCTCCCTCCCCTGTAGTTGGGTTCCACCTGGCTCTCTACTCGCAGCAACCTGCTTTTCTAATGAGGACAGCTGAACCCTAGATATTTCTAAACTGAGAAGGTTAGACCCTGCTTATAGTGAAATTGTTCCATTAGTTGTTGATATTTTGTCTCAGTCGAGGGCCCCAGCGCAGGACAAGCACCGGACCAACAAAGGGTAATTTTGAAAAAATTAAAGAGTAAAAATGACATTCAGTTCAATGATTAAGGCGGGAGTTAATCTAGGGGAGATAGGACCTAACATTTATTGAAAGGCTGTGCTTTTCACAGTCTCAATCATCTCAATATCAATATCATTTTCCGGCTGGCACCCAGGAGATTCAGTGATCCCCTAGTGCCTACTCAGATTTCTCTTTCCCTCCCAATACTTCTAGGTTTACACACTACAACACAGGCTTCATGGAGCAACTAAGGACTTGTCTGGTAACCTGAGACATAATCTGCCATGTAGTGGCCTTTTATCAGTAGCCTTTGTCCCCCCAAATTCCACTATTAACCCCTTGAACATTGTCCTCACTGTCCCTGTTTGCAGGGAATAATAAGTTCCCAAAATGTCACTCTTTCTGTCATGTGCCTTGAAAGATAGAGAGGCTATGGAAAGTTAGGTGATCCTTTTGAGCAAATGAGCAATGAAACGTAGACAGTCAAGCACAAATGGCTGGAATGAGAAAAAAAGAAAAAGAAGAAATATAGAGCCAGAAAAAACCAAAAAGCCTTTTTATATTTCATTTATGTTCCTTCCAGAAAAGCCTTAAGATAGTAAATTAAGTAAGAAGAATGGTGAATTGAGTCATTAAATAGTCCACTGCCTTCACCCCAGCTTAATTAGTGTTTCCATATTCTCTATGAACACCTAACCTTTCCATATACCTTCAAAAATTCTGTTTTAAATATTATTCATAACTTGGTTATGAATCAAATATCTTCCTAAAGCTGGTTCCAGGTCCATTTTGTCCTTTAAAAAAAAAATGTGTGTTCTTATTTAGGACTTGGGGGAAACAAATTAATTTTCTAGGATCCTTTCACCAGGGTATAAAATGACATATTTCCAGAATTTCCTCAAATCCCTAAACTACACCAACTCCTTCCTCCCACCAACTGAAACATCAGAGTTTCTTTCCAGGCTTTTGAATGATTGCCTCACAATTAGGAAAAGCCCAGCACACCCTTTAGGTTGTCACTTCCTACCAGATGTTTTCCAGCTGTTCTTGATGTCTTTCTGCTAATGCTCTGCCATCTGCCACCTTAATGGTGACACGATGGGGAATAGATGCTTTGGTGACTTTGCTCTCTGAGTTGTAAAGACCTGGACCATTGCCTCTTCCTAAGAAAGCCTGATCTGCACATTTGTCACATTTCTCCAACTAGTTGTTCCATTTTTTTCATCAACAAACTAACCAACATCGAGCCAGTTGTAATATAAAATTCATGGGTGCTGCCTATCACACTGATCCTACATCACTCTTCATTACTGGACACATTCACAGCTCATTGCCAGCTCTCCTATGTCCTGCCTGTCAGGTCAAAAGCTGACATCTTCTTGCCCGAACAATACTATTCCCTTTTACCTTTTTTTCAGCAACATGCCAATAGCACATCAGGACAGTGAGCAGTAATGTGCTCTTTGTGTCACTTTGCTGGGTTATACCTTACACATGGAAACCTTATTCTTGCTTGATATTCTCTACAGCCAAATGAAGGCAGATCTTGGCCTTCTGAGATTGATGCAGTTACCAGAGTCAAAACTGGCCAAGGCACAGCAGTTACTGATGATGATTACCAGGGACTGTAAATCAGCATGTAATCTATTTGTGAATACTTACTGAGGAGATTATTGCTTCCTTCAATTCTGAAGAGTAATGGAAAATATTTTTCTGCAACCATGTCAAAAAGGTTAGAACTGCTGGTTTATAATCCCTCCCAAATGGGAATGGCTGTTATTGGGACTTCAGCAAACATAACAGTAAGCTTAGGAGAACTGATATGCATACTAATCACAATTTAACTTGCCTCTAGTCATCTGTTTATATATTTAATTCATTATTTTGAGATTTGGGCCCCTACCTTCTACCCAGATAACACAGGCCTTCTTTGACTCTCTTAAACGAGTAGTTTATTTAAATATCTGTGCTAATAGCTATAGACAGCCATGTCCCCATGTACTACGGTCAGACTATAAATCTGGGACTAGAAAACAATCCTAACATCCTCCCTGCCAGCATAAACACATGTCCTCTGGTCTCATAGTATTGACTATTTTATCTTAAACAAATACCCTATTCCCCATTCCAGCTCATCTTTAATTGAAATTAACAAAAATATCATTCTTTTATTTGACAAAGGAATTGTACTAGGATCCCACACAGCAACTTCATGCTTTGCTTACAGCAGCCATAAATGTAGAACCAGTGCAATTATCACATGCTACAAGTATAATGTCTACTCATTTCCACTTTGGTCAATAACTACATTTAGTGGTTTCACAAACACTGAAAGAATGTTTTCAACTTACAAAACATGTTAATATCTTATTGAATGTGTTGGTCCTAGTGAGGAAGAAGACAAAGCCTTTAAGGGTCTAGTTAACAAAGGGACACAGGCTGTAACAACTAACTACAATACAAGGCAGAATGTAAAAGAGGTAAGACCAACAAACTGAGAGGCTGAGAGTTGGCAACTGGAAAATACTTCAAGGAAGAGGTAATGTTTTAATTGGGTCTTGATGTATGAACAGAACTGTGGCCCGTAGACAAAGAGAAATATATTTAGGCTGAAAAAAAGAGTCTTTATAAATGAACTTACAAAACTTCACTGTACTTTAAATAATCTCTGATATTTTGTACCCCTAAGAGTGTTAAGTTTTCAATGCAGTTAATTGAAACCCTACTAGATGCAAATCAAAAGTTTCAGCCTTAATTGAGATATTTTGAAAATTGAACCCATTGCTTCAGGCAGGTGCTACATGAGATTCCATTAATATAGGTAATTAACATTAGCCTCTGCTTTAATTAACATGCACACTTTAATTAGCAAAGCATTAACCAACATTAAAAAATCTGATCTTCATGCATCACAAAAAACTGCAAAGTTATGACTACTATGTTATTTTTCTCCAAGGTTTCAAACCACAAAACAGCAATCACTTTTGAAATACTCTCCAAATTTAAAATATTAGACAGGATGATAGATATGATATTTGTGAACACTCCATCAAAATGAAAATGAATATCCTTTAGAAAATAGAGCCAATGGCTTTCACATTTTAAACTAGACTTCTTATATTTTAATCTTTCAATGATCATTTAAAGGGGAGAAGACTTTACCTGAAAAATCCCTATAGACTGGTCACATCGATAATATTACTCCAGTATAGTCATTTGCTTATTATCGAAGTGACCAGCTACCCTTAACTTCTTATCCCTCCCAGGGACCAAAGAAAGCACAAGTCATCAATGCTGTTTAATACCTGAGATCTCAAATTAACAGGAACTTCATTTTTAAAACAATCTCTGTTGTCTTGTTTTATCTTTCAGATCCAAATGTGTTTAGATTAGATTGTTTTTTATTTTTTGTCTAATTTTTTATGTAAATATATATATATATTTAAAAGATACTTAGATTACATAAATGTTACACAAAAGATATAGGGATTCCCATATGTCCCACTCCCCATGCCTTCCACACCCTCCCACATGAACATCCTTCATTAGAGTGGCACATTCATTGCAATTGATAAACACATCCTGGAGCTTTGCCATTAAGCATGGACCATAGTTCACACTGTAGTCTACACTCTCTCCCACACAGTTATGCATGTTATGTGATAATATAAAATGGCCTATATCTGTCATTGCAACGTCTCTCGGGACGATTCTCAAGTCCCCAAAAAGCCCCCGTATTACAACAGTTTTTCCCTCTCCCTGCCCCCAGAGCCCCCAGTGGCCACTGGCTCCATATCAATGTTGTAATTTCTTCCATTGCTAGAATCACAATATGTCTATAGTAGAATACCAGTAAGTCCACTCTAGTCCATAGCTCTTCCCCCAATCCTGAGGATTCTGGGATGGTGACATCTACTCCACCTCCAATTGAGAGGGGGCTTATATCCCATGGGGAAGATGGATGGGACTATAGGATAGTTCTTTACTGTCAACTTGCCATGTACTGGACCACCAATGATTAATTATTAAGGGCACATTTTGTTAAATACAAAATCGACTCTCACATTCTTTCCTCAATTACTTGTGCCAATTTTCAAGTCCTGTTTATAGGCTGTATATACCTATTTTAATTATTTTAATGAAAATATCTTTATCGGTATACGGAATAGAAGTATTGTAGAGATGGTACCCACCATTGCATTCTTTTGTCCCAAAAGATGCTAAGGTTATAGTAAAAAAATCATAGCAAGTCTTTTAAAACACACATTTAGAGAAAAGCTGATTATATTCTGATTAAGCATTAAGAAAAACATTCATAATATTGTATAAAATTAAAACAACTAAGTCTCTACTAGGTCCCTACCGTGTGTAAGACAGTAATTTTAAACAATGAAACCCAAGTGACCACAATAAAAAATGTCCTAGATCTCACAAGATTACATTCAGATCTGAAACTGAAAATACAGAAATCACAGCCATGGTGGGAAATGTTGATCTAACAAGAGACAATAAGCTAAAGGAGCAACCCTCAGATTTTGTAGGATAATTTGCTAATGCTTACTAACATTGGACATTCTTGTTTCCAGTGACTTCACAAAGGCTTGGGATTCTCTCTTGTACCCAATTCCCCGCAGCCACCACAGGGTAAGGCACGTGGCAGTGTCTTTACTCTTCACTCTCTGTGCTCCTTTTCAGCTGACAAATTGGGAAATGAATGTTTCTTGAGTTTGCAAAGCTATCCTCCTAGCTGTTACAGTGAATTTCTTGGCCCTTTCCCTTGTGGCAAATCAGAGCCAGGGCTCCCAGGAGACCCTGCAGTTGCCAGGCGTTCTTCTGGGATCAGCGCTGAGGGCAGAGCCCTGGAAGCAGGTGCAAGGCCACCTCTAAATTCTGCTTAAGGGAATTCGAGGAGACTTTATCAAATTCCCCTCTATTCTGCAGAAGATATTAAGGAAAAATTACTTATATTGAGTTGCCATATATCAATATTACCCATGCCCTACCCAGTAAATCCACTTGGGCTTTCATAGCAGGAAAGGTACAAGTGGGACAGAGAGCAGCATAGTTCCAGCCAGAGTTTTAAGAAGCAAGAACGCTGTTTTACAAATGTGTGACAAACCTTCCTAAAGATCTTTCCCTATATATAAGTTACTAGGATCTTCCTTAGAAAAGTCCTTCAGAGAAGCAAGAGTGGACCCATAGCATCAAGCACTGTGCCATTTACTTAACTGTGTATGAATATTTAAGACAATGCTTAAGAGTGCTCCACTAGACTGATGCAGTCCCCTTCCCTCTAGAGCAGTGTTTCTCAGAAAGCAGCTCACAAACCAGCTGCTGCAAAATTACCTGGTAGGTTCACTAAAATTTTTGCTTATTGACCAGTTTGGTTAGGATAGAGTGAATCTGAATTTCAGGGGGGTCGGGGAGAGGTCAGTGTTAACAAGTACTCCCAGGTGATGCTTACTTAGAGTAAAATCCAGACAACCACTGAGAGAGACAAACAATAGTACCCTTTTTATCATATCACAGGAAATGGTCATGAAAATGAGCAAAATATCCCACACCTAATCTCATGACTACCTTATAGATTAATGTGGCAGAAAAAACACGTTTTATTAGGAGAAAGATTTTATTAAAATAGAATCACCTTTGATTTCAACACAATTAACAACATTTGACAGGCAAATAATAAAAATCACAAAAATAGAAAGATTTATGCTCATTTTAAATATACTTTCACAGTTGTCCCTCCTGTAAATATTGGTTCTTAAAGGCTTTAAAACACATTTCTTTTTAAAAATCAAAGTTGGCTCTGCTAGTAGAGTACTCTGCATTTAACACTTCTACTTCACCAATAGCTGGCTGGGAATGCTTTATCAGATTTCATGTCAACCAACTCCTTATGATTTTCACTGAAATATCTGGGAAAAAGATATTTATCTTGAGAGAAAGAGACAGAATTATCTTAAGAGAGACATATTTAACATACCGACTTTCTTTTCTTCAGATTTCTGATATATTCTGCATGACATGATCACCATAAATCTAGGAAACTATGGTTAACTCACCTACCTAGAAAAAAATGTTGGGTTGGCAAAAAAGGCTTCACTAGTCTGGCCCCAATCTGCTTTTCAATCTTATCTCCCATTGCTTTCTTTCCACATAAACTTCTTCCCCAGGCAATTTGTCTATTCATCACTGGCTCCGAAATAGACTTGGTGTTTCCTATCCCTGAGTCTTTGCAAGCAACATTTCTCCTGCATGAAATGCTTTCTCTACTCTGCTTTCTTACATAAACCAAAAAGTCTTCCAAGGGCCAATAGAAACTTATTTCATCTCCCCAATTTTCCAACTCCTACCCCGATACTCAACCACTGTGTATTAGTGACAGCCTTGCCTAGGTAGAGATTACCTGTTCAGGTGTGTAAATGCTATTTTGTAATGAAATCATTAGCTCCTTTGGTTCAAGGAATATCTCAAGGCATCTAGTACTCTGCCTCACACTTCAAAGTTTCTTAGAAACTTAACAGCTACATTTTAAAAGATTGACTAAAAATGTGATAATAGATTGTTCAAATATACTGCATGGTTTAGCTCTTAATATGGGTTAAAGTTAACATCTTTCATATCTGACCAGATACTAGTTTCACACAGTTCACAGGAGTCAACAAGGTAGATGGAGAATGTAAGATTGTTAATGAGGAAATAAGTATTGAGGTGAAAGAAGTTCAATTAGATGAATCTTAGGCTGGTATATTAAAGAGTTGACTCCAAACTTTTATAATATTTAACTACACAAAATGAAAAAAGTAAGACAGTGGGGGAATAAACAGAAGAAAATGTCACTATACATACAAGGCAACAGATCTTACAGTTATGAAAGACATAATGTCAAAAAAAATTTTTTTAATATTTTTTCATTATTTTTTACTATTCCAAATCTTTTTCAATTAAAAAAATTTTTTTTTATATTTTACTTCTTATTTTTAAAGCTATCATTATTATTTCATTTTCTTATTGATTGTATTTGGCTATTTTGTTGGCTTCATTTTTGAAGAAGTTTTGGATCACAGAAGGGTTACAACTGTGACAGAGGAGGATCATTTGTGTGGGGTGTCAGTGGTGGGGGATACATGGGAGGAGGGTCACCTGGGCATACATATAAGGCATATAAATGTGTTTAATTATTCATGGGCATTGTCACAGTAGGTAGAGATTCATACAATAACTGAAAGAATATCAAATTCCCATCCTGGGGAGATCTGCCACATTCTCTAATGGAACAGCAAGAATCTCCTGAGTATAGGGGCAATAACTAGTGAAGGAGGATGATCCATTGATGGGCCCTTAATATTGATGACTGTACTTATGAGCCTTTACTCTTGAAACTGAAGCTTAGCCTAGTATTATAGGGTGCCTAAGAGTTACCTCCTGAGAGCCTCCTTGTTGCTCAAATGTGGCCTCTCTCTAAGCTGAACTTAGCATATAAATGCATTACCTTCCCCTCCGCGTGGGACATGACTCCCAGGGATGAGCCTCCTTGGCACCGAGGGATTACTACCAAGCACCAACTAGCAATGCAACTGGAAAAGTACCTTGACCAAAAGGGGGAAAGGGTAAAGAAAAATGAGTTTATATGGCTAAAAAAAACTTCAAAGTGAGTTGGGAGGTCATTCTAGAGGTTACACTTATACATGTTTTAGCAGGATCTTATTGACTGCCAAAATAAATACTACTTCAATTAGTGGGGCTCATGAGGGTTCTGGAAACATCCAGACACTATAGTCAGGGTAGGTGATAGCTCAGGAGTTTGATGCCTTGCCAGTGGGCCCTACTTTGGAATTTATGCTTTCCCCCATGTGACAGAGTTGGACTCAGTTGTGGTTTTCCTAAACATGGCTCTTCTGACCCTTCTATTTGAACCTATAGTTAGTACTAGGGTTGACAGGTGTATGTCCAAGAAACTAAAATCTTTGGGCTGCCCATGTGCCAGCTGGGCCCTGAATCTCAATGGAGTTGCAACACCTACTCTCCAGTTCATTGGACAACTAACAAGGAAAAAATGATGGACAATGACCATCCCAAGGAACCAAGATAGTCTACAACTGCAAGCAAGAGATGCCTATCCATCTGTCCCATGGGATCAAAACCCACTTTCAATTAGAGGTGGAGTGGACATCCCAAAATCCTCAGGATTGGGGAATGAACTCTGGACTAAAGTGACTTATTGGAATTCTACTATAGACTTACTGTGATTCTAGCAATGGAAGAAATTATATTATTGATGTGAAGGCAGTGGCCACTGGAGGTTCTGAGAGCAGGGAGAGGGAAAAACAGGTGAAATATATGGGCATTTTGGGGACTTGGGAATTGTCCTGAATGATATTACAATGACAGATACAGGCCATTACATATCTTGCCATAATCTACAAAATTGTGTGGGAGAGAGTATAAACTACAATGTAAACTATAATCTATGCTTAGTGGCAATGCTCCAAAATGTTTTCATCAGTTATAATGAATGTACCACACTAATGAAGGATGTTGTTGATGTGGGAAAATGTGGGAGGTGTGGGGAGTAAGGCATATGGGAAACCCCTATATTTTTGTGTAGCATTTATGCAATCTAAATATATATTTTTAAAATAAAAAATATATAAAAAATAAAATAATACTCAACCTCTGATAACATTTTTCAGAATAATAGGCAATATTAAGAAAAACTGGACAAAACTTCAAAAGCACTTTACTACCCTACCCCTACCCTGAGCTGAAATAATGAGGCTTCTGTTGCAATCTGTTTTATCTTATTGGGCGGAAGGGTATACAGGAAGACAAGTTACCTTTCCTTACAATCCTCAAGGTATCAACTCTATCTACCATTCCTCAATAGAATATCAGAAATACCAATAATTAAACTAGAAGTAGCTAATGAGCAAACAGGAAAGACAGTAGAAACACAAAATGTGATTACTTCTGACATATATTCACATGGCATGAATTAATACAGCAGCATTTTCCTGGTCTTTAAAATATGTTTCATCATATTCATCCCACACACATTTCTGAATAATTGCAATTTCTCCAGGGGACAAATTTTACTTTTACTGACTGTTTTATATTCTTTTTTCCCTTCTCCCTCTTTTTCTCTCCTATCTTTTCTCTTTCCTCTCAAACATGAAAAAATATTTGAATGAGTAGCATTTACTTGTTGACTTGAATAGGTAGAAGGTAATTGGTGAAAAAAGCAAAGGAGATGGTAAATGTCTCCCCAATTTAAACCACCACCACCACCACCATCACCATCACCACCAATACACACACACACATACTCTCACTCACACACACACATACACAATTTCCCCCCAGAGGTTGAATCTAACATTGTACAGATAATGAGCAAGCATTTTGGGGGGCAAAATGTGGCAGAATCAGTGGGGTACTTTGGCCCTTCAAGGAATTTGTAGGGTCCTCTAAAAACCTTAGGAAAGCATTTTACAATGCATGAAATAATGAAGCTGGAATTTTGTTCCTAGTTGGATCTCAGACAGTAAGATTTATTTATGGTAAAATCATACTGATTTTCACACCTACCAATTCATAAAATATGTAGCACAAAAGAACTTTTATGTCTTAATTCAAATTAAATTATCCAAATCAAATTCCTTTTTCGGGGGAGCAGATGTGCTCGAGAGGTTGAGCGCCTGCTTCCCTCATGGGAGGTCCCGGGTTTGTTCCCAGTGCCTCTTAAAACAAAAAAAAACAAGTAAGCAAACAAATCAACAACAACAACAACAAAACAACTCAGTGGAGCTGATGTGGCTCAGTGGTTGAGCACCAGCTTCCCACATACAAGGTCCCCGGTACCTCAAAAAAAAAACTTCCTTTTTCTGATGAGATAGTAATCTCTGCCATAGACTGTGTATTAGTCAGCCAAAGGGGTGCTGATGCAAAATACCAGCAATCTGATGGCTTTTATAAAGGATACTTATTTGGGGTAGAAGCTTACAGTTACCAGGCCAAAAAGCATAAGTAACTTCCCTCACCAAAGTCTATTGCCACGTGTTGGAGCAAAATGGCTACCGACGTTTGTGAGGGCTCAGGCTTCCTGGGTTCCTCTCTTCCCAGGGCTTGCTTCTCTCCAGGCTCCGCTCTTCTGCTATCTCCACAAGGCCAGCTGTAAACTATCAGGCAAACAGCGTGTTTCTCTGCCCAAGGCCTTTTCTCTTTTCTCATGACCAAGCTCCTCTATGTGCTTACTTCCCAGGACTCCACCTCAAGAACTCCAAACTTCCCTCTCTGCAGTGTGGTTTCTCTGTGAGTCCCTGCCCATCAAGGAGCTGGGACTCAACATCCTACTGATGTGGCCCAATCAAAGCCTTAATCACTATTTAATCAAGTAAAAGTAAAACCTCTGAATCCAATACACTCTCATACGCCCAGAGGAAAAGACCAGTTTACAAACATAATCCAATATTTCTTTTTGGAATTCATCAATAATATCAAACTGCTACAGACTGTTTTTAATCTGCTGCATATTCAGTCATCCTGATAGTCAATATATCTATTCAGATAATCAATTTTCCCATTGATACATCCTTTGAATTGATGAATTTTTCTGAATTCAACTCCACAGTTGGTACTTCTCAGCAAAATATTTTACCAACCAAAAATTATGGATTAAACAAGACTGAAGTTGTAAATCCTACATATATTATTTTCTGAATTTATAGAAGTCCTTAGAACAAAACCTTTTGCTTCCTTTATATATTGCATAAAAATAGCTGTTTCTTAATATTTCTAGTTGTGTACATCCCCCTAAAAACTAACAGTGTGGTATGTCTCAATTTAACTAATAAATCCATAGAATTGTGTTTTCTTTTGATTCAATTGGTTTGCTGCATTTGTGATTGGGTTCTTTTCAATTCACTTTGGTACAGAGAGAAAATTCTCATTTCACTCAATGCCATTTCCTTCTATGACAGGACATCCTCTGGGGTAACCCTCAGGGTATGAGAAATATGCTGTGGGGCTGTGTCAGGAAAACAGACCCCAAATGTCAGTGGTGCAGGCTTCAGAATCCAAATCTTACGAACTAGAGTTTGTAACAGCCCACAAAGCTCCCCCAGTCACTCACAAATGACATATCAATATTAAATTGAGCATGACATTTTTTGAAAGAGGAAATTACACAGCAGCAGATATATAGCTGCTAAAATTACGGGCATTTTATAGGGCAAAATCTGATTTTTAATAGTCATCTAAAATAATGACTTTAAGTTTGAGCAATTGGTAAGAGTTTAAGGTATAATAGTTTCAAATTAGACTTGTACACATGGCCGAAGAACCCAAATGGCCCAAGACATGGTTTTTTTGATTTGCTACTACAAGTCTGCCCAGGTTTTTAATAGGCATAAACCTGGAAACTGCTACTCGCTCAACTTATATGAACATGGAATGATAGAAAATAATTATTGTGGGGGTTTTGTTGAACATATCAATTCATGACCATAAATTTCAATGAGGCAATAATTTGTTTGCTCTAGTTTTGCTAACACAGAAACCAGAGAAAGCAAATGAACAAATACAAACCTGTTACTTAGTACCTATAGATTTCACTGTACTTTTCAACGTAAGTATTATCATTTCCATTTTACAGACCAGGAAATTGATACAGAACCCTTATTAATAGACAAATAAAAAGAGGAGGGAAAAACTATAGCCAAATATAATAAACTTTCAATGGTAGAATATTTAAATTGAGGCCAAATATGCACCAATCAATAGAACAACCATTCCACGCCTGAAGTGTTAATCAAAATCAGATGGGCTTAACTCAGTAATGGATATAAAAGTTTGAGGGATGTGCATTTGGAAAGAGTAATGGGTGAAAATACCAAGATAGTAGAAAGATTAACAAGCTCAGAGGACAGCAATGGAGCTGTAGTTTAAAAGGAGAGTAAAGTTTGTCTTGCTTGCACATGAAAAATTCATTTTGTATGATGCCTGGCAGAATCTTTAAAGAACAGGTAAAATACCTTTGACTGGATCAAATTGGATGTGTATAATGCCTGGGATTTCCTTCTGGGAATTGTTTGTGCTTTTGTAAGGACCAGAAGGCAAAAAGAATGCTTAAAAATAATCTAAATCTATGATATTCTTGGTTTCCAACAGAAGGAAGGAAAATTAGGGAAAAGAGTCAGAGGGAGTATAAATTGATAAAGGTCTATGCTACCATGACAGCTGGGGAAATAGAAACGCATGATTCCAAGAGGCCTGGTCAAGAAAGACTCAGCAGGACTTGGTGGCTGATGGTTCAGATTTGGGAAATATAGAAGAGAAGAATGGTGGAAATGACTTTGCTGACATTGCTGACAAAGCCTGGTACATACTGGCAGGGTAATGACAAGAAAAGTGGGAAAAGAGAGAGAGATCAATTTAGTTGTTATGAAAAGTTTTAGATGCCAACAGCATATAAAACTGACAATGTTCTATAGGCAGGATGCAGAGTGGACAAAGACAACTGAAGATATAGATCTGGATACACTATGCTTATGGGCATGGTTGAAATCTTCCTAAATAATAAGAACTCTTAGGGAATATATAGAAAGGGTGAAAAGCAGATGACTTTGAAGACAATCCATGGTCATAAAAGGGGAGGAAAAAAAAGTAGTCACTAAAAAATGAACCTAAGGGTAAATGAAAACATTTTAGAATTAGAGATAGTTGCACAACATTGTGAATGTACTAAATGCCACTCTGCTCACTTTAAAGTGGCTAAATTTTTGTTATGTGAATTTCACCTTAACAAAAGAAAAGAATCTAAGCAATGAGGGGACTGTGGTAGATTGAATTATGTGCCCCAGTAAAAAGCATGTTCTTAAATGAATCCCATTCCTGTGAGCATGAACCTATTTGAAAATAGGGTCTTATGAAGATGTTATTTTAGTTAAGGGTGGCCACCTGAATAAGGATGGGTCTTAATCCTATTACTGGAAGCCCTATAAAGTAAAAGCTATGGGGAGGAGCCGAAGCTAGAAGTCAATGGAACCCAGAAGAAAAAGAAGACATGTGACCGGAAAGCCAAGGAACCCAAGGATTGCTGGCCAGCAAGAATGCTACCATCTTGGGGAAATAGCAAGCCTTCTAGCCTCTGAAACTGTAAGACAATAAATTCCCATTATTTAAGCCAACCCTCTGTGTGGTGTTTGACATAATAGCCAGAAAACTAAGACAGGAATCAAAAGGAAACTACAGTGATTTGTGGTTAAAAATTTCTAGATGAAGCAGATCTCCCACAATATCTGGAGCTACAATTGGCTCCATAAATATTAGACTAGGTTAGTCTGCAACAATTAGACACCCCACCACCACTACCACCACCACTATGGCAGCAAAGCACCATTCAAACAATTAAGAATGACTGATGAATCCATTAAGCCCATGATCCTTGGCTGTTGTGATACAAAATAGGTATGGGGACTGTGCTTACAGCTTAAAAAGGGGATGTGGGAAAGTGAGCAAGGCAGATACTGTCTAGATTTTAAGTGTAAGCTACTTGGCATCTATGGTGGTTTGAAGCTGTATGCACCCCAGAAAAACATGTTCTTTAACATAATCCATTCCCATGGCTGTGAACGCACTGAAAGTAGGACTTTTCCATGAGGTTACTTCAGTTAAGGTATGGCCCACCTCTATTAGAATGGGTCTTAATCCTATTACTGGAGCCTTTTATAAATGGAATAAAATACAGACATAGGGAGAGAAACCCACAGAGGAAGCAGCCAGAAGCTGAACATCAATGAAACTCAGGAGAGAAGGGAGAGGCCAGGAGAGGCTGCCATGCACATTGCCATGTGACAGAGAAGGCCAGGACCAAGATGACCAGCAGCCAGCCCCAGAATTCCAGTCTTCAGGGAGAAAGTATTGCCTTGATGATTCCTTAATTTGGGCTTTTTCCTAACCTCAAGCCATGAGCAAATAAATTTCCACGGTTTAACTTACCCCATTTCAGGGTATTTGCTTGAGTAGCCTAAGAAACAAAACTACAGCACCCAAGGTGAGACCACTAAAATATGAATTACAGGGCCAAGAGAAGGTACTAGACAATTTCCTATGACTGGTCAGTATGAAGAGCATCAAATAACCTATACAGGTGCCAGATCCCTCTGTGTCCTCATAAGGCCACCCTAGTGTTTTTTTCTATTAAAAAAAAAAGTTGGAATAATTATGTATCCTGGATAATTTTTTTCTTTATACATCTCACCCTACGGCTTAGAACAAACAAATTTTACAATCCTCTTTGGAGAGTCATAAGGATTATTTTTTAAAGAATATAGTAGAGGTAAGGAAGTTCCAGGAACTATCCAGCATAAACCAGCCTTCCTAATAATTGTTATTTTTCTCAAAGCACTGAAAATCTATGCACAGTCTAGGTGAATCCAAAACAGGGCTAGTAATGCTGCTTTTACTATTATTCCATCTTCATGGGGAACCCTGGTCTGATGAAAGCATATATGAGCTGGTCAATGATATACTTTTCTTTCTTAGGCAGTATGGGCTTTTGTAAATCATACATACTTTCATATTAAGAAGTTAGCCTGAATTACTGCTATGTCTTTAAAAGGCAAATTGCTGTAAGGTATGTTGGGCTGGTTGAACAGTATATCACTAAGGTGATTCAGGATGAAGTTATGCAGAGTAAACTGTATATACACTTATTTGCATTGCACACTACTTGAACATTTAGAGAGTTTCATTCTAGCAAGGAAGAATGAGACACCAATAACAAGTTATGTATTTCATCTCTGGTATTTATAGCTATGAGACAAACTGGAATCTACAAAATTACAATAATATCCAAATCTGACATAATCAATTCAGCATCTATGTTGGGGTAAGGAATACCAAGAGCCCTTCTCAGGCTCTATTTTAAAAAGTGATCTATATAAAACACGAGCAGAACATGCTGCCTATGACAAACCCAATGCCTCCATCAAAGACAAGAAATTTTTCTCTAAGACCCACCATTCTGCCTTCCCTTCATTTGTTAAACTAACTTAAAAGTTAAGAGCATTTATCAAACCAGTTTGCAAACCTAGCTTAGTGACCAACCAGCTCTTACTTTCTTATATTATCCCTGTGAAAATGCAGGTCACTTCAAAAGAGTTATATGAAATTAATCATAAATTATTTAAAGTGATTTGTTTACTATTGCATATTTGTTCCATTTCTGCATCCTAATATTATAGACTGCTAAAACTTATATTTAATTAATTCATATTTATAACAAGGAAGAAATAATTCATAAGATTTGCAATAAGAAAAAAAGAATGCCTCTTTAATTTTATGTGATAAACAAAATAAAAATAAAATTACATTGGAATCTATTGTAGCCTTCCAGTTCTTGCCTTAGAAATATAAAGAAATTTCTAGAAATTTAGTGAAAAGTTTGCAGCACAATTAAATGTAAAATAAAGTTTTAACATGCATTTCTCCTTCCAATTGGCATACATAATAGAAAAATGGTAGAGAATAGGTTAAACAGTCTAAAAGGATTTTAACCTTAAATTTGACAGAAGTTAAATGGCTGTGACATTGGGTTCTTCTGCTTTATTCCAGCTAGTAATCCACCCTCAAAGTTCCTGTCAGGTAAATGACCTTGTATTTCATTAACTGATAATTAAATGGATTTATTCCACTAACGGTTTTAATTAAAATGCTAGAAATATTGATTACCCCTCTCATCCTTATTCCCCCAGATGAAAAAAAGGTTTTAGGAATGTTTATTTAGAGAAGACAGAGAATTAAATTAGATTGAATCTCTATGAGACCCGAAGACTGGTTCTTTCATTTCTGCTGCTCAAGCAGAAAACGGTTTCAATTTTTTGATGTTTGATTAATTATTTTGAAATCCATTTATGCTTACCTTGGTGTTTAATTAAAAATGTCATTTTTAGCATAATTAAATTGGCTATCTGTGGAAGACTAACTTCAAACTTATATTTTAAAAATGCAATGCCTTTTTTTTGGTAAAAGAAACTTTTTAGTTATTTGCTTTTTTGGTAGAGGTACTGCCTCATGAATGAAAAACGAAGGGAGAGCTGGAGCTTAATTGGATTTCCTACATTTGAATACTAGGCCACATATGCTTATGACTAGTCTAGGTTTATTTGGCTGTGCTCTTTAATCCATTTGTGACTCATTCATTCTAACAAATACCGAGTATGTGCTTCCAAATGTGTTGGATTTCGTAGTGTTTACATTGACAAAATGTACCTCATAAAAGCTATCTGTAGCATGCCTGTGTGCTTCTCTACAGCACTGATTCAATTAAGTTAAGATATAGTTTCTACTGTCAGTTCTCTCAAAGTACATCCAAGCAATTGGCAACCATTTCCCTTAAACATCAGACCTGATAATGACAGAGTGGTGAGTGTCATAAACAAGGAAAGGAAGACCCAATCCTTCTTGTTTAAGGCACTTTGACCAAAAGGAATGCAATCATATATGCTCACACATGTGATTCTGAAAATGATCACCATTATTATTTATGAAACACGGCTAAAAAAAAAATACTGTCTACAGAGGCAAATAGTAATTCACAATAAAACTAGAACCTGAGAGGTAACTAATGGAAACCAAATCCTAATCAAGAATGAAATACGTTATCATTTTAAAACCAAACCAGTTCAAATAAAAATATTTTCCTAAAATGTCTGCCCTTTCAAACAACTCACTCTAAATTCTCTTCTAGCTAAGTTTGGGACTTAATGCATAGTTCTAGCTTGCTGAAGTCACAGAAATGAGAATGCATGCAATTCTCATGTTCATGACTACTGAGGTAGCAAGGGCTGGCCATTTGCATTGTTTTAAATGGAACGTCAATAAAGGGGAAAATATTGAGCTAAAGCCTGTAGATAAATTTGTATTTTGGTTTGCTTCCATCTATCATGATTCATTTTTTAATAGCTTAAACGTATACCTTTTTAGGATAAACTTATCAAACTTTCTCTTGTGACAAAGAAAAGCAAGTATGGTCATGCTGATAATATAATACTTTGAATTCTTCAATTAGTTTGAGAAGGGCTTCTGACTATATTTGTGTTCTGAATAAGGAGATCTATTTCATAGACTGCTTGATAGAGCAGAATAATGGTGGCCCAATGCTCAATAGACAAGAAGTTCTCTGAGTTTTAATTGTTAAAAAGAATTGTAACTTATAGCATTCATATTCTTAAATCACACTAGTGATTTAAGGCAACATCTATTGGCTAGATTTTAGTAGTCTATTTGCAGCTGTCTGGATTTAAAAAAAAAAAAAATGTTAGAAATCATTGATGGAGCTTCATCCTGTCTTATAGTTGGATGAAAATCTTAGCCAAAACTTTTGCTAGACAGCTTCATTCAAACCATGAGGATGCCACTTAATGTCTGCTCAGGCTTACTGACAAATGTTGGAGGAAAAGGCTGCAAATTTTTATTTGCAAAAAGAGGAATATAAAAATTGAAAATAAGTGTTTTAGATTCCTAGGATACTTAAAGCAAATACCAGGAGATGGGCTGAGTTTAAAAAAAGCAGAGTGACTTTATCAGCTTACAGTTTGAGGCCAAGAAAATGTCCAAATCAAGGCACTATCAAGGCAATGCTTTCTTCCTAAAGACCTGCTGCTGGTGATTCTTGGCTCCTCTGCCACATGGGAAGGCACATGGGAGTGTCTCCTTATCTCTTCTGTCTCTTCCTGGTTTTGTTGCTTTCAGCTTCTTCCTTCCATTGTGAGCGCTCCCCCCCCCCCTTCATTTACTTATAAAGGACTCTAGTAAGAGGATTAAGACCCATCCTGAATGAGGTGGGTCACTCTGTAACTGAAGTAGTCTCATCCAAAGGTCCTACTAACAATGGGTTTATACCCACAGGAATGGATTAGATTGAAGAACAAGTTTTTCTGGGGGTATATACAGCTTCAAACCACCACAGTAAGCAAGAATTCTAAGAGCCTATTTTTCTTAGCAGTGAAAGTCAGGAAACATATTCAGTCATATACCTCAGTTTTCTCATCTGCCAAATGGGAATGACTAAGGAGAGGAATTATTCCATTTTGAAAGCATAGGTATCTACAGATGTGAAGGCCAGTGAACACCATTTGCAAAGTGATAATTGCATCAGAGTTTTAAATTTGCATAGAAGAATAAAGACACAGAGATAAGGGAGGCTGGCATGAGTTACCATGGCTGAAAAACGTCACATTTTACTTTCATGATAACAAAAGGAGAGTTTTTCATAATACCTACCATTTCTGGGTATTTAAACAGCAACCACTTGTCAAGATTACTGATGATTCCTATCACATATACTTATTTCCTTGACTGTTGTTTTGGGAGATAGTGGCTTCGTATGCCCTCAGACACATATGGAAATATTTTCAAGATACCAATATAGTTTTAATGCCTTTCCTATGAACTTTAAGAAACCTGCCAAGATGAATAACTTTATTTTTAACACTGATATATGACATATTTTAACCTGTCTACATACAAAAGTCGTGCTGTTAACAATTGCAACTTTCTTCAATATGCTATGAATCACTGTATTCCTTTTCCCTTTTTTCATGCACCATTGCCACTATCTTACCTTCAGCAGTTTTGCTAGATTTCGATGAAGATGGAACTAGAGGGCACACATTAGAATTTTATATCAGTTCAAGAAGGAGAGAGAAGAAAGACATATGAAGCCAGAATGACATTCATTGAAGGTTCCCTAGGGAAGATAACACATGTTTTTGTCTTTCACCTGCTAGGCATGCTAAATCAGTGCAATGATAAGCTAATTTATGAAATATATTTCATTGAAACCTGGACATCTTTACTGTTGCTAGTTCAGTCATTAGAATTTCAGGAATAATGGCAGCCTAATTTTAAAAACGCAGAAGCCTTGTGTTTTCTGAACTAATGCTTGTAGTACATCTTGTTTGAAGCGTTATAGATTTTGAACTAAAATAATTATAGTTTCCAACCAGTTAAGTTTAGCTGAAACTAAGAATCTCTAACTATGCATCTCTGAAATGTGTCATATCAATGTAGAATGTCATTATTTTTCATTGCAATGTCAAAGTGACTGGGCTTTGGAGAACACAAATTTATATAAATGTATATATCATTTATTATTATATATGTTCTCAGATGCAAAACTGCCATTTAGCTCTTTTTAAATGATACTTTTCAATGCTTTAGAGCTTAAATGTCCAAACTTGGCTTTTTCCTCAATTTATTATGAAGAGACCCAATCTTGACCCATTTTTTTTTTCAGATCTATGACTTTAACAAAACTATTCGGCAATCACAACAACAAGAGTGGGCCTGGAGATGATAGAGATGATTCCAGAGGTATGTGCTTTAATGTATTGGAGAGTTCCTGGTGGTCACCATTAAATTACAATGTCATTATGGTAGCCCCTGAAACCAGTCCTGTTTCATTAGCAATAGAGCAGTTAGTTTTTCATATAATCAATGCCTTCTCCAAGGAATGGCAAATTAAATGTGTATCAAATTAAAAGCATCTAAGCATAAAATTAGAGTCACAACAAGAATTTTCCATTAAAAAGTGATATTCAGCCTTGTGTGATATTTTTCAAAGTCTCTTTTGCTATGCTCTGATCCTCCTGCCAAGTTCCCAAGAATTGTGTATAAACAGTGCCTGTCTCTCTTCCATCCACCTGCTCCTCTTGCCAGACATACCTGGATTCAACACAGCTCTGTTTAAGGCATGGGAGCTCATCAACACAGGAGTGAGTTCCCCTGTCACCCAGACTAGGCAATGCCATCTAGAAGCATACAAGGTAGGAGGAGGCCAGTTATAAAAGAGAAAGATTGTCTGTTTACCCACAAATATATTGGCAATCAGCAATGATGGGAAAGGAAATGCAGTAAACATTACTGATAGCTTAATGGCATTTAAATAAACTATTCAAGGTTGAAATTTTCCTCAGTGTTACTGTGTTCTTTTAAGTGTGCTCCTTTTAGAATGAAATAGCTTTCATCAATACTATGTATACAAATAAGTAATTGGGTTTTTATTTAATGGCCTAATTTTCCTATGCACACAGTCAAAATTTAAGTGGACTCTAGCCTTTTGGGATTAGGTCACTATCAAAAGTAATATAATACTTTTTAGCCAAGTAATAGAATCATCCTAAGCAAAGTGCCGATGATGCATGTTTTAGAGCAAAGATGATAACAAAATATTTAGGTTTGTCACAAAAATAAATCTGTAACTGGGAGGTGACTGGTTTGCAACTGCCATGCTTGAATGATCCATCGATTACAGTAAACATTACTGTTAGTCTGTCAAGGCAAGGAGTACCATAGTGGCTTTATAGGAAAGAGAAGGTCTCTCTTGACAAAGACAGAAGGTAATATTATTGGGTATGATTTGTGTGAGAAATTGAGGGCACTAAGTGAGAAGGCTAAAATAATTTATATATTTAGGAAAACACCAATGTTTCAATATGTAAGAGTTGGTAAACAGAAAATGGAGAAAAGGAAACAAAGGCAAAGATAAACAGAGAGACTAAGGGATTAAAAAAAATCTTGGACCCCAAAACACAATAGAGAACTAAATCAATCCAAGGCCTTGTTGTATAGACTTTGAGCTATTTTTTTAGCAAACAAGGGGGAAAAAGTCAATGGGTAGTTTAAAGTTTTTTTTCACTTCGTAGACCAGTAGAACTCTTGGGGACACCCTGGAAACAAAAACCCTTGGGCAGTGTTTACAGAGAGATCAAATGAATGTCTCAAGAAACCAGCACTGGGTTAGAGTTTCTTTGCTCCAGGTTCACCACATAAAACCCAGCTAGGTTAGAAATTACTGACAGCTTTTCCTTTCAGTTTTTGGCCCAGAAACACTTGATAGGAGAGAGATAGGACCTTCACAGAAAGAGCCACTTCTCTGGACATTATTTGACAGCCTTTGAAAGGTAGCAAGTACCCATCCCTAACGCCTCTTCACATTCCTGAAGAGTGATTTCAACCCCATCTGCACTGAGACCTATGTGGACATTAGGCTTACAATGCCTCTGCATCATTCTGTAGCAAAAAGAAGATAGCCAAACTAAATCAGACCATTTAACATCAAATGATCTGTTGGAAATGATCTACTCCAGCAAATGTCTCATCCTCAAGGGTCTGCAATTCAGTAGCTTTCGTAAGTCAAAATTATGTGTTCCATATATATGTACACACATGAGCATCTACTAATGTAGGATTCATTAATATTTCAGTGTGTCAGATGAATACATCGATGAGAAACAGGAAGGAGGCAAACAACGGCAGTCAGCATTATGAGAATATTTAAGCCTAGGGACCGAATCCTCATTGAAGGTGAAGAACTGTGCATTTTTCATTTCTATTTTAGATGGCTTTAGACTGAGCAGAGAATCAGGACTAAGTATACAGTCCATTCCAGCTCAAATGCCCATTCGCATAAAGGACATGTCTCCTGTTTTTGTTTCCCCCAATGCCTCAGAGTTGACATAAGACAAACCTGTAACCCTTTCCAAAATCTAATAATTTTTAAAAAAGGAAACATGCTCAAGGATCAGGAGTGAGAAAAGGAAGGGGAAAAGGAGAGAAACAGAATAAAAAGAATGTGGGGGGAGTGAAAAAAAGAAAAGGAAAAGGAAAAGGAAGTGGGGAGGCAAGCAGGAAACACCTTTCTCAACATAATATCCATCCTGGCATATGGGCTTTACATCTGATCCCTACTTTCTACTTTCAGGGATAGAAGATTTCAAACACTCATTATGACAATACAATGTTCAGAGACCCAGAGCATTAATCTTCCTTACTATATTTGTTCCTTAAGGGTTTTAAAACATACACTTTTGTTCTAATTGTGCTGGTAAATTTCAATTTATCCTCTTATACTGTTGTGAAAACTTTTTTTATCCCAACAAAAAAATTCTAATGCTATGTGGAGCTTTAGTTGTGTGGCCAATTTCTTCGTCATGTTGTATTCCCATGATACAGTATTAACACTGATATACTTTAACTGTGCTTCATGTATAAATTTATACACACAGAAGCAAATGCATTTTTTAACGGGATTTACCTGAGTAATGCTAATGGGGAGCCACACATGTAAATCCTTGTGCATCAAAATGAAAATATATCTCTACATGTTCTCAAATAAGGTTTCTTGGGGGTTCATTTAATGTTTATGGGGAATTCACTTATATTTGTAACCAATTCTAATCATCTGAAGGTCATAGCATTTGCAATATTTTTAAAACGTTCCCTTCTGTGGTGAATGAATGGAATGAACTATGTTCCAATTTGTTGCTCTTGTCAGAGCCCATTTAAAAATGTGATGCCTAATTTTAAGGACATTTCTCCCTATTTTGAAAAATAAATCAACTTTGCAAAAGAAAAAAGCATACAGCTGCCAAGTATATATAAGTTCAAAAGTTTTTCTATTGCCTGAAATAGAGATGCAAGAAATTACATTAAAATTTTAAACAGAAACAGAAGTTTTCAGCCCATGTAGATAAAAATCTATTAGAGATAAAATTGTTTTGACAAAAACTGTGTAAATACAATGCCACTGGCTGCAAGCCTATTATTGAATGCAAGTGGAAAATAAGAATAGCACTCCTGAAGGGGCATTGCTAAAGTGACACAAAATAAACACAACCATTTCAGTATAATTTTTCACATTAATTATGTTCTCTTATCGTAGATGTATAACTAGCCAAGTATAACAACAATAACAAGATAGCATTGAAGTTATTTTGCAAACAGGAAAAAGCAAATAAAATAATACTGATATGCTAGTTATTAGATTACTAGCCTTTTATCTTGTGGAATAGCTTCCCTGAACAAAAAGACTATATTAATCATTTCTGTTCCTCCAAGTAAATGATATTGCATTTCTGGAAAACTAATGTTAACAGCCTTTTTCCCTAAAGATGCCTTCATTTATTTGCTGATTTGCCATCTCCAAATCTCCAACTACTAAGAACATTTTCAAAACAACTTCTTGCATAAGAACATCAGCTTTTTTCTTCCTCTTGCCAGCTTAAAATGCACCCCCTTAAATCAAAATGTTCCCCCACTTTCCTTAAATGGGGCCCTTGCAGCACCTTGTTACTTGCAATTTTATCAAGGATGTACCTACAAATAACAATATTTTTAGTCTCTTCCAATAAACTTCCTTTTCTTAAAGATCCAATTGTAGCTTATTTCTGTTATTTCTCACAGATTTGAATTTAGGGACCACACTGAATTCCAGTGATGGTCATGGGAAGTCTTCAATATTTATCATCAAGAAATCATCATCTCTATTTATAAATCTTAGAAACAAATCGCCAAATTCTAGTCCAATAGCTTAGATTAACAAAGGTCCTTCAGTTGTTCACTTGGAAGACAAAAAGAAGTTCTCTCTTTGCCTGGAAGGTCTTATTCTTTCTGATTCTCTTTGCTGTAATGTATACTCCATGTGCCATTTACATAATTTGTATTCTTCTCTTGCATTCAGATCTACCCTTCTGTGTACTAAGCATGCCAGATATAACCGAATGCACACCTGATTATTCAATACCATCAAAGAGAAGGAATGGACATATTTTTCTTTGTTAGTCCCCAAAACATTATTTTCAGTGAAGAAAAATTCCCCAAGAACCTTCTACTCTAAGAACCTACTCCAGGGAGTAGAAGAGCAGTGATCTATTTCTTCTGCAACCCCACTAAAAAAAGGTATCCACAATGTGCCTTGAAAGAAATCTGAGGATTTTCTGCATCTAATGACAGTAGTTTATAAAAACATCCTACTAAAAGGTCATTGAAGTGAAATGACAGCAACTAATGATTCTTTACTATGAGACATCTCTGGACATTTTGTTTGCACATTTCTGTTTGTTTATAGATTTTTGATTCCATATTTTTGTTTGTACATTTTTGTGTGTATATTTCTGTAAAAAGTAGTCCTATGTCATTGTTACATAGATTCTCTGATGTAGTATTTTTATATAATTTCTGAACTTTAGCATTCATAAGGTTTTGAACCTCTTTTCTGGATTTCTTTGGAGGATAAAAGGATATTAGAATATACCAACTTTATATGCCTAACACTCAATCAATCAAGGGCTAGTTATAAGGGTTAATAATGTGAGTCAAGCAAAGCAAGTTGGTCTCTATTCATAATGTGAGGCATATTGAAAAACTGACTTATTTTAAGGATTGAATAGAGCAGATGTTTATGCTTGTATTTTATTTCTGCAGACATTCATGAATTGTTATAAAAGAATATTGTTTCTTTTCATCTCCTTATGATTCAATATGAGGAAAATCAAGATGAGATATTGAGGAAAAACTGGAAGGTCATGGACCCTAAAGAGAAATAAGAGGGCTTAATCCTCTCTAGGGCCTAAATCATAGCTCTGGAGTGATTTTTAAATGTTTTTTAAAATGTTTTTAAAAATGATTTAATATAGTGAGTTGAGATACATTACATTAGATATAATTAGACCTAGACAGGAAAGGTGGTTCTGAGAAGCTAATGAAATATCATTAAGGTTGAGTATAAGATTGTTGATTAGGATAAAGCTAATCCTGATTAGGATAAACAAGATAGGAACTAGAGATCTTATTTTTCCTCTTATTTATTTATTTATTTATTGAGTGAAGAGGAGGCATGCTATCTTGCCTATATTGGGAAGAAAAATAAAGATTACCATTTTCTGTTCTGTTAAAATATTCAATCATGACGATAAAAATGTCTTTACCAGCTTATTTTTTAGAGCGGCATTTGCCTTGAGAAGTATCTATCTATATTAAGGTAAAAGATATGAATAAAAATTTAACATACTTGCTGTATATTTTGCTTTCACAAAAAAGAATTATAAGGCCCTGAGCAGTCTGGTTGCTTCCTCCCTCCCAAATCTCTCCCCACATCATGGCCTTCCTTGCACCCTCTGCTCTGGCTATCCTGACCTTCCTCTAGTCTCACAATCACCAATGTTCTCTCATCCTAAAAAGATTTTCAGTACATCTTTCCCCTTTACTTATCTGATGCTTAATCTTTCTTTAGATCTCCACCCCACTGCATGCTTGGTGAATGCTTGCCTGACCTGACTAGGTCAAATCAGTGACAAGTTCTCTTGACACTGTGGACTTCTCCCTTCTGGTATTTTTCACAGATGCAATTTTATGTTTATTGATGCAAACATTTGATTATGTTCCATCTTCCTCAATCCTCATGAGGGAAGAAACTCTGTTGGTCTTATTCACTATCCTTTCCCCCAAAGCTTGGTGTGGTTCCTAGCACATGGAAGGTACTCAATAAACATAGGACAACTGAATGAATGAATAAATGAATGAGCAAATGAATGATTTCCACTTTTTATTGGAATGGATGGTTTGTAAAGATGCCATTAATCCTTAGGTCTAGTCTTGGGGTTGAGGAAGATAGCTGCAAAATCTTCTCTATAAAAATCTGATATATACTTAAAATCTTCTTTTTTCCAAGAGTAAGCATGTTTATTCTTTGAGCACATCAATGATGAGGCACAAACCAGAAGTTCATGTACACTCAAGCAAAAACTACTCAAGATACTTCTGGCTCACCTATCATTCCTTTAATTGTCTTCAGCACTTATTCTTAACCGTCAATGTATCATAACATTAATGTTGTGAACTATTCGTTAGCTATAGCATTTAAATATTATGTATGGCATGTATGTCAGTCATCTGTGCTGACGGCAGAGAACCAAAGTCAATTCTACATATATAAAGTCACCTAAGCTTTGAAATTGCGGGAGTGTTTTTGTATATCAGGACTAAAATTCCACTGGGACACATAAATTCATAAAGCATTTCATATTCTTTCATTTCTCCTTTCTCATACTTCCATAAGATATTTTGTTCCCTGAATTGGGTCCACGTTTTTGCTGGCATTACAGTTATACGTATTTTCAGTCTCTTTTCTTGTTTATAAAGACCTTAAGAGGTAGTTTTGCAGGCGTGTTCTCCAAACTTCGGTCTTCCTGCCAGTGCCATTCGGATGGCATCTCAGAACCGCGACCCAGCTGCTGCCAGCTTCACCACCGCCCAAAAGGGCGCCGAGCCATGTGGGGGCACTGCCCGGGACTCCGTGGGCAAGAGGCTCCAGCAGGAGTTGATGGCCCTCATGATGTCTGGCGACAAAGGAATTTCAGCCTTCCCTGAATCAGACAACCTTTACGAATGGGTGGGAACCATCCAGGGAGCAGCTGGCACAGTGTATGAAGACCTGAGGTACAAGCTCTCCCTGGAGTTCCCCAGTGGCTACCCTTACAACGTGCCCACAGTGAAGTTCCTTTCGCCCTGCTACCACCCCAACGTGGACACACAGGGTAACATCTGCCTGGACATCCTGAAGGACAAGTGGTCTGCCTTGTATGATGTCAGGACCATCTTCCTCTCCATCCAGAGCCTGCTGGGAAAGCCCAACATCGATAGCCCTTTGAACACACATGCTGCCGAGCTCTGGTAAAACCCCACAGCCTTCAAGAAGTACCTGCAAGAGACCTACTCAAAGCAAGTCTCCAGCCAAGAGCCCTGACCCAGACTGTCAAGCCTCTCTTTGTGTTGTCTTTTATTTTTCTTGAGATGGTCTGTCCTTTCCCTCTGTATAGATGGTGTCATTTTTGTTTTGTTTTTGTTTTTTAAATTAAGTCACTATTGAGCTCTTGTGATGAATATATTAATTAAATAAATACATTTTGGGTTTTAAAAAATAAATAAATAAAGACCTTAAGAGAAGAAACACGTTGTATTCATTGCATACCCTTCAACACTTTACCCTACCAAGGAACAAGCACAGGTCTTTGGTAGTTAAGACTCTGTAAATTCATTTTAAATTGAAGGGTGGGGAACAAAGTAAGAAAGAAGGGGTGGGAGGTAAGAAGGAAAAAGAGACATATACCAAAAAATGGTCTTCCCACTTTTGAGATCATTTTTGCTTGGATCAGGCCATTAGATAATATCAATTATTTGTAGCATTATTTCACAATAAATCAATGATTTCTTAAGGTTTTATCATAATGTGTAATCACCTACTAATTTTGACTTTATTTACTATCTCTCTACCTAAATAATTTGTCTGAAATGCTAATACACAATGAAATACACAAAATGCTGAATGCAGAAGAGAAAAAAGAAAGTCTTAAGCATGCCTTAAATTAATTCCTTTCATCCTTGCCATTTATCACTACTCAAAAGAGAGGCCTCTTTTTCTGTCTTTTCACTTATTCCCACCCCAATACTTACTCCCAACTCATCTTCCCCTTGACCCTCTCACTAGTCCTTTTCTCAGAAGTAGAAGCTTGCTCATTCTTCCCCTCTTCACTCACCATAAGATGCAGAAGAAAGACACACTCATGTCCCTCATTACCTTTTCCAAATCTTTGTTCCTTTATCCTCATTTAAAATTATGTCCCTTGAGATCATTCTGAATCTTTTTTTGTGGCTCATTACTACTGGATTTTTCCCATTCATTGATTGAAGATTATGGCACCTTGCTCAGAATCTTTCTCTCTCCCCTACATCCAATCTGCTATGGACAACTCCACTGTACACAAGTGTGATTCTTCCACATTCCAGTTCTTTCACCTCCTCAATTCCAATGATCTATATTTCTAAATCCAAATTCCATAACAATTTTCTTGCTATATCAGGGATATGAATATAGACTTCAATGTCCAGCTCTCTGGCCCAATCTCTCATTCTCCTAACTTGCTGGCTCTTTAATAATTAATGTATTTATTCTTTCCAGACACTCCCTGAGTAATTTTAATTCCTGTCCATTTATCAACTTTCAACTTTCTCCCTCTCTTTCCCAACCTAAATTTCAGGGTTCATTGCCAGTACTTCCTGACATTTGATTCAATTTAAAAGTCTTATATACGTTATAAACATATAATACAAACCAAAAACAAAAGAACATCTTTAATACCTCCCTTTGCCTATAATCTTGTTTCTCTCCTTTTCACAATCAAATATCTTATTTGAGTAGTCCATTTTTCTATAATCCCTCACCCTGAATTTATTGTTGAACCACAGTCTGGCTTCTGTCCTTCAGAATCTGTCCCTCCTCCACAATTACCTATCTCAGAACACACTACTATGCACCCACTGAATCACTGAGAGCAAGCAGTCTCTCCTCTATATGCTCTCTTTCATCCCATTTACACCAAATTCTGTTGATGTATCATGACTTAATATAAGCTAATAATTATTGAAATTTTACTCTGTGTCAGTTCTGGGCTAAGTGCTTCCTCTTTAATCCTCACAACAACCCTATTGAGTATATACTATTATTATTATTCCCATTTTACAGATATGAAAAGTATAGCTTAGAGATGATGGGTTAGGCCAAGGGTCCTCCACTTCTTTCATGTCCTTTGGATTCATCCTCTCCTCTTCATTCCCACTGTCACTGCCTCATACCAGCTCATCAAGAGGCCTCACCTCCTTACTGTTTTCTCTGCCCCCATTTTCTGTCCCCCATTCATCATCTCCACTGCTGTCAAAGTGACCTCTCTAAATTGCACACCTGATCATGTCATCCTTTGCTCAAAATCCTTCACAGATGCCCCTTAGTCATCAGACTAAAGTTCAGTGGTTGCATTTATCACAGAAGGCCACTTACAATCTGCCCCTTGCTGCTTTCCTGGCCTCAACTCCTGTCTCTTCCCCTCCCCACCACCACCCAAATGGAATTCTTATTGTTCCCTGATGACATCATGCTGTGGCCACTGCCTGAAGTACACTTTCAACCTGCTAATATTTATTCATTCTTCAAACCTCGGTTCCAGAAAGCCACTGTGACCCACGGTGTAAGACATCCTTCTCAAATATTGTGATATATCACATTGCACTCACAGCACAGAGATACTTGTCACACCCTAACACTCGGCCATGAGTTCCTGTCAGGCTATCAGCTGTGTGGTTTTCTCAACTTTGAATCACCAGTGCCACTCATAGTATTTGTCAAAATACAGGAACTCAAATATTTACTTTTCAGTCTCTTCTTTCTAATTTAGCTGTCCTGATTGGAACTCACACATCAAAAGAATGTCTTTCAAAATATATCATACACCTAAGGAAAAAATCTTTTGATCATTTTCCAAGTGCAACAAATGATGTTTTGATAAGTTAGCATTCCTAATGAAGACAGCATCCATGAATTTAGAGTAAAACTGATACCATTTGCTTGTTTTGATGGGCAAGTCATTTGATTGCCAGCAATTATGTTATATGAGCATAGATATTTCTGCACATGTACCATTTACTGCATTTCCAAGTCAGTTATTTTTAAAGGTATATAGGTTTTTGGTTTAAAATGGCTAACAAGTATTGGGACACCTTTTTAAAAAACTTAATTTTAAAATAAGTATAAAATATTTCTGGGCAAAATAAGAAGTCCTTACAAATGCTAGTCTATAGACAACTAAGTGAGAAGACCACAATTTGCATGTAAATCAGTAAGCTTAATGGTGGATTTCAGGTCTCTTGAGAACTATCTTACATAAAGCAACGAATAAATTGTATGGTACCACATTTTTCTCACAAAAGCTAATACACATGTCTTTATAACACCCTATTTTTTGAAGTAATCTCTTCTAACATTATTTGGCTTAACATATATATTCCTACAACCTTCACATATATATTCATACTTTTTGAAATTAGGTACTGTAATTAATCACTCATTTACAACATTCTTCATAATATGTGGTTAGTAAAAATGTGTCCAATGACACAAAACCATTTTTCCATAAAAAGATTTGACATTTTTCCCCCCACTATAATTATCAATACCTTCAACATATCCATTGTCTACTTCTAACCAGTATTCTTTCAATCAGATTATGTTCTAACTCATTCATCTAATCTACAGACAACACTAGCTCCCAGTTCCAAGACAGCTTCCTAGTCATAGCTAAATTAATAATAGAGCTCTCTGTTTTGGGAAGCACTTTCTAAAATTACTTTAATTTTAAAAATTACAGATGGATCAGTGATGTCCTTGATTCATGTGATTTTTTTGTTGTTTTTAGTGAATGATATAAAGTAAAATGAAAATAAAACATCCAAACACAGAGTCTTGGTTACTTGTTTTGTACATATCTTGTATACACCTTTTAAACTGCAAGGATTTTTATTCTGACCATGACTCATATGGCAAGCTTTCCATAATTCCTTGTTCTTCACAGTTGTATAGAATTGGCAAGCTGCTTTTCCATGCCCCCATTCACTCAATAAAATAAATTGACCCCCAGAATTTCTTGGAAAGGCTGTAATTTTATTTTCCAATCTGAAAACAATTAATAAAGTATACAGCAGTGAGTCAAAAATAATACAAGACAACTTGACCTTGGCAGAACATATACTTAATAACCTCAATAGGAGAAATACTATCAATCAATTAGGCAGGACAATCATGATATCCTCAGGAATAAACTCATTGCCACTATCCTCAGAAAGCTTAAAATCAGGAGGAAGAGCCTAATTAACAGAAAACATTAATGGGCAAATAAAAGACATGAGAAAAATAATTGCATAGAGCCGTAAGTTCTTAGAAGAGTTTAGAAGGAGAGAAATTGATAAAGGTTGGAAGTAAGGGAAGGCTTAAAAGAAGAGAGGACTTTGAATCAACCTTAAATTCTGGTTAGAATTGAAGTAGATCAGGAGAAGGAAGAAAAGCATTCTAGGAGAAGACAACAACAATGCCAGTTAACACTTAGCATTTGCCCTGTGCCAGGTACCATGCTAAGCATTTTACATGCCTAACATTAGTTAATAATCACAGCCCTGTGAGGTGGGCACACTTATTATCCCCATTTTTCAGATAGGGAAATTGAAACTTAGATATATTGATTAATTGTTTAAGGTCTCTCAGCTAATCAGTGGTGGGAACAGGGTTCAGCCCCAGGCTGAATGAATCCAGAAGTCACTCTTAACCACTATACTCTGATGTCCTAAACAAATGTGTAAAGCTTATGGGACAGTGAGGAAACCAATCCAACTAATGAGAAAAAAAAAAACAGAAAATAAGTTTGACATATGATTTAGATTATGGACTGCCTAGAAAATGGAGGTTTGAATTGGAACTCAGGATCTGTGGAATGTTTGTGAAGACAGCTGTGCTGGAGGAAGAACCAGAGTTAGGAAGACATGCAGAAGTGCAATCACGTTTGATGAGGTTGGGAAAATCGTGGTCATGCCTTTGGTAATTGTATATGGTAAGCTTTGCTGCAGTAACGGCCAACCCCAAAATGTCTGGGGCTTACAAAAGCAAATGTTTACTTTTCACCCATGTCATACATTTCCTCAGGATAGCTATGAGTGAGTTGTGAGTTTTCTCTATTTGTCTTCATCATTCCATGATCTAGGCTGAAGGAGCAGCCCCTATTTGGGCGTGCTATTCTTGTGTCGGGGGAAAAGAGCCAGAGAGCTGGAAGATTCATGCAATGGCTCTTAAAACATCTGTTCACTTGCCATTATCCAAGGCAAGTCACACAGCTGACCTCAATGCCCATGGGGGAAGAGTATGTCTTCCTCCACAGGACACCTACAAGTCATATGGAAGCAGGCAGGAGTATATAATCCTTTTACAGAAAAGTGGAGTGAATCATGAGAACAATAATGCGAACTACCAATGTAAGTCTTTGCTCTTTGCAGATGCTGTCATTATAAATTAAAGCAACAGACTCAAATGAGTAAACTTCATAGAAGGTGGTAGAATCTCTTGTTCTCCCCCAATAGAGGGCTCTATCCTAAGGAAAACAACTTCTCTTCTATTTCCATGTTTTCTGATGTTAAAGCTTTATACGTGTATGATGGTATTGTCCTGTGCTTAAAATCTGTCAAAGACTAAAAAGTGAATCAAAACCAGTTTATATGAATTAATGGGATGAATATGAATACTTTAGCCTCTATTTCATTACTAATTAAAATGAAATTAAATTAGAAAAAAAGTAAACAAAGAAAGGACCCAGTAACATGTGTTCCTATCTTCTGGCCTCTCTATCTTAGATGGCACTATCTTTAGGAAGGTTTTGCCTGCTGGCTCTTTGTAGCTATTGATGTAATAAAATATTATAGGCCCATACAAAATATATGGAATATAAATGAAAGAGAATTAAGTATGAACTAATCTAAATTCAGTTTGATGCTAAACATGTCACCCCCAAATATGCAAATCTCAGTTGAAAATAAAGTAATAGCATTCTTAGAATGAGTCCTTTGTAAACCTTTCATTAGGATTTTGAAACATATAAAACTGAGGTCTGAACCTTAGCTTTACACTATCTGCTCAGTTTTCTTGTTCAAGCCTCTTGCTTCTACTAATCATTTATAGCTGTCAAGCCCTTTCCAAAAGCTCACTGTTTCTCCATTCCAAAGCCTGGAACTTGATTCCCTTTCAAACTATCCACCAAGCTCTCCTGTTTGGATTCTTAGACAGGTATGTATATCTGTGCAACTCTATCACTTCATCTGAGCACAAAGTTTGCTGATACCAGAACATTCTCATTAAAGATCAACTTTGCCTGGCATTCAATCAGAAAAGAGTCTCACTCTCTCCTTTCTTGCAATTCGATACTCCCACCAAATCTTTAGAAGCCCAAGTTTCCCCAAAACAAATGTTCCTCAAATAACATATTGGGATGTGTGGCAGATATTAAGTACTTTATTAAGTATTTCAAGAATAAATGAATGGATAAATGGACAAATGAATTGGGTTTTCTAACAGTTAAGTACCTCCTGTATAGCAAAAGTTCCCAAACTTTTATTTAAAGAGAATTAAAGATGTGTTTTTCACATGAGATGCTCAACAAATATTTGTTATTGTTTACCTGGGCAAGGAGGAAAAAGTATGGTCAATGGTTCATAACAAAACATTAAAAAAAAATAAATGTTTATATGCCCCGGGGGAAAAAGAATGAATATAATGCTGGGAATCCTAATATTAGGAAGAGAGTGTTGTCTCACTCCCTATTATTTCCTAAAAAGCCATTTCCTAAATACTGTGGAATGCTATTAGAATGTCATCAAGTTCTAAAAAGGCTTCTTTTGCATTACAATGATCTACTACATGTAGCCATGTTTATAAAAGAACATCGACAACTCACAACATAACTACCTCCGCAGTATATTGTATTTGCTTTCTAAAGACCTTTACCTAAATGGAAGATCAAAATCTTGCTGTAAATTTTTAAATCATTTTAAACATCTCATTTATGTAGTACAGCTTCAACAGTTTATTCTAAGGCTGCTTTCAACAGAGTAACTCAAAGAGTTTTATGAGCTACAGCTTATTGGTGAAATGCTGGAGGGCTGGGTTCAATCAAAGCAACAAACTTTCAAGCACTGGAAAAACAGGAATAGAATCCCATCTCTTTATGCTGCAATTACTCCCAAAAGATCAATAAATGCATTTCTCCTAGTTTTGTACAACTGCACAGCTGTAATATACAATGTTTACTAACTCTGTTTTGATACATTTGTAAAACCTATTTAAAATCAAACCAATCTCAATTTTAAAAAATCATAAACTATTCAATCATGAAATCCAATCATGAAATCATAAACTATCCAAGAAGGCATTCTGAAAAGTGGAAAATTGGTAAATATAAAACCTGTCATTATAACGTCATGAGTTTATTTGCATAAGCACAGAAGTGGTGCTAATCTTAATCTTATATACAAACATAGGGTGCTTAAAGAGTCATTTTTTAAACAATATGGTAAACAATAGATGAGATGCTTCAAACACAATATGAGATTCTAGTCAAATAAATATGAGAACAAACTACCCAAAGTAAAATATTATATGTGGAAAATGAAACATGGTATGCATATTTCTTAAAAGAAAATCTGAAGCATAAAATTAAAATATCTTGATCTAATTTAAATATCTATACATAATCTGTGAATTTGTAAAACTTCACCAAATTCATGAGCAGTAGAAAAAAGACTACAAAGAAAGATTATGCATCCGTATGTTAGTTGTCTTTATCATTCAATGATAAGACAGTATTGACTTTATTTTATTGTTCTTCCAGGTTTTCTTCAATCAACATATATCTTATACAAATACAGTATATCTTTTAAAACATTAAAAGAACTAAACTCCTTTGTATCAGGAAAGGGTTATGCTGTTAAGCAGATTTCACACATGCTAGGCGGAAGGGCTTACCTTTTGCCTTAGATCTCTAAGAACACTAGAGACTCACATTTACACGTTTTAATTTCATTCTATTGGGGTTGTTACTTACCATCTTAGTCCTAGCTGGTGACAATAGATTTGACAGGAATATTTTCTCTCTGGTTCAAAAGTAACTTGCCTTTTTCCCTGAACTATTGTAAAAATTATTACCAAAAATGTCTTGGAAAATAAAATCAATGCTGATACCAACTCTACTACATGAACGGGTTTTTCATCAAATTCTACAAGCAATGCATTATATTGTTTTTCTTTTTCACAATAACAACATGAGGTAATTTCCATTATATTGTTTCCATAGTTGAAAAATCCTTCATTTTCTAAATGTTGAACAATGCAACAAGCTGCTTATATTCTTATCTGGGGACTTTATTTCTAATTTCAATTTAAAGATAGTTTGAAGCAAACTAAATGAGTCTATGAAACAAAATCTTCTCAAAGCACAAGTCTGAGAAGAGATTTCCAACAAAAAGTTTTACATGTTAAATTGTGGCAATTTTATTTGATGGTTACAATTGATAGCTGCAGCCTCAGTTTCCACAAAGGGGAAGAGAAATCCTCATATTAGGATATTAGATTCCAAGGTATCACATAGAAACATTCATATACACCTAGCTATTGGGAAAC
This sequence comes from Tolypeutes matacus, assembly GCA_026826555.1. Classification (NCBI taxonomy): domain Eukaryota; kingdom Metazoa; phylum Chordata; class Mammalia; order Cingulata; family Chlamyphoridae; genus Tolypeutes; species Tolypeutes matacus. The sequence continues at coordinate 1,281,712 of JAKSZT010054562.1, forward strand.
AGTTTCTTTCCTCTCACATTGATGTTAATCCAAACTAATACTTTGCTTTGTCCATGTAATATGGCAGAGTTTTATAATTCTTACAAAAGACATAATTTCAAAGCAAACACTTAAGCCACACTGAAGTAATTTAGTTGTGTTTAGAAATCTGAGGTCTAGTCATTCCAATTTTCTGACACACGAATGCTCACATGCAACTAACTGCATTTTAAGTGCATGTCACAACGTTATGTGAATGCTTTCTTATTAGCAACAAAGTTTGGGATTGTCCTCTCTACATTCATGAGAAGCTCACTTAAACATGGGCTTCCAGAGATGTGAGGTGTGAAAGCAAATTTCCTCTGATTTTGGGGGGAAAAAATCTTGAGTGGCTTTTCTATTAGGAAAAATTTATATATTCCTGCTTCTTTTTTCATTTATTTCTTTCTCTTTTTCTTTTTCCTTTCCTTTCTAATCCCCAAGTAGTGAGCACCTCAGGAAATCATATTGTTCTGCTGTGTTCTGATGCATGATGTTTTCATAGTAATGTGACATGTCTAAATGACAAAATGCTGGCTAGCTACCAAAAATGTAAAATAGCTTAAATCTTTTTCCAAAGTAAAAAAGGCCATTATCAATTCCTTTAGCAAATTTCTTTGATGAAAAATGGCAGCCAACCAACCTAACACCAAGTCTTCACAAAGTTCATGATTATGACGAAACAAAGGGTTTTAGGTATGGACGATTTTGTTTATGAAATTGTTCACTACCCATAGCTCCTTCCTTCTTGGCTCAAAGAGGTAAAATTATGAACCTTGAAATTGCCTTATCTCTCTTTTGTTCCTAGAGAAGGAGTAATAGAAGATTTCCTCCCCAAACTGCACATCCCTCCCACTTCTTCATGATATCTGAACTGCAAGTTATTGGATGTTTTTATTTAGCAAACAGCTTATTTATACATCATGGATGGCAAAGTTCTGGCATCATTTTTGTTTGGCTCAATTTAGATATTTTAATAAAGTGTTTATTTTATTCTGACTTCTCACAGATAATGCCTCCCTAATAGGACTGGTGATACCCAGATGTTTTGAATTCTCAGGAGAGATGAGCTTCCTTAAAATTAGAACTCAACAACAACAAAATTCCTACTTCTTAGATTGATTCCCAATTTTGGGGAAAAAGGAAGAAAGGGGGAAAGGAAAGAAGGGAGATGTAAATTGTTTATAAAGGCCTGGCAACTGCATCTAAACCTAGCCTTATAAATGGGCCCTTTCACCTTTAAATAAATTTTAAAAAAGAAAAACAAACAAAAAAATGTACCTCATTTTATCCCCTCCTTTCTTCCTTTCAGTGATCCAGGTTGAAATTATTTCCTGGAATCATTCATCCAGCCCTAATTCTAATAGAAGACTTCAGAGCAGTTTGAATCTAATAACAGCTCTGTAGAGGCCCTTGAAATTCTAATAGAGACCCATCAACCTATCAGAAGAACATGTAATTTTATGTTCATTACTTCTTGGTGCCCCACTGTAGAATTTGGATGGTTGCACCTCAATTAAAAGTTGAATTAAAGTTAATATCATTTAAATAAAAACTTCAATAAAAGTTAAAGTTCTATTCTTAATAGCATTAATACCCTCTAATGACCGCTACGGTCATTACCACCAGATAACTGACCTCCTTGACCTTTTTCTCACTGAGAACCCTTCTCTCATCACAATCAATTATTTAGCAGTAATGAGCACTCTATGGGAGATTATTGTGTAACCAAGTACCTTGACTTACCATTCTCTGTTATCTCCATTCTTCAACAAATGTTGCATTTTTCCATTACAGGTTTTTCTGTTTCTGAAAGAGAAAGCTGCTCAAGCTCCTCCACTCCCACCAACCCTCCTACACACCCCCCACTATTTGCCCTGCAAAAGTTCACCACATAATTGGCAAAAACTTCAGGTGTAATTAAAATGGTGTAAATTAGGGGAGTTCTACTGTTTGTGAACAGTGACTGCTGCCTGTTAAAGACCTTAATCTCTGCCATTTGAGACCACTCTAAAGAAGAAAAAGAAGAGAGAGAGAGAAAGAAAGCAAGCTTAAAAAGGAAGCTAAATGTGGCTTTTTACTAAGTCTCTTTCTAACTGAGCTTTGCATAGAATGTTAAACTTAGAGGGGTGGGAGAGAAGAAAGGTCCAAAATAGTGCTTTTAACAGGAGAGATTTCCAATTCCTTAAGAATTTCATTTCCTGTTTTGCTGGGGTTGTGTCAGGGAAGAAGAGAAGGGCCACTAACCCAATTTTCTGATAAAATAACACCTTAGTAGACTCAGAGCTCCAGATAACAATGAAAAATTCTCATTCTATAATTTATCTATCTTAGGGGCACTGCTTAAGGAAAAAGAATAAACCCCTCAAAATGCTCTGAAATTTTATATCCCAATGCAGAATGGATCAACTTGGTAGAAAATAATTCCAATTTTTGTGACAATTCAAACCCACAATCGGGAAAAACAAAATAATACCAGATACGAATACATAACTAATTATCTTACAAGTCAAACTGGGCTACAAACTGAAGTCAAGCAATGCTGATAAATGAGATATCCCTAGTTCAAAGTTCATTTATTTTGTTTCTCTGATTTTCATTGAGTTTTTTTTTAAGATTTATTTATTTATTTATTACTTCCTCCACACCCATATTGAGTTTTTTGTTTGTTTGTTTGTTTTAAAAGATTTTATTTATTTATTCATTTATCCCCCCCCCTTGCTGCTTGTGCTCACTGGATCAGCTAACCACACCGTGCGGGCGGGCTTGCCTTCACCAGGAGGCCCCGGGAACCGAACCCATGTGGTAAACGGGAGCCCTACTGATTGAGCCACAGCCGCTTCCCCCATATTGAGTTTTGATTTCCGTAGGAGATTAGTCAAAGAATTAAGGCAAGATAGTTTTTGATTTTCTGAGGACAGATACACGATGAACTGAGCATTTGATGGTACTTTCAGAGGTAAGCAAAAAAACTTATTGGGGAGTAGATGTAGCTCAAGTGGTTGAACGGCTGCTTCCCATGTCCGAGGTCCCGGGTTTGATGACCAGTACCTCCTAAAAACAAAACAAACGAAATAACCAACTCTCACTGAGGAGCAGATGTAGCTCAGTGGCTGAGCGCCTGCTTTCCATGTATAAGGTCCTGGGTTCAATCCCCAGTACCTCCTAAAAAAAAAAAAAAAAAACAAAACTTATTAACAAGGATTTTTATACTAACACAATGTGTTGCTCTGAGGAGATGCAAAATCTCTTTTTCACAAGTCTGTCAGATTTTGTTTAGGTGTATATCCATGTTCATAAAGCCTGAACAAGGCAGAAATATTGAACAAAACTTCAGTAGGTATCATCCTAATAGTTCAATAATTCTCAATTACTTCAAGATTTTTAAAAAAGAAAAGAATAAAGAAATATTGTTCATTCATTCAATGATACAGCAGTACCTAGTGCATACTGTGCAAGGCCCTTAGTATGTTTTCTTATTATGTAAGAAAACAAAGATGAAAGAGGTACAGTTCCTGCCCTCAAGAATCTTATAATTTAATGAACAACACAAGACAGAGTGGAATACATGAGAAATAACACAGAAGCAACACGTGGAAGGAGTGCAACCTATGCCTAATTTTGACTGAGGGAGAATTAGGAAGAGCTTAGTGGATGAAGCAGTATCTGAGCTGGACTGTGAAGAAACAGAGGCTGGCAGACAGAAAAGTGAGAAGAGCACCTCTCCCTGAGGTGGCAGCACAAACACTGGTCAAGTATGTTGTTGTTGAAGTGGTGAGCAGCTCAGTGGGTCTGAGGTTCAGGAAATGTGGTAGGACTATGGGCCAATGAGCCCAGACAGATGTTTGTTGTTGTTTTTTAACAAGCCAGATAGGTGTTTTGATGATGGATCATGGAAAGTTTTGAATACCTTGTTAAGGAGTTTGGGTTTATATGGGACATGGCTTTTGAGCTGGTGTTTGATGTGATCCAATGTGTATTTTAGAAAAATGACAATGAAAGCGGTGTGATCAGTAGAGAGAAGTAAAATTGAAGCTGAAAGTCAATTAAAAGCCAGCGAACGTTACTCAGGCCCAACACTGTGCAGGGGAAAGACTATTGGGCTGGGGTGGGCACTGCCAACATTAGCAATAGGATTATATGCAAACAGCTCAGGATACCCTTATAACCTCATCTGTAAAATACAATGTTTTTGCAGCTCAGTGATACTATCTGTGGGAAATTCAGTTTTTAATTAAGTCTGCAGCCTTCTTTGGCTAAAGCAATGAGGCCGGGACCATGTACAGGCAGTGGATATGGAAAGGAAGGGAATCATAAGAGAAAAACATCTCTACAGCTCCACCAAATGCTAGTGCTTCCAATGATTTGTAAATAAAACCATCCTTGAACCAGGCTGGGGAAACAAACCAAGCTAGACACTTATTCTGATAACTGGCCTCCATTTGTTCCCTACTGGTCTGTGTACATGTTAGACCAAAGCCAGGTCAAAGTGGAGTCAACTAAAGCAGCACCTAGAATGACCCTGAAAGGCTAGTGAAACAGCATCCCTTTGGTGAAACAGTGCTTAACTCCTGTCTTTCCAGCAGATGCCAAAACCAGGAAGAACAGCGTTCAGCATGCAGCTGGTGCTAGATATGACCACAGGTGAGGTATCCACAGACCAAAAAGAAAAACTGTCAAGCAAACATTTTTACTGCAATGAAAGAAAATTGAACAAGAAGTTTTTTTTGTGTTTTTTTTTTTTGTTTTTTATTTTTATTTATTTATTTTGTATAAAATATATTGTTCTTCCAGGCTGCAGTGAAATAGTTTCTCTTTAATTGCACAGAAATCCTAAGAAGGTTACAGCAGTGAAACATTAAAATTCTAAGGGCAACTAATAACATTAAAACTTTATAGCCCCAGATAGAATAATTTAGACAAAAACAACATGAACATATGTTTTGTGTAATAATAACAAACATTTATAGCTGTCAAGAGAGAAAAACACAGGTTTATGCACACCTTAATGGTGTGCATGGGTGAGCATGAGTATATTTAAAACATAATATATTACAAAAATGACAGCAGGCATGGCTCTTCTGGGTACTATGTTAAATCAATGAATAAATTACCAAAAGTGAGCTGTGGCTGTTTGGATGTGTAATTGAGCTTAACGTATGTAGTGTTATTTCAAAAGAAACTGTTCAAGGAGTTTCAAGCCCAATCCACTCTGCATCTATCCTAGGCAGTTTACAAATAGCAATAAATGAAACTGTTTCACAGTAGGAAGGAAGTTTACTTAAATGGGGGAAAAGTTAATTTTAATATGCTTTGCAGGAATTGAAAACAAACTTATAATAATTTGCTTATGTTTGTCAAACTGGAAATTGAAATGTTAATATATGAATTTAAATTTATTTTAATTATTCACTGCATGACTCACAAAATCACTAGAAATTATCTGTTTGACTTGAAACAAATACATACACAACCCTTCATAAATATATGTTTGTTATTCTACTTGTTTTAATTACACCATTTGAATGCCACACTTTTTCCAAAAAATTATTAGGACTACAGAATATGAAATAAATTTTAAGCTTGTTTGTGCCAACAAGTTAATGGCAATTGGTAATAACTGTGCCACAAACAAAGCCATTAATATGATTTTTAGAATAAAAATAATTTTTCTTAGTTTCCTTTCTAATTATAAGGTTGTTTGTCTTACTTAGTACCCTTCCAAAATTTTATGAATCAGGGAAAGAAGTATGTTTATTTATTTATCCCTGTCTATTTTTTTCTGGCCTTAATCTTCTCACATTTTTTCTGTAACATAGAGAATGCTATGATCCTCTTACATAGGAATCTAAAATAAAATTCCATAAGAATTAAGCCCTAAATCTTTTGAATTACAGATCTTGCCAAGTAGCCAAATGGGCCACTCAACAGCTATGATTTCTTGTTAGGACATTGCAACTTAAAGCGATTTAAAATGTTATGATGGGGGAAGCGGCTGTGGCTCAATCAGTAGGGCTCCCGTTTACCATATGGGAGGCCCCGGGTTCGGTTCCCGAGGCCCCCTGGTGAAGGCAAGCCCACCCGCACGGCGAAGGCAAGCCCGCCCGCACGGCGAAGGCAAGCCTGCCCGCACGGCGTGGTTAGCTGACCCAGTGAGCACAAGCAGCAAGGGGGGGAGAAATGAATAAATAAATAAAATCTTTAAAAAAATAAAAAAAAAATTGTTATGATGGGCTTAGGTTAACAACCATGCTGACTCCTTATTTTTCATCCTTTTCTGTTAATATGGTCATTATATAATGGCAGATGCAGGATGCGGGAATGTCATGTGTTTCATGAAGAGGAGACTCTTTTTCTTGTATACCATATTTTCATTTGTTCTATTAGTCCTGTGCTTTGTTGTCATTCATGGCCACCTAAAACAACAAATATCTTTCAATGCTCTCCAGAATTGTGTGACACCCTGGACTCAAAAACCCAAAGACTTGCTTTCCTTCTGCACTAGACGACTAGCTTCTTATTAACAACACTGAAAGTAACTAAACTTTTATTTAGCCAAAATCTCCCTTTTGTTCAAAATCAGAATTCAAATAGATCTGAGGCTATGCCTCTATATTTTCAGTGCCACGTTCACTTACATTGCCACGTTGATTTACCTTGCCACGGTCTTCTTCTCAACAAATTTTGCACAAACCAACTAATTTACTGATGGTGCCAAACACAAATCCCCCTGTGTTTCCCTGCTTCTACAAATAGATGATTATTAGCGCAGTCAGGGCAGTCAAAGGCAGACAGACAGTGGAGCCCCCCTACTGCACAGTGCTGGTTAGCAGACTAAGGTATGGAAATGATTAGGGCAGGAAATACTGCTTTATGGGCTGGGAGTTTAAGTACCTGGCCATATATGCTGAAATAGGAGAAGTTATCTGGAAAAAGCGTCCTTATCTTACCCTTTTTGAGTCTTCTCTGTCTGTGACTTTGGTCACGATTCTCTGTCTCTAGGGATTGACCCCACAGAGGCCATCTCTGCTAGTTAAGCAGCAGAAGTCAAATACTTTGCAAAAGGAATTTACCGAGGCTCCTATGAACAAGGATATAAGAGATAGGGCCTTTCCCTGACTGTACCCATTTTAGATGAACATGACCCACCTTCCTCTCCTTGGGTTAAACTGAGTCTTGCAGAATTAATGGACGAAATAGGGAAATGTAGGAAATGAAAAGGGATCAGCAGCTAAGTTAGTATTAAATTACCAGCCTACTGTCATGTTTTAAATGTAAGCCTATAATAATAAAATAACGAACATACATTCATAGAAGCAGTTTACTCTAGCTCCCTAAATATCATGCTAATAAAATGTTTAGCATCAAAGACCCTTAACAAGGTATCTTAATAATTATTTCCTATAATAACAACAACAAACACTGAAATCATATTCCAAGAGGTCCGATCCTGTATCTAGTCACCTTGGAGTATAATGCTGGAGCTTAAAATGTACAAAGGAATTATGAAAATGACCCAGACTGAATCTGTGCCATCCACTGGGCCAGTAGTTTTGAACTGATGAGGGAACCCAAGGAACCACAGGGTGGTGTATGAAATGCATAGCATGTGCTGGGCCTGGGTTTTGTGGCACCTTAACAGCCCATCCACCACCACAACTGGAACCACCCAAGGCCCCTGTTGGAGATTGAAAGGGCAGAGCTGCTCCCTGCACTTGAGGTGGACAGGCCATTTGCCCTGTAGCGTGGAAGAAGTGGGCCTTAATGCCCCAATGTTCAGGGAGAGTGCTGCCACCCCAATGCTCAGAGATGGTGGGGCCAAGGCCTCAGCGTTTGCAGAGAGCCTGGATGCCATTTAAATGCTTAGAGACAATGGGGCCTACACCCTAGTGTTTGGGAAGAGCACAGCCTCTGCACAAGCACTTAGGAGGGGTAGGACTGCTGTTCCATCAGGCCCAGAGGACAAAAGAACCATTCACAGATGACTATCAGTCCTTGAAATCTAATGGAGTTTGCCCTTCTGGATTTTGGACTTGTTTGGGGCCTGTGACCCCTGTTTTCCATCCAATTTCTCACTTCTGGAATGGGAATGCCTATACTATTCCAGTCCCACCATTGTATATTAGGACTTGTTTTCTCGATTTCACAGGTCCTTTGGAGAGGAATTTTGCCCTGGGATGGACCACATCCATAACTAGTTTGGATGAGAGTTGGTACTTAGGTTGTTACTGAAATGACTTAAGGTTTTTGAGATAGTGTATTGGAATGAAAGTATTTTGCATGTGGGCAAAACATATCTTTTTGGGGTGCAGGGAGTGGACTAGATCGAATCATGCCCACCCCCCATACTACCCTCCTCCGCCAAAGGCATGTTCAGGTCCCAATCCCTGGTCCTGTGGGTATGAACCTATTTGTAAATAGGACGATTGAAGATGTTATCAGTTAAGCTGTTTCCAAACTGAATGAGGATAAGCTTCTCCTGGGGAATTCATCAAAACCCTCATCATAGTTCCTCACTTGTGGCTGCCCTATAGAATTCAGACTTGCCAATCCCCACAGTCACATGAGCCAATTTCTATGATAAATTTCATAATATTTACAAATATATGTAAATATGTATCTCAGGCCAGTTCTGTTTCCCTGGAGAACCCTGACTGATACAGCCCCTATCATGAGTTATCTGGCTCTGAGTATTGGTGACTTAAAGTGGTTCTCTCCATATTCCACTTCCTGTTTTCCTTTTCACATCCATTCCCTCTGCCTCTGGTTGTGGACTCTGTCCTTGTTTCAGACTGTGCCTTTGGTTCTCATGCCCACCTTCTCCATGGATGCTATGATTCTTCTTTGTTCCACACTCCACTCAAAGCCTCTCACCATGGCCCAGACCACATACTGCTTTTTCACAAGAACATTCAGGATCACCTGTCTTTGCATGAGAACAGTCAGATCCCCACACAGGCAGCAACAATAGATGCTTAGGAATGTACAGATTATTTTTAGCCTTCTTAGCAACCACCTATGAATTATTCAACCATCTGACTCTGATCATATTTTCATATATATCAGCTAATCTTTTAAACAACCCTAGGAAGAGGAAAATGGCATTATCATTCCTACTTACAGATAAGGAAACAGGTGCAGACATGGGATTCTCTGACTTGATGGTCCCTGGGGTTGGCACCTTCCATTTGCCTTGGCTTATGGACATATGGGTTTATTTCAAACTCTCAAGAAACTAGTTCAGGAATTATACCTCTTTGTCTCTATAATCATTACTAGTCTCAAAGTCAGTTCCTTCCCAATGAAAATAACTGATAACATTGGTCTTGAAAAAAATTTATTAAATTTATTTTTTTTCCTTCAAAGCATATCAATTACTATGTCTTCACTGACTATATTATATGATATATTCTTATTATGGTTTGAAATATTAACTTAATCAAATCAACATACCTTTTTCTTATTATTTAAAGGCACTTTTATTCTTTAAAGACATTAATGATAATATTAACAATATCATAAAGCACAGAGTAATCAAACAAAATATTAGAAATTTTGCAACTTTTATTAAACTTAATGGAATTTTCAGACACATTCTATTAAGGAATAATAATCTTACAGAGGTTATAGGAAACAAATACAAAAGAAGATATACTTTATTATAATTACACATTTGATTGTCCTCCTTGGGAGCTCAATAACAATTATTTAAATGAAAATTAAATGCTTTAAAATTATATCATTAGTAAAGCTGCCACACTTATCATTAATTCACAACTGGGATACCTAGGATGCTAGTGAGCTAACCAACTCATAAATGTCCTTGCTGGAAATATTTTTTTGAAAGCCAGATTTCCAAATATGGATATAGTAGGTTACTTTGTTTTTTTCTCTTAATTGAGAAATGCAAAGCTACAAATCATTTTGTATTAAAAAGAAATTTATTTTTATATAACTGGCCAAGATTCTATCATATCAAATTTTTTCTACATGACATCAGAGAGTATGGATCAAGTTACAGAACTGATACAAATATTTAAAGGCTAAAAAGAACAAATAACCTAAAGAATAACTGCATAATTTAGGGATTTTGATTTCTGTTGTGAAGTTTTTGTTCGTTAAACAGGCATTTTTTTAATAATAGTCTCTGAGGGACAGATTATGCTAAACGCTGCAGTATATAGAACTATGAGCAAGAAATGGTTCCCCGCCTTCAGAGAGCATTCAGCCTGAGGAATATCTTCAATACCAAGTTCAAAGAGAGAATGTGATTCATGCTGTAATTGAGGGACAAATGCCACAGGAATGTTGCTATAGATGGGTGGTGGATGGGATGTTGAAATACAGTGTTGGAGTATACTGTGGTAATGGAGAGGATTATACAGAAAGAGATGGGTAAAGATAGGGAGCAGAATGAAAAGCACATAAAAGAGGACTAACTGAGCAGATTGGGAGACTAGAAGTAGCCCTATGTGGGTGTAGCAGAAGACGGCAAGGGAGACTCAAAGTAGCAAGACTAGAAAAGAAGGAACTTCATAAGTAGACAATGGAAACCCACTGAAGGATTTTGGGTAGGAGAATTACAGAGCAAATGAAAAATCAACAGGAGAATCAGAGACAGATCAAATTTGTAAGTTGGCTTTAAAACCATGCGCTGTGGAGCCTATGAGATCTTCAGAGAATGGAGACAGGAGAGTCAGAGAAAGCAGGGGGCCAAACCCCCAAGCACTGAGTCACCCATAGAAATTCCACTTTGGTTTGTTTTATATGATGGGGTTATGAGTAAGATTTAATTTGAATACATTTATTGGCTAAAAAATAATTGAAAACCACCAATCAGGGTCAAATGTTTTACTCATAGTGTAGGAAGCTAAGGTGCAGAGATTATTTGATTTGGTAACCAAGAAGATGTGAGTGAACATTGATGAGAATCATTTCAATAAATGAACACATGGAAGGGCACCATGTAGCAATGAATTGAGAAGAGGGTGTTTTTTTTTTTAAAGGTGGTAGTTTAGGAGTGGAGGAAAAAAAAAAAGTATTGTGAGAGGTACAGGTAGAAAAATATTTAAAATTGTATAATACTTCTATAATACTATAATACTTCATTAAGACAATGAATTTATTGTTTAGGATGACTGTGACTCTGAGTAACAGAAAATACCAACTTCATCTGCTAAAACAAGAAGGAAATGATAAAAAATGCTAAAGGTAGAACGACTTCAGGGTTGGTTCATTCAGCAGTTCAACAATATTAAGGACTCTTCTCTCTCTCTGCCATTCTTGGCATATAACCATTGTCCTTAACATAGCTCCATTCATGGTGACAAAGTAGCTATACCAACTCAACTTCAAATGCTTGTGAAAGCATACAGAATTTTAAAAGGAACCTTTTCTTCTTGTGTGCCTTTTCCCATGACAACAAAAACCTTTCCCAAAAGCCCACCAGAGACTTTTCTTCAAATTTCATTGGCAAGAATTTTGTCAAATAGCCATGCCTAAACTAATCATTAACATGGCTAAGGGGGGCCCTCCTGGTTGCCTGGTGGACTAACCGTGGTTCACTGCTTGTGCTGGGGAATAGGGCCCACTCACCTGAACTACATGGTCTGAGGAAAATGGCCATTTGGACAAGATTGGGAAGATTGCTATTGGGAAAGCAGGATGACAATGTCTGCTAAATTAAACTTAATAAACATTATTTGATGCTGCTGTTAATGAATATATCCATTTTATGAAGAGACGTATACCCACACTTTCTATGATCCAATTTTACCATTTACAGGAAGAAAGAGAACTATTGATTGCCCAGGAAAAGTACACACAAGAGCTTCTATTTCAAGGCATTCATTGATGTAAGGATGTTGTGAGAGAATGTCTGCTTGAAATATAGAATTTCCAAAGAGATTCTATCTTCAAACTCTGATTTCTCTTTTGTATATTAGCCAATGGAGAATAGTTGTTAAGCTTTTTGTATACAACTGAGACTAAAATAATCTGCAGATAACAATAAAAGATACTATCTGTCAAAGGTCTGAAGCAGGAATACAACTAAAAACTACTACACAATTGGCTAAATACAAAGGAAGAAAAACACTCAGAATATCATATTTACCTTTATCCTGTGACCTTTGTTCACATTACTATTCTCTTTGCCCTGTATTATACAGTTAATAATTCTAAGCCTTCAACCAAAAACAGGAGAGGGGATTTTCAATTACTGCTTAACAGTAATAGTTAGAAAGTGCTCACTTATTAGGAAATGAGATCATTTAATTCTAAAAATGAAAAAAAAAAAAAGAATAGCCGCACTAATGATAATTTTGGAAGATGTATTTTGTTTTCTGTTGAGTCATATTAATCTACTTGTAGTACAACAAAGAACTTCATTAATAAGAATAGGTATTGTGGTCCAAAAGCTGCCATTTAAAAAATATGTAGTTCTTAGAAGAGTTTGTCAAGAGGAGAAAAAAATATGATCAAAACAAGGGGTTAGTGTAAAGGCACTTGCTATGGATACAACAAATGAGGTTCTGCAACCTCCAAAGGCTTGACTAATGGGAAAAATTCCAACACATTAAGCTGGTTGGCATTACTCTACAACAATCAATATCACTGATACCACTGAGCCTGCTTAGCATCAGGATCGTGATTTTACACTATGCTGTTATTAGTTTACTTTCAGCTAGAAAAGAAATAAAAGCTTTGGGGAAGAGGGACTGAAAAAGGAGAAAAGAGCTGAGACAAAGAGCTGTGTTTCAAAATTCCTCATAATTCAAAATGCAGAGCCCTCGAGTTATGGATGAACTTCAGAAATTTCAGATAAGTACCGGAAGTTCAAATATGTTGATGAAATGTAATTAATTCCTTTCTTGTCTCATAACTGACCAAAAATTCCCATAAAATATTAATGGTTTTACTGGTTTTAGCTAGAAGGAACTGTCCAGTGAAATTCAGTATTTCACCACCACTTCCCACCCCACCTCCCATCTATCTAATGTCAGCCTGAATATACAAAGAAAGGATCAAATGAAAGACAGAAGGGAAATACACCAACCAAGCTTGTATGCAAAGTGCATGCATGTGTGTGTGTCTGTGTTTTATGGAGACTGTGTTACAGAGAAACAATCCAGATCATTTTACAGAGCAGAGCTCCTCAACCCTGTATTTCCTACAAAGGTCGAAAAGAGTACAAACTATATTAGGCTGGCTAAACCTCATTCATCATTTACTAGAAGGATGTATATGTACACAGATTACAGTGAACCAAATATAATATGTCAGATTAGACTTTGTTAGAGATTCAAATAGTGGTATGATCCAGTTCTGCCCTTTGAATTTATGTCAATTTAGAGACCTTTACCCTCTCAGGTTCAGTCTCACCTAATCTCGTTAGAGAGCTTTAGAGCAAAGACTACAAATTTCATCAGCCAGTATGCTGGTCAGCTGCTAAGTCACATAAGATGCTTTTCTTCTTTCTCAAAGCAACAACCTCATGTACAGCCTCCTTTCAGCAAACCTGTTTAAATAAAGACTTTTAACAAATATAATAACCCATTAAAAATTAATCAACTAGATCTGCCCCAAGGAAGTACACAAGTCATAAAAAAAAAAAATCATGATTTTTTTCTATTTTTCTGGTATAAATTACTAGTTACTTTGGGAAAAATAGGTGAAATGGCTCTTTTAAGGAATAATTTAAAGATTTTTTGAATTTACAATAAAAAGCAAGGAAGTATTTTATTTTAATGTGGTTGAAGTCCGAAATTAAACAAACCATGATGAAGCTTTTTATAAAGGCATTTTTTAAAAAGCCTGGAAGAAAGGAAATGGGAGAGGAAGTGTAACTAGGATGAGATGGTAAGATGGGGTTGTCCCATTATTTATGCAGGTAAAATAAAGAAAGTATTTCTGGGGATGAAAAGCCAGTCAAAGTAGGATTCTGTCTTTAGCTTTAATAAGAATATTGTTTATCAACCATTAAAATTAAATAAATTATACTCAGCTCAAATAACATGTAAAGTCACTAAAACAAAGTAGTTTAAGATGTATTGCTTTGAGAAACTTACAGTCATGATGGGATGAAAGCAAACTTAAAAGCTAACTATAAAAGATATAAATTGATGTTCACTACAACAATGGAAATGGTGTCAAAAGGTTGTGTGTGATTCATCCACCAAATGCATGGTACAAACAATAAGTGCAATACAGTTCAAAGTGGGGGGAAGCAATCACTCAGAACTGGAAAATTAAAGAAAATCATTATTTAGAGGGTGGGATTTGAATCTTACTCTGTTCTGAAGTTCCTCCTTACCCTCCACTCTCCCTCCTTTCAAATAATTCCTCCACTGACTAATTACTTTGACTTCATTCTAAGTCCTTTGACTTCCTTCCTTCCTGCTTTCGTACCATCCAGCATTCCTTCTTTCTTTCCTGTCTTAGAAGATGTGTCTTCCCTTCTTGAAATCACAGCTCCAACTGATTCACATACTCTCCCTAACCTGAATCATTGGGTCAAAAACTATTCATCTTCTTTCTCATCCTTCTTGAAACTATCTACTTCAACCATCCTTTCTTTACTAGTCCTGCTCTTCAGCCTATAAACATACTAAGGTCACCCCTATGCCATAAAAAGTTCCTTTGACCTACATCCCTCTCAAGCTATGATCTTCTGGCTGCCAGCATTCTGGTAGTCAAGTATGGGCAGGGACTGGGAGTTTCACTATGGTGCATGTAGATTCTCATTTAATTCCCAATCTTACTATGGAATCATTGCTCTAAAGTCTGAGTAAGTGTTCCATTGTCCACTCCAGTAGGTGAATCTGCAGGTTTCTGTTAGGGTTTATGGGGAGGATTAACCAGCTGGCTTCTGAGCTCCTTCTTATACAGTTTTGCAAACCACCTCCTTCCCCTCATTTCCATCCCTGTGGCTACCCATCTACAGAGAAACTTCATGCCTCACATTTTCAAACTTGTCCATGTTCTGGCCATAAGCAGGCTTGGTTTTTGGGTTCCCCTGCAGACAATTAACCTTTAGCTCCCTCTGGTCTGCTAAGTCAGCTACCCCTCATCCATCTGCTCTTCAGCTTCCAGAAGTTTGCCAATATCACTAATCTGCTGTTTTCTCTTCTCCCTCCCATTGTCTTTGTCCTTATAGTTCTATGCCTTTTTCTTTTAAGCACTCTACAATTATATTAGTGAGTTTTCACAGGAAAAAAGTAAACATGTGTTCAATTCACCCTGTTTACTCACTCTTTAAAACTTTATACTCTATAATCTTACTTCCATACCATCAACATGCTCCAGAAAGTTGGCTTTTATATGTTACTAATGATCTAATAATCACAAAGGCCAATATCTTCTCTTTGGTCCTTATCTTATTTGACTCTGTAGCATCTAACACCATTGTCCATTTCCTCCTAGATATTTTCTGCACCCATAACCCCTTTATACTGGTTCTAATATAAATACGACTGTTCCTCCTATTCCTCTTTCAGTCCACTTCTTACACATGCCCTTTACCCAAGGCATTCATCAAGGTTCTATTACACTTCATTTTATTCGCACACAACAGTCTCTTACTTCTCAATATCATCTTCCAAGGCTACTACTGTAATCTGTTTGATGATTGCAGGACCTACATCCTTACCCTTGACCTCTACTCCAAGTCAAGCTTGCGTTTTCAACTGAGTGCTGCACATGGCCATACAGCTGACTTTTAGACCTCTCCTATTCCTAAATTTGTGTTCTCAACCTGGCTGTACTTTTTAATCACCTGGAGAACTTAAAAGAATATTTTTAAAAAAGAATATTGATACCTGGGTGATACTTCCAGATATTCTTATTAATCTGGCATTGAGCTCACCGTACTAAAGAGAGTTGATTATCTTCCCTTTTGAAACTGTTCCTTGTCAAAGTATGCCCATCCTCAGTTAATGGTAACACTGTTCTCCTCACTGCTAATGCTCCATTCCTGTGAGTCTTTAACTATTCCCTCAGCCCTCATCTTCTAGATACCAAATCCTATTATTTTTTTCCATAATATTGCTCCTAGTTTTTCATTTATATTATCACAGCCACTGCTTTACTTCATTTCCCTTTAAATATTGTACTAGACTCCTAAGTCATTTCCTTGATTTTCAGTCCTTCCTTTCTCATGCTACCTTTGCCATATGTTGTCTATGGCCAAATTCAAACATAAAAAAAACATTCACAGTACATTATTAAACACAAACTCTTCAGCCTACTACTCAAAGTTCTCCAGTATATGGCTTAAACATTTTCAGGCTATATCTTCCATCAGGTGCTCATCCCTTCCCAAAATCACACGGACACTATATGCTCAAAAAAAACAAACTATTCACTGTTCACCATTATCTAGATGTCCCTCATATTTTCCCTTTTCCATAGCTTTGACCACAGTATTTCCTCTGCCTGAAATTCTCTCTCTCTCTAATATTTTCCCATTAATGATTTGCATGAATATCAGAGGCCCCCTCAAACTCCATCTTCTCTTAGGAAGAAAAAACCCTTCTTGGAGCCTATTAGACTGAAATCATATCCCCTCCCTTCATTTCCCTATCTCTGTTGTGCCTTATTTATCACACAGTATGCCTTAATTTAGAATTACATATGTGTGTATTGTCTCCACTCCTGGACAGTAAGCAAGGAGCGTGTCCTGTCCAGAACTGTATCATCACAATATAGTTACATGTTCAGCATTTATCAACTTTAAGGTTGAATGAGAGCAGTATAGCTAGAATGGGAAAAGCCATGTGCAAAAGCAAAGAGAAAGGAAAGGGTAAAATGCATTTGGAAGATGATGGGTAAATGAGAAGATTTATGAAATGAAAGTGACATAGAATTTTGATTAAGCAGGTGGAGTCAAATGGCAGGCTAAGGAGTTTGGCCTGTACCCTGTCACAGAATGTTTTTAAGAAGACCGTTTCAGTAATCATGGTTATTTACTATATGTCTGGAGCCTAAGTTTCTTCATCAGTAAAGTGAAATAATAACAGAAGTTAGGACTACTGGTGTTGTTGGGAGGAGTGAATAACACGCTCCCCCCCTTCCCTGGTAAAAAACTTGACACGAACCTAGACTCTAGTAAACCTGCCATAAATGCTAACCCCATCAATTGAATGTATTACACATACACACAGAGAGATACACTGTTTACACAATAATATCTACAATGTCAAGGCTTTCTGGCTTTGATTTCCAGAGGAAAGAATAAGAGAGGAAAAAGGGAAAAAAATGAAAGAATAAGAGAGAGAAAGTGGCCCCTGGGAAAACATAAAGTCCATGAAACAGACACAGGTAACCTGTGAACCAATGCTGCTGAATGACACCTGAGGCCATGGTGTTTGGTTTCTACTACATTCCACTGAGGACATACCTCCTTCTTTTCTCTTTCTTCTGCTCCTCCCCCCCCCCCTCTTTTTTCTTTGCCTCAGTCTTTCTTCCATTCCTTCAGCTTCCTTTTTCCCTCTCCTCTACTCACTCAGCCAGGTCCATAGCCATGCTTTAACCATGCAGGGACAACACTAAACAAGTATTGACCTCCACAGACCAACTGAGTATAAGAAGCCACTGCCTCAATCCAGTGCAAATGGGTCTGGAAGCTACAGTGAGATGGGTCCCTGGGCTCTGGCCCAGTAGGACCTCCAATCTAGTTAGTGTTTCTGAAGAAACACTAACCTTCATTTAGGCACAGTGGGAGGTAAGACTGGGAATGTTCTCTGAGCCCTGGTAGCAAAGAGTACTGCAGTACCTTGAAAAAATATCTCCATCTCTTCTGGTAGCACCAGAACTACATAAATGGCTATATTGTAGCTGAATTCTGAGAAGGAAAGACAGAATGTGGACATCTCAATGCAGTATCAGAGATTGAACCTGGGATCTTGTACATGGGAAGCAGGTGTTCAAACTACTGAGCTACATCCACTCCCTTAGTGCCTTTTGACTTCATTGGCTAGGCAAGATACTCTGTGTGTGAGAAAAGTTAAACAAGCGTTTGGAGTATTCAGGGTGTCTAGCCCAGGTGTGTGTATATTTGAAAGCTGCCATTTTGTAAGAATTCTGAGTGATTCAATGAACACAGAGCCAAGGGCAGAGCCATCACTTTAGCAGGGCTCACCCAAGTCCAGTCCACTACCCTGCCAGAATCAACACATTCCAGGAAAAAGTATAAATCACATACTGAGGTAACTTTCACATTTTCAAAGAATTTATTTATTAATTTTAAAGTGTTCTTTTAGATTCAATTCCGTATCTTGCCTTTCTTTTTGTACTTAAATACTTATAGAATTGTTTTTTAAAAAGTTGACTTCTACTATGTATCTAAAAGCTCCTCTAAAGTGTTTACTATACATTTTCTTTCAAATAGATCAAGTAGACTTACAAAATGTGATTTTTTCTAATAAGCGAGGGCTGCTTTCCTTAGAATGTAAGTCTGCATCCAATACATGCCTCTTTGCAACTCTTGGTATTACAGATTCATACATTAGGCATCCTTGGACTAAATAGGAAAAAAAATAAACTACCTATTCACATCAGTGACATTTCCCTGTGCTGATTAGAGACATCAATGAATTTCACTCCCAAACTCTTGCTGAATCAAATGTTTCCATCCTCAAGGCCACCAGCAATGAAAGTATGGTTTGAAAAATCAAGATAAACTATGGTCTATATCAAGATAGGGTAGCACACCAGCTATCCTTTAACCTACTATATAGCATTATTTCTTCATTCATTTTCTCAGGCACCTCTTTAGAATGGCAGAGAATTATTTTTAAAACTCTCATCTTGAATCTACCCACACATCTGATAATATGCAAATTTTAAAGTGCCACAAGGAGCTTAGAGGAACTAACTATCTTTCATTCCATTCTATCACAAATTTAATAACCCCAACTGATCTTCACAAAAGTAACTCACTTTTGTTTCTGACTTTCAAGAACACTTCTGAAGAAAAGTTGCCCTTCTGGTAACAAAAAAAAAAAAAAAAAAAGGACTGCTGAAGAGTCCATGGTAGGAGAAAGAGCTCTCCCTAAGTATTGCAACATTTAAATTGAGACTATGTTTTTATAGTTTAGCAGGACAGGGACTGGTTCAGGTCCTGGGTTTTAGGAAGACTTCTGTACAGAAGCAGTGGAATTGGAAATGCATTTACTATTCATTTGCTTGCATCAAGAACCCCATTCCATTTCAATCTGCCAACATCCTAATTAAGATGATCTGAATCTTAGGTGATATATTATTCTAGATCTAAGATAGCCCAATCTACATTAGACAAGTTGTTACACTGTGTGCTTACACTGAAATGATAAGACCACTGAGAAAAAAAGCATGTCTTACCTTATACATGGTCCAGCACTGGGAAGAGCTCTGTCACGCTCAAAAAATAATAGCTGGGCCTTTACCTGTTGTCTTTCTACGACTTCAGGCACAATTTAATCATATTATATCGTTTCTGTTTCCTTTGACAACATATACCTGTGTCCTTCTTTGTGTAAGGACAGTAAAGTGTCGCAAGTAGTTCTTTATACACCTATGTATCAATATATGCGGGACTAACAACCTATAAACGCAATTCTCATTCATTAATTTAATTTTGTTTCTGAAGGTCCTATGTTTAAGGAGCATGCTAACTACATAAGGCTCTGAATGGGAAAAGAAAAGAATGCAGAGACAACGCTTTGTCTCACCAATGTTTTGGAAGATTCAGGGTCAAATTCCCTTCCAGGATAATAATATTCAGCTGCACCATTACCCAAGATGTACCATTAGCATAATAGAACCCAAAGAATACAGAGAAAAAAGTCATATAAAGGTACTACTTAAATAGGCTCCTTTAGACCCCTTTAGTTAAAGAAAGTTCTCCATAATTCATTAGCATAGATACTGGGTTAAGATTTGGGCTACCGGCAAAGAAACAAGTTTGTTAATGTTGTCCTTTGCCCTCTCAGAGGAAAAGCAGGTTGTCAGCAATATCCCCAAGTCAAAGGCCACACATACTTCCCTTCTCAGTCCATATCTAAAACTATCATTGGTAGGGCTAAGCCAACAGACTTAAGAAATGTCCTTAAGCTTGTTGTCCTGCTATGTTGAACAGATAACATTGATGACCTTCATAGTCTGATAACTATTTCCAAAGGGATGATGACTTCAATCAGAGAACCTCAAAGAAGGCAGATAAAATAAGCACTATTCTAGAGTTGAAAACAGCTAACCCTCTGTCTCCTTTCACTAAGGAAATGAAGATATTGCCTGGGACCCAGGCTAGGTCACCCCTGTAGTAGCTGTAAAGTTTTCTGAATTCACAATAAAAACCTTCAAATATTCTTTGTTCTAGAAAGTTTGTTTCTTTAAAAAGGACAAAGGAATCATTGTTGCATGCTTTCAGTAATGCTAAGTTTGATATGTCATATGGGGAAATCCTGGCCTTGATTCTAAGACATCTGTAATGATGGCATGCTCTATGGGTGAAAAATAAAGAAATAGTGGATAAGAACATTTTAAAGGAAGCAATGTTTAAGACTGTTTTCTTGTTTTCAGGATTTTTTTTTTTTTATTTGCCTTGAAAGGTCAAACAAAGAAGGCAGCATTTGTTAGGCACTGGATAATCACTGTGTTTTGAAATCCCTCCAGCTATACACAATTCAAAAAGCTAACATATTAAAAGCCTAGTTTAAGGTGATAAACTTTCAGTAATCTATCTTAAAATAAAATATATCATTACTAGCATATTTTCAATTCTTAAATGCGAATGGTGAAGCTCTCTTTCTAGAACTGGTGAATTCTGTTCTCTATCTCCATGTATAAAGGATCTCACAGTCCTAAGAAAACACTTTTTTAAAAAATGAAATACAACAAATAAGGTATGCTGCAGAGTCCTGGGGGAGAAGTTTCCCAGAGTCTTTGAATTTCCTCCTATTCCACTTCTTTACAATATTTCTAAGACCAAGTCCTTTTCTGCAGTCTCTCAAACAAGGTAAAAAAGAAAAATACCTCCTAGATATATTCCTTAGATTTTCTATTATGCTTCTCAAGTTCCTAGTAGCTTCTGAAGTAAACCTAAGATGAATTCCAGAGTTATTTTTTATTATGTTTTAATTTTAGTTCCTCTTTTAGGTCCAAGATAAAATAGATGATCATAACTGCTGTGCTTGGAGATGCATTTCATGGCACAATTTGTACATGACCTGTGCAAGGTCACATCATGGAAAGAGGACTGACATGTCAAATCCAGCTTTTAGTCCTAGAGAACTTCAAGGTACCCTATTTGATTGCTCTATTTAATGCAATATGGCAGGTAAAATTTCTGTTTAAATAGTGCATAATAGCTATGTCCTGTATAGGACTCACCTGGCTTGAGTTGTGTCAACTAGAGATATATAAGAAATTATTGCTCAAATCATTGATCATTAAGGGTGATTTTATGTTACATTCCGAGCCTCATTGCAGATTATGGCAAGCCACCCTAATCACCTTCCTGGACTCCAGGCCTTTTAACTCACTATTTTCATCCTGGCAAAATCCTTTCCAGCTCTCATTTAAAACATCACCTCCCCTGTAAATCCTTCCTTCATACCCCAGGTAGGGATAGTTATTTCTTTCTCTGCATACTCACAGCACTCTGCCCCTATCTCTATGAGCATATCAGATTATAATTATTTGTTAATGTATTGTCTCCCCAACTAGGGTATGAAGGCTTGTGCATTTACCCTTATCAAGGACTTACTGTGTGCCAGGCACTGTTCTAAGCACTTTAGATAGATGTCAACTCATTTTAATCTGCATAATGGCCCTTCTGGGTGGCTATTATTATTGCCTCCATTTTACAAATAAGCATCCTATGGCACAAAGAAATTCAGTAATTTCCCCAAAAACATATAACTAGTATGTGCCAGGAGTTGAACTCAGACAGTATGGCTTCAGAGTCTGAGTGTCTCATTAATATTTGTGTCTGCCCTAGGATCTAAGGAGGCCATTCTATCAACATTTATTAAACAACTAGAAAGAATGATCATTCTGACTTCTCCATAGTTTCCTTAGTTTCAATTCAGAAATAAAATGTCTCAAATTGATTTCACATTCACCCTTAACCATGGATGAGTCCAAACAAAATTCAGCCCAGACTGGGGAAGACAGAACTAGTTGGGAAGCAGAAGGCCAGGGTTTTTGCTGGCTCTGCCTTGTCAAGGGCTCAAATTCTCAGTGACTCCCTCAGGTTCTGCATCTGTAGATACCTCCAAAAGTCTCTCCCATTAGCTGCTTTTAAATGTACTGTGCTGTGCAGTGGAAATAACATTAAAAAGAAAAACAAGTAGTTATTCTTTGTAAACTGATGTGACTCAGGGAAGACATTTTCATTTTTGGAATGATTCTAGTAAAGTTTTGTTTTTGTTTTTTACATGAGGCACCCAAGTCACTAAGAACCAGACGTATTTATTTTTCCTCTTGGTACTTAAATTCATATCTCAAGTCCCCTCAGATCAATATCAGCTTTTTTTCCTTTTAAATTGTCTCTTAATTCTTACATTTTATATATATTTTTAATTTTTCTGATTATAATAAAAATTCTTGCTCATTGTAGAGATTTGGAAAATTCAAATATATTTAAAAATAAATCTTTGCATATCATAGATCTCTTCCAATATTTTAAAATATTGTTCTAAAACATTAGTTTTAAATGCTGTGGGACCTTCCATTAGGATAAGATGTAGCATGATTTGATTAAATGTCCCTGTTTTAAATATTTTGGTTTATACCAATTATTTGCTTTATAAATAGCAATGAAACAAACATACTCTCATTCATGTTGTGTAAGGATCATGTAGTCCTGCGGGAAAAGGGCCTTCTTAGTGTCTATTAAGGTAGTTCTGGGAGCTTTCTGGAATGCAGATTCTGGGCCCCACCCAGGAGGTTCTGATCCCACTTAGGGCACAAGCAGATAGATGATCCTGTGTTTGAAAAACAACAGCATTGTCCCTCCTTGAATAATACTTTCTCCTCTCTGTCCCTCTCATTTCATTTAGCCATTTAGACTATCTTCTTAACTCTATTTTAATACCTCCCTACAAAATGAGCTGCTTTAAAAGTGTCAAATTCAAAGTGGCCCTGGTGATTAGAGCTAGTCATTTCTTAGGTGGGTCTTTTATTAATTTAGATGATTGCATCATCCTCATGGTTCCACTTTGGTGCAAGGGCCCACCCTCACCCCACACAGCAGCTAAAAAAGGGTTTTTATCCTGCAAAGCAATGACATCATTTCCTGCTTAAACCAAAACCCTTCTTTGTGGACAAGGCCTGCTTGCCCGCCAGCTCCCCTTGCACACTCTTCCCTCTCTCTCCAACCACCCTGGCCCTCTCAGAATGTCAATTTTCGTGGCACCTCCTTTTCTTTTCCATTACAGTCAGTAAATACATGATTATTAAAATCTGTCTTCCCCACTTCACCACAAGCTCCATGAGCCAAGAACTAAGGGTAATTCTTATCTCTAATGCCTGACACCGTACCCAGCCCTGAGCAGCACAGGTGAGAGGCAGTGATGTAGGTGGTGATGAACATGGGCTCTGGGGCTAAAGACTCAGATTCAAATCCAGCTCTGTTATTTAGTAGCTGTGTTACCTCCGGGGAGTTATTTAACCTCTCTGTGCCTCTGTTTTCTGTATTAGGGATAGTAATAGAGCTGCCTTTCATGTGTGTTGTGAGAATTCAATGAATGAATGCACATAAGTGCTTTAGAACCGTGTCTGGCAGGTAGAATGCACCCAAAACAGGATAGCTTTCAGAAAGTAGGCTCTCGGTATATTTTTGTTAAATAAATAAAACATAGAAGGGTATTTAGTTATGTCCTTTCTCATCATGCCCACAGCCAAAGCTCACTCATCTTCTCCCCACTGCCTCTTTCTTAAAATAGTTCTACTTCTTCCCTGAGGAGTCTGCTTTGTACACTCTTCATTCCCTATTATTAGTTCCAGCTTTGATCCTTTCATCACGTCACTTCCTAAAACGTGCCAAGCCACCTCTCTTCTTTCCTTCGAATATTTCCTGAAGTGTGGCCTCCATGGAGCCTTCTTTAAGTGGAAGTGAGCTCATCATACTATCCTCTGTTTCCAATAAACAAGTTAAAGTTTGCTGTTTGAGGTTCCAAAGCTATGGGTCACATGAGTTTTCCACTGGCTGCATGGGTCCCACCATTGTGGGGCTAGTTAGTTAGTTGCCTGCATTTAAAATTGCATCTAAGAGGCCAAAGTGTTTGTTTAACTTGCTCTGTATACATTTAGCACAATCCACATGGATGCTGAATAAATGTGAGCTGATGGTGATTTACTTTGTCCATGCCAAGAATAGAAACCATGAACTCTTATATCTGATTCCCCCATGTTACAATATTTTTCGATACTGAGTCTATTATGGGACAGGTTTTCTTGCATTTACTCTCACAAAAGAACAGATCCAAAACAATGGAGACATTACATGAAAATATAAAATTAATAAAATTATTTTCCACATTATGAATCCAAAGGTACCTTTAGAACAGTGGCACATTGTGTTGAGTGCCTCTTTTAAAGTTCAATTGCATATGCTTCATTGGTTATTTTGTAAATCTAAAATGGATAACCAAAACATGTCAATATTCATTTCTAAAATACTTGTTGTATTCGATGCATGCACCATTATGGAGAACTTACACTCAGAGCAAAAAGATTTGTAGCAAAGCATATGACCTTCTTCCCACTACAATGACCATCCCCTAATTAGGCAATGCATCTGATAGTCATTAACAGGAATGAGATAATGAATCACTTTCTCTCTTCTTTGTTAATTTGCTGTAACCAAGCGGCTAATGGATGTCAGAGCTGAGTGATTGCACTGATTATAGTGATTTATAGTTGCAACAAAACAATTTAAAACCATTCTGATTATTCATGTTAAAGATGCTTTATGTTTTGTTTACTAAATGTTTTATGCCCCCCTTTCTCCTACCCCTAAAGTACCGTCCCCCTCCTTCCCTTCCACCTTTCATCAAAAGCCATCTTCCTGGAAAACTCGAAAGTTGTAGGCTTTTTTTTTTTTTTTTTTTTTACTATTATTGTTTTAAACTAAGCCGTTTCATTTTGTGTATATATATATAAAATTTACCCAGTAGAAACAAAAAGCCTTAGGGGTGGAAAGAAAACTTCAGTGGTGCCTAGTTCAAAAGCAGACAGAAATAAGAGGAAAGAAGGCAAACTTCAAGCCACTTACCTTGGGGCTTGCAGTCCCTTCCTCATTCTCTACAGACACATCAGTAGCCAGTATCTCAGCTTTGATGGTATCCAGAGCCCTGAGAATCCAGCTGTGTTGCCGTTTGATTTGCCTCTGCAGCTCCTTCCATTGACTTGCAATCATCCGCAGCATGTCCTTCAGTCCTTCTCCAAAAAGAGAGGGAAAATACAAGTTGTGGACCTGACTGCAACTTTGCACCTTATTACTTTTTCTCTAGTAAGTTAGGTGGGCATTTTAAACAATACATATATTTTTAAACTACCATTACCATGAGCTGCCATATTAGCATTTGTCACTCAAAATAGAGACTGGCAATTCTTGATTTGACACAGGGCATAAGCAGAAAAATGGGATAACCACACAGATGCATGGTTTGCAAACTGACTTAGATTCAATGTATTGACTGAAAAACTTGCATATGGAACAAAATCATGAGGTATAAAAATTGTAACACTATAGCTTCAAATTGTAAGCAAAATGTCCCATGTCTATCTGTGTGCAGACTTTTTAATGATCAGAAAGATGTATGGAAATAAGTAAAGTTAATTCAATGAGAAATACATAATGGCCAGAATTAAGACAGCAGTCTTTGGTATTAACACATCCGATTAATGCTGCTCTTTTCCTATTTAGCTGCAGTAAGCTCAAAGCAAGAGCCAAACTGTAATTCATCCTGTCCTAAGGTCTTTTACTACCAGGATAAGTATAACCAAATGACAAAACTATTTTTTATTTATAACCTGTTCCTCATAAATACATTAATACTGGGGTAAGAATTGGTTTAAGGCCAAAAACTCTGCTAATGAAATGACCAGCAAAGAACATGCAAAATGTTCATGTGTGTGAATTGGCAGGGGCATAATCAGATATCTCTAGATTGCCTGCTTTCTATCTGTAATGATATCTATAAGCACCCTAATGCATATGCATGTATAACTATAGGCACAATTCTCATTCATTATCTTATTGTTATTTTCAGAGCATCTACATCAGAAAGCACGTCGATGTGAAGTTTTCAGGAATGTGATTTCAGTTGAAACTCTGGTGAAGAGCAAACCCAAAATAAAATGAACAGACCATTTGCAGGCAGTATTTCATCTCCTAAGTATCACAGCATTGTATGCAGTATATGAAACATTTATAAATCTTGAAGGTCAATCTGATAATGTAAATATTAATAATACATAAGGAAGTGAATATATGCAGTAATTTACAGCAATGCTTCTTCATTCTTAATAGACTGGAGACATAAAGACTTGCAATATTTCAGGAGGATTTACCTGCTTTGTGAGATGCAATAAGCTCAAGAAGTTGGTGTCCTTCCTCCTCCACAGCTTCCTTGAGAGCACAATGACTGTCCACATTCAACTTAAAACTCTGCAAGGAAAAATATGAGTATCAAACTCTGGTGAGGCCGTTAAACATAAAACACACACACACACACAATTACTTGCTACTTTTTAAAATCAAGAACCACACAGCCCAATTTACCCAATAGACAAACTTATTTGCAATACTGAAAGCTATTGATATTTGGGATCTGGGCTCAAAATGTTTCCATTAGATTAGCAGAGTGCATCTGTTTGGAAACAGCTGACAAATCTAGAAATTCATTAGGTTTTTATGAAAAGTCACATCCCGTAGGCTGTATCAAGAGTAGCAGTGTTCTATAAAATACACTAACTTTCTACCAGCACATGAGCTCTTTTCTTCAGATTTTTATGTTAGTGATAGCACTATTTATGAAACCATAAAAAATTGGCAGCATAAAATATATTAGCCTTATGTGCACATATATAAATCTATTCATATAGGAGGGTTTGACTCAGCTCTCAGATATCTCACAAACCATAGAGTATTGAAGTGGACTTAGGTGCTATATTGCAGAGTCAAATGATTCTCAAATCTTTCTTTTTTTAAAGTTTATTCCTTACAAGGTGACACTGCTTTAGAAATTAATCATCAAGCATAACAGGGGCATTTTTCACTCATGATAGCCATCCAAAAGAAGAGAACTGTTATCATTGTTGAAATCCAACTTAGAACCACTTCTTTTAGGACACCTTCCCTAATGCTTTATATAGAATTAATTACTCCCTTCTCTCTGCTACCTCTGTTCCTTATATATGCTTCTAGTGTAGAATTTACACTGTATTCTGATTTATTCCTATACTTGGCTACCAGATTATAAGCAATTTGAAAAAAAAAAATTGCTGGTTTCACATTTATCTCCAACTCATGTCACATAGAAGGTGTTCGATAAATGTTTGCTAGAATAGTGGACATCTGTTGACCTAGATCAATAGTGCTCTCTGAAGAAAAAGGCTTGCATTTAAATATTTCAAGAAACACAGATGTTTTTCCAAAGATCTTTCATTCGTGGAATGTTATAACTTGTTCCAACCTCAGGAGTTCTGATGGGGGTTAATCATAGTAACCAATCTGTTGAATCAATAATTAGTGTTCAAGGTGAAACTTATTTCTTGACTTGACCAATTAGAAAAAAATGGGGAACTGGAACACCAAAGTTTGGCTTCTTCATGATAGGACTCCAAAATATATAACATATTTTGCTCTTACTGAACATTCATTGAGCAATAACTGTATGTACTGTCTTGTACTTGTTATTAAAAATATTTGGGGAAATGGATGTGGTTCAAGTGATTGGGCTCCTGTCTACCATACAGGACGTCCAGGGTTTAATTCCCGGGGCCTCCTGGGGAAAGGCAAGCTGGCCCACATGGCGAGCTGGCCCACGCAGAGTGCTGGCCCACGCAGGAGAGCTGGCACAGCAAGATGACGCAACAAAAAGGGACACAATGTGAATATTCTCGCTCTCCTGATTTTGTGATAATCAGGGTAGGCTAAACATTCGCTATATTAGGAACCATGCGTGTGTCCCCAGACCTAGTTTTTCTCCCTAGGTCTGGTTTATAGAATGTTGGTGATAAACTAAGCCTGATTTATTATATGACCATCCTGTATGGGAAATGACTGTAACTCTAGGTATCTTTGGTCAACCTTAAGAGATATAGCAGGCGGACGGATGTGGCTCAAATGGTTGGGCATCCATCTCCCATATGGACGGAACTGGGTTTGATCCCCGGAACCTCCTGGTAAAAAGAAAAAAAAAGAAAAATATAGAAGGCGCACAGGCTGTCAGGCCCCATGCGCGGGTGGGCCGCCAGGCCCCACAAGCCATGCAGCAAGATGATGACGTAACAGGAGAGTGACACAAGGGAGAGCCAAGACAAGACGCGTCGAAAAACCAGGAACTAAGGTGGTACAGGCGGTAGTATGCCTCTCTCCCACATCGGAGGTTCCAAGGATCGAATCCCAGTGAAGACAGGAGGAGAAGGATGAGAAGAGAGGGCAGGAAACAGACACAGAGAATGGACACAAAAACGGGGGGTGAGGGGGCGGCGGTAAAAATGGATAAAAGTAAATAAATAAATAAATAAATCCTTAAGAAAAAAAAAGTATAGGGGAATAATATATGGACTATAGTTAGTAGTAATACTTTGACAAGGCTCTTTCATAATTTGTTAACAAATGTTTCACAACAATGCAAAGTATTTGTGGTGGAGTGATGTGTGGGAGCCCTGTACAATATGCATGTTTGTTTTGTAAGTTCACAGTGTTTACTGAACACTTATTGTTTATGTATGTTCATGTATGAATGATATACTTCGATAAATTGTTTTAAAAAACAAGAGAGAGAGAGACAGAGGAGAGATAATAAGAGACGCAGCAGACCAGGAAGCTGAGGTGGTGCAAGAAATTGAGTGCCTCTTTCCCACTCTGGAAGGCCCCAGGATCGTCCGGGCGCCACCTAGAGAAGACAAGCAGACACAGAAGAACACACAGAGAGCAGACAGCGAGCACAAAACAATGAGGGGGGGGAGGGAATAAATAAATAAAATAAATCTTAAAAAAAAAAAAAATTGGTCAAAGCTGGAGATATTATAGTCCCAGGTAGGGCGTAATTTGAATGAAAGAGGTTAAGAACCATAAATATTGGTTTATGAATCAAATATTATTAATTCATTTAGAAAAAATGTCCTGTGTCTGTTCTATACACTGGGCTGGGTAATGGTGATTTAGGGGGTATAAAGCATGGCATTGGACATGAGAACAACTGTCTATGTTACTAGAAGAATAAGTTGCAGCTTGGTTGTTCAGTGGTGAGTCTGAGACCTCCTTTTCTTAATGGAGAAGAGGGATCTTTTTAAAGCTTACAAGACAGAAGCAAAATGATCAAAAGAAGCTGAAAATGAAGGAGCTAAGGGCAGGCAGATAAGGCCTTGATGTACAAAGATAAGAAATTTGACTTAAAAAAAAGTTTGACTCCAAAATGACAAGTAATTTTATCTGACTAGAGCATAAGATAAAGTTTCAACCAAATATGACAGAAACAGACACTACTAGGCCTCCCTAAAAGTGGTTCACCATCTCCTGTATTATTTTCTTTCAGCTACAGGTATTTGATTGAATAAAATAATATAAGGCAATGTCTGTGAAGTCTGATGCCTCTGGTCAACCCAAACAATATCATATTTATGAAAAATTAAATGTTTATTATTTTACAGCTAAAACAGGTCTGCATTTACTTTTTGCCACTATGTTGGAAATCCTTGATTCTAAAGCAATGCTATGCAGAATGAGGTATCTGGGCATTTCAAGGGGAAGGGACAGGAAAAATAGAAACACCTGAGGTCAACCTGAAAGCACCAAAAGTTAGGAAGATACCTATTCTAGATATTTCTTCAAAACTGTAAATTTAGCCTAGTGCTCTTTGATTCACTGTTTACAGACTTGTGCTGAATGGTTGGTAACTATGAGCTACTGAAGAGGTGCATCAGGCCTGTGACTCAGAGCCAAAGAGAATCTAAGGACCTGTGAGTAGGTTGGTAATTTGACATAATAGAAGCCAAGAGTAAAGAATAGATGCAGCTGGATCTGGCTCTGCCTCGAGATGTTGTGGAAGCATTTGATTAGGAAATTGGAAAAGATGAGGCATTCATTATTAAGAAACAGATAAGCTGATAAGCTTAATACTGTAGAAAAGAAACACTTAGTACAACTATTACCCAAATGGCACACTATTGCTTGATTTTCAGGTGCACCCATTAACCATTAATAATATCAACTAAGGAATTCATAACTGGTCTCTGAGAAGGCAGCCAAGAAGGCATTTAACAAAATTGTCAATGAAATTTCTGACTGCTAAAGGATTCTGTAATAAGTTCTCCCCATTGTGCCCCTATCCCCTTCCCTAGGGAAAGAAGCTTAGATGAGAGGGTTTTTTTTTTCCTTTCTTTCTTTTCTTTTGAACTTGATACTTGGACACATTTTCCATCCCTGTGGTAGTAATACATTTCCTCAGCAAAGCCTTATGCTATATAGTCTCTCTGCAACATCCACAGCACTCTCTGAAAATTCAGGACATTCTCTGGAGATTGAATTTATGGCAAGAAGATTGCCACAGGCAGGTGCCATGGTCCTATGTCACTGATTATGTGAAATTCCATAAATATGAGTAATCTGGGTCCTGTGGGACACCAGATCTTTTTTAGTGTCTTTACAACAGCATATAACTGAGCAACTGGAAGAGAATAACTAAGGAAATGGAAAATACAGCAACTGAGACAAAGAACTAGATTATCAAAAGATGATACCAATGGATATTTCCATTATTGCAACCTATGGTGTCATCTTCTTGTATAGATCTGGGTGTATTACCTCCTGGCAGGATCCAAATTCTGGTGTGCCCCTAACTGTACATTGGTCATGATCAGACCTTACAAAGCAGATAAAATAATACATCTAGCCCTATTCCATTTATACTTCTGAGTAGCCCAGTTTGGTCGGAGGGTGGAGGTCCGGTGGACATGAAATGAAACCTAGAAAATATCTGCCTTGATGGAAACAAAACAATGACAAAACATGAAGAATGACTGCATATGAGGGATTGTAAGAATATATATGGATCCCCTGATACAGGAAATAGTAGGAAAGACCATAAGCACATTCAGAGCCTTAAATATCCAAAGTGGCTCAGTACTAGCAGCACCATATCACGAATATACACTTTCAATCACCCCACAGATCCTGTTATTATCTCTACCAGGTCCTCTGAGTTCTGTGAGTCTTATGTTTGCGAACAATCAGAAAGGCCAAAAAAAAAACAACCCAGTTATTTAGTTGTTCCTGACTTAATCTTAGTGTTTTTCAAGCCATGCATACAATAAATATTTATTGAGCAGTCTCTGCCAGGCTTATAGATACAAAACTTAACCAATTCACAATCCTGGTCCTCGGGCATCTTTATAGTCCATTGGGTAAAAGAGATAAGAAAGCAAGTGCCCTCATATGACCCACCATAGAATAAATGTGTGATTTAAGGTTAGGTTTAATAGAGAGCAGTGAGGTCTGAGGCAAACTGAACAGAGATATGTCCTGCCCAAAGAGATTCAATTTTTTTTTTTTTTTTAATTAAAGCATTGTGCTGCCAACCAAAACAAGACTATGGGCTACATTCTGTCTGAATAGGGAATTGATGAGTGAGAAGTACCTGACTGGCGTTGTGGGGGCCCATGCTGGGAGCCATACTTTGTACAGCCTGGCAGGGAGACTGTGGGGAAAGACCAGCTTGCACACAGGCCTAGAGACACCTTTTAGTGTAGCATGAAGGGAGAGCCACCAGCAGCCTGTGTGGCTGAGGCATGGTGCAAGCAGAGGTGACAGTTGCTGCAGCTACACAGGACTTAACCTCAAGGACTATGAGAGCGTGGTGCAGATCTGTGTTCTAAAAAGATCTTTCTGGCTGCTGCATAACGTTAATCTTACGAGGGCAGACTGGAGACAAGGAGGCCATTTAGGAGGCCATTGCAGTAATATAGGCCAGATGTTTCTTCATGCTCATGTTGTTGTTGTTGTTGTTTAATTTTAAAAAGGTATTTTTTTTTTTTTTAATGAATGGAAGAAGGAAAAATGGAGGAAATCTGCTGTCTCTTAAAGTTTTCCTTAGTGCATGAGAGCAGCATGTGCCAGAATTTAGTTTTTTTGGCTGCTCTGATGATAAATACCAGAGGTTATTAGTCAGGAGTCTCCAAATGTGAAAGACACATTGAACTGATGAACTTTTACTCCCACTGTCATTTTAAAGAGATGGTATAGATGCTGATGAATAAGGTACTTGATGACACTCTTTCTTCACACAAAAGATTTTTACTACCCTAAGAAAATGAAAACTTGCCTTTTTGCAAGGGCAGGAGGAAGAATGCGTGTTCAGGCAGAAAAGCGAAAGTTTGCAAAGTCACCTGCCCCATGCCTCAGGTCATCTCCCACCTAGGCCCCACTCTGAGCTGTGCCCAGCACCCTTCTCACTCCTCACTTCCTCCATGCCCAGAAGGGCCCCAGGGAGCCTGGGGAAGCAAGCCACAATCCCCAGGGCTTACCCTGGCAGCCTCTCTTCTCATCTTCCCAATGCCACCCATAGAAAATAGTCAGATAAATATAAAATAGACCTTTAAAATGTCTTACGTGCCAAGTACTGGAAGATCTCTGTAAATACACATTTCTTTGCTTAAGAAAGAAAACTTGAGAGAGCATTCAACAGCCATTAAAATGAAGACAGTGAAACCACATGGAAAATACACAGAATATGTTAACATTAAAAAAATTAAGATTCAAAATTCTATGATAAAATTAAAGCTATGTAAAATAAATAGTCCCACTGCATAGAAAAAGAAGACTGTAGGGAAAGACAAGATGTTGACATCATTTGAGCAAGGTGGGACTTGGAACTAACATGATCTGGTCTTATGGAAAGTTTTCTCAGTGCTTTGGTTTTCTAAAACATAAGACGGAAATAATAATATTGAATTTTCAGGCTGTTGTGAGAATTAAGAGATAAGGAATGTAATGCATTCAAAGCACTGCCTGGCAATGAGTAGGGCACAAACAAAAATCACTGCTATGGAATTTTTAGTCCATTTTCTCAATTTTCCAAATATTCTACACAGTAGATTGGTCATTATGACATTTTTCAGTTATAAATGACACTGTGGAGGCTCTGCAAGTTCCTCCAGGGGAGATACAGGTCTCCTTCACCTTGGTGTTACCACCTAGCACAAGCCTGTCCAAAGGGAGCACCCAAGACATAACTGCTGCTAAGATGTGGGGAAGAGCAAGCCTGGGCTGAGAAGCCAGTGATCTGGGTCTTTCTTCTGCTCTGGTTGTGTGACTTTGGACAAGTCACTTAACCTTTTTGGGCTTCTGTTTCCTTATCTGTGACCCAGACATTTGGACTCAATATTTTCCAGTCCCTGAATGTTTCGATTTTATCTTCTCTAAGCCAGGTGGTTCAGGATGGATGACTAAGGAGAATTTTCATTTATTTAAAACCAGAGAATTTTCAAAGGGAGAAGAACCCCAAAGGTCATCTCAGCATTCATCTACCCCATGGCAGCTCTTCCCTCAGCCATCCCAGGCAGATGTGTCCATTCTATTTTTATCCATCTCCAGGGAGGTCTCTTCTAATTTCTCATTCTGAGTCCACAACATTCCTTCTCAGGGATTTAAGAGCTCTGTGAAGAGCAGCGTGGGCTTTCTTCTGCTTCAGATATTTTTGCCAAGACATCTCTCCAGTGTAGGGGTTGGAAATCAGAAGCATTGTGAGACTATGCCAACAAAGTCCATGCAGCCAATCAAGCGCCGAACCCTGCCAGTTTATTTCTCCATCCTCACCTCTCCAGACTGACTGACACTGCTTTAGATTTGGGCGCTCATCATTATCCTTGCCAGGTTAACTATGAGCCATCATGGCTCCCCAAAAACATATTCATTCCTTATTTATCTTATGCCTATGATGGTTCCAGAACTGTTTTAAGTTTGGGGAATATGGCTGTGAACCAAATGAGCATGGATGGTTTCTGCCCTCACAGAGCTCACAGTCTAGTGTGTGTGTGTGTGTGTGTGTGTGTAGGAGGGATCTTGTAAACAGGTAATTGCAATAGTGTCAGTGGGGCTTTTTGACATGGTGTGGGTGATGATTAGAGCATGAGCTCTGGAGCTGTACAGCCTGGGTTCAAAACCTGGCTCCTCTATTGTCCACTGTGTAATTTTGGGCAAACTCTGTGCACTCCAGTTTCTTTATCCTTAAAAAGGTGAAAATGTTAGCACCTGCAGCACATTGTTTTTTGAGAGGATGCAAGGCACTGATATATATAGAACAGAGCCTGGTACATAGTAGTAGCTCAATATGTTTTTATCAAAAATGCTGTCTACAAACCAACCCTGACAAAGATCTTCCTCTTAAAGCCCTCTGATGGCTTCCTGAGGTTGCAGGATAAAGTCCAGGCCTCTAACGTGACCTCCAAGGTCATGGCCAAATCTGCTTCTCCGGCCTCCTGTCTGCCTTGAAGTGCGCCCTCCAGCGGTCATGGCTACTTAAGGTTTCCTGCTCACACCAGCTGTCTTACTTCTCCATTCTGCTCATGTTGGCACCTCTGCCTGGCATGCTCTCCCACCTGCCCTCTGGCTAATCTCTGCCCATGCTTTAAGGGCCATCTCAGGAGTCACCACCTCTAGCAAGTTTTCCCTGACCATCTTCCACCCTCCCGGGTTCCCCTTTCCTCTGCCACCACAGTACTCTGGGCAGAGCTGAAACCTCCAAATACCACATTGTATAATTATTTATAGGTGTACCTGCTTTCCACCAATGAGTTCCTTGAAAGTACAACTGTGTTTTTGCTCATTTTTGTATCCTCAGTGCGTGGGACAATACCCAGCCCACAGCACACACTAACAAATGTTCAGGGAGAGAATGAATGGAGGCTCACACCAAAAACCTCCCAGGGAACTTTCAAACTGCCTCTACCATTTTAGGAGATATTGGTACAATCACTCTTCTCTAGGAAGTGGTTGATAAATGTCCCCAAATTTTATTCAGTGAACACTATGTAAATGAGCTGTCATGTTCCTTTGCTTACAAAATTACTTGCCAATTACACTTAGATGATCCCAACATAATTGCCATGCAAACTGTATCCTGGCTAAGATAGCCCAAATCATCAATTTAACTTTACCGTCTCATCATATGGTACTTACCACATAATTAAATAAATGGTCAGCCACCACCACAATTGTATATTTATTTCCCTAACAAAATGAAGTAGCTACATTTGTCATTGAATCATCAGTTATGATGATCTGCTGCACTCTTTTAGGT
Organism: Tolypeutes matacus; assembly: GCA_026826555.1. Classification (NCBI taxonomy): domain Eukaryota; kingdom Metazoa; phylum Chordata; class Mammalia; order Cingulata; family Chlamyphoridae; genus Tolypeutes; species Tolypeutes matacus. Next base: position 1,317,243 of record JAKSZT010054562.1, read on the forward strand.
ATAATATCAGAAGCTTAAAAAAATAAAAAACTCTGTACTCTTAAGAAAGAAGTTCCAAGTTATGATAAAAAGATAAGCATTATAAAAAGTGTCATTCTTTAAAACGAAAAAAGGCACTAAAATATAAAGACAAAATTCCTCATTCTTCCTGCAACCTCAGATAATAAAAGTATTTCTAAGCATTTGAAAATGAAGTTTTAGCCCTTCAAACAAATCACAATTTCTTTCAAACAGTTGTATTTGGTGGAAGGTAAATGCATCTTACTGAGGCTGACATTCTTTCCTGATAGACTTGCTAATAATATCTTACGCAATAATTAGATGGATGGGAGAGATTCTGGATGCCAACAGTGGTTCTTAGTACCAGAATATTCATGTGCTTCTCTGGATGTTGCCTCCACACCTGACACAGGTAATCACACTGACTTCCCAGCATGGCCACATTAGGCCACATGGATTCCCAGAGAGAGGTTCTGTCGAAAGAATACATGGCTCTGAAACTCTGATTGAAAAAGAGGTCAATGCTGGTTCAAATATCTCTCTACCCTCTGAGGTGGAATAATTGATATGCAACAGCCTCTACAGATGTGGCGTCACCTGGGTGATGGATGGATATAAGTATATTATTCACACATACATCTGCTATTATACAGGTCCCAGTGCAAACACCAAGACTTAAGAATATTATGTGGATTTAGGACAATCCCTGAAGGACTCCAGTTCCATTAAAATTTTGTTTGGCAGCCTGGGGCAGATCTATTCCAACTCCCACATGCTTCATGCATTTTAGAGGGGAAACCAAACTGCTTTAAAAATAAATTTAATAAAATTTGTAATATCAAGTCATTAACAACCTCTCTAGCCCTACAGTCTTCAGATTTTGAAACAGTAACATTAAGGTGTGGAATTTTTTTTTAAACCTTCCTAATATCTGAGTTAACCCTTTCTATTTCCCAAAGGGGATGAACTACGTCCTAAAAACAAAGGAGAAAACATTCCTGTTTTTTCCTCTCCGTAGGTGTTTTTCTTGTCACAAATATAGCAGACAATACCCAGAAACCATTTTGTTTGCTTACATATTGTACGGTTTAAACCTTTGTATCCATTTTGGCATGCAAAGGATAGAGGAAATAATTTAACTTGCAGACATACTTGGTCATTGTTTGATGCGTTATACCATTAGTTATAATTTGCTGCATTTAATGGTTGAAACACTGCTTTTACAAATGCTCGTTTTTTTTTCATTTAGCAGATATTTTCAGTGCCTATTATGCACATGTATGGCACTGGGCTGGGTGTCAGAGGAGACCCCAAAGAGACGCAAGCCATCCCTCAAGTAGGTGACAGTCCCGAGTGAGGGACTGAGAGGAGGTGAGGATAATTTCAACTTCTCTAGGAACACAAGCTTCTCACACCACATGTTCCCAGGTCTTCAAGGAAGAAGCGCGTTACTCTCCCAAATGAACAAAGCATTCTCACACACAACATGTTTATTTGATTTTCACAAGAACCCTAAGTAGATATTAGGCAGTTTTCTGGCTAATGTAAAGATCTCTTTCAGGCCTGAAACATTTACACCTCAGTATCATTGGTGCACTGGATGACTTGTCTCAAGATTCCAAAATTTCATGTTCATGTGATAGAGTAGACGAGGGGACTGTGTAGTGGCTGCCGTGGGTCTGCACAGGAAGAGAGATGGCATGTGACAGCACCCTGGTCCATGTGAGTTGGCTCACACGCAGCCTCTCATCCATCCACAGCAGAATCCTCTGCCCTCATGGCACAAGGCCTCTCTATAAACTCTTTCTCTTCAGTGCTTAGCATGACACCATTCTAAATAGAAAGTGCTTAATAAATGTGGCTTTTCCCTGGCATTCTAACTTAAAACAGTCAATACTTCCTAAAAAGAAGAGTAAAGTCATAAATGATCTGAGCACCAAAAATTTTCAAAACAATGAGAACTGCTTGGTACTATGGACCAAGAATCCTTAAACTGAGCCAGGCAAAAAAATGCATTCCCAGATGTTTTGAACAGTTATGGGATTCTTTTGGACAGAAAAGGGAAGACAACTCTATTTGTCTCCCAGATGCACAGAATTAGAGTTACTCAAGCCAAGAAATATGCCCGGGGACTTTCACATGGCACAAAAGCTCCTCCTACCCCACCAGTCCCCACACATCACGCTTAGATGCCTAAATTCCTGGCAAATGAACAGATCCTTCCACCCTCAAACCACCAAAGAAAGTAGCTCCAGCCTGGGAGTTAAGTATTTCAAATCTCTAAAAAAGAAGTAATGCCATTGCTCCCTGCTAAACTTTCGGCTCTTCAACTTAAACTGATGGGAGTCAAGGGATACAAGCAAATGGAACTTCAAAGCTCCTACAAGGCCACCAGCTCTGCTTGGCAAGGCTGAGGGAGGCGGCTGGCAGGCAAGCCAAACTCACACAGCTCAGGCTTTTGAAGTCTGGCCACCTCCCATCAGCTCTGCAGCACAGCTACCTGGTAGCAGCTGGTCTTTTGAAGCTCAACTTGTTCAGGCCATGTTGCCTACCATCTCAGCAGAGAAAGGTAGGCAGGGAGAGGTAGGCACTATAAAGTTGGAGGGGGGGCATCATTTCTTAACTTCAAGCTATGAAAAATGGGGCAGAGATGGAGGCAGGACGGCAAGCAAAAGAAAAAGAGTTGAAAGTATTTGGGGAAATTTTCTTGTATGGTTAAAAACTCTATATGGTTTTTCTCATGATACAAATGAGAGCTTTTAAATAAAAAATATGATACAACATGGAGATCTATATACCGATGACAAATACATGCAAATACATGTGTTGAAAATTTTGTTAGCCAGACACATTATTAGTTCAAGCCAGTCTGTTTTTATAAGTATTTAGGGTAATGACACAGTAAGGAAAAATTTTCCAACCCTACCAAGACTGCAGGATTTTGGTGCTCCTGGGTCACCTAATGGCAGCCACTTCAAATTGCAGGCTCTAATCCTAAAATGAACTACCAAGTCCAGGGAGGTGTGCTTTCACACTCTTACCACTAGAAACAGGGACTCAAAACTCACACACACACACAAACTGAACCACACTCATTTTTCAGGACCTAGAGCAAAAGCTGTCCCTAGAGTGTGAGACTCTTATTTTGTGGGTCCCTGAGTTGCTGCTGAAGGCAGACACTAATGGGACAAGGAGGAGGTGCTCAACTGGTGTTTAAAATAATCTGAATGTTCATTGCAAAAGCATAGATAAGGAGGCAGCTTAACTGTTCATCATCATGGGAATGAGTAAATAAATTGTGGCACATCCACGCAATAAAATATCAAGGTGCTGCTAAAATGTGCAGCAAATCATGTACCAACAGGATGTTTGAGCTACATTTTGATGCAAAAGAAAGTTGTAGCTCAGTTGGTAAAATATGAATTTAAAAATCCTAAAATATATGCATATTTACATTTAAAAGGTCCAAAAGGATAGAAGAAACTGTTTATGTTGGTTCCCCAAGGGAGGGTGAGGCTTTTCACTTTTAATTTTATTCTTTTATGTGGTTTGAATTATTTTTGGTGAATATAATTTAATGTTTTTCTTTAACTAGAGCCTCAAAATTACAGCAGCTGTGTAAAAGAAAAGTTTGCTCCACCTTTAGCACGTGCCTCCAATGTTCACTGTGCTCTTGTCCAATTTCCCCTCTTTTCCATGTAAATATTACTTGTGTTTCTCACTTTAACCTGGTTTTATACAACCCTGGAGTGGCTCTGGAGCCTCATCCCCCCTGCACATGGAGGCAGAGAAACTTTCAACCAATTTCCATCCCCTTAGCTACATTCTGGTCTTGCCCAGCTTTCCATCAGCTGTGGGGCAGTGGGCCTTCCTATGCCATTCTTCAAGTGCATTAGTGGCCTCAGGGAGAAACCAGGGCAGATGAAATGGCATTGGTCACAAGATAAGAGAAACAAGACAGAGCCTCAAATGATAACTGTTGATATGTCTCTCTAATCTATACCTCTTTTTCTAATCTATCCTCTCTTTTCTATTTCCACCTTTCTACCCCCATAACCCAGGCCCATATTCTCATCGTTTCTCTCATTGCTTAAACATGGTTTATTCCATTCATTCAACAGCATGCTTCCTGACCTTAGACTTGTTCCTCTAAAACCTCAATGTCTACGTAAGTAAATTCCTTAGATCATACTGGTCTTCCCAGACCTTTATCCCAAACCTGCTTTTGCCAGATGCTGGGGGTCTATTACATGGTTATCAGCTTGACCTTCTGAGTTCTGCCTAACCCTGGGGTCCTCAAACTGTTGAGATGCCCATTTTCTTTTGGAACAGCATCCCTCAAATAGTTCTTTTTAAAAGTATTTTCCATTCACATCACAGACAGTGGGCTCAATTTCTAAAAATATAGCTCCCTTCATATCCTCAAATAAAGACCAATGAACCAACAGTAAAACGGACTAAGAATAAGAACAGTTATTGAAAAAAGAATATAAATGACTCCTGAAAATATGAATACTCAATTCTACTTAAAATACAAGAAATAAAAACTAAACTACAGTGAGATGACATTTGTAACTATCAGAGGGACAAAGATCAACCAATGTGATAACATACTCTGATAGCAAAGATGTACAGAAATAGGCATTCTCAAGCACTTCTGGTGGACGTATGAATTGGTACAATCCCTGTAGAGGACAATTTGTTAATATATCAAAATGTTAAATGTGCATAAGCTTTAACTAAGGAATTTCACATGTAAAGGTGTTTATTCTAAGAAAATACACTATGCAAGATGATGAATTTTCAAGGATATTCAAAGAAGCACTGTTTGTAAAAGGAGAAGATTGCAAACAACTTAAATTTCCATCAACAGAGGAATGGTTAAGTAAATTATGGCATATTTATAAATAGAAGGCTGTGCAGCCTTTCAAAAGGAAGAAGCAGTTGTATATTTGCTGATTTGGAATTATTGCTACTATAATATACAGTAAGGGAACAAAGTTAAGTTCATGTATGCATGTATTCATAAATACCTGAAATAATTCTGAAAGTATTTATAAGAAAAAAAAAGAAGAGTGGTTACCTCAAGGAAGAACTGGTAGACATGGGTGGGGAAAAGGCTTACTTTTGACTTTCTACCTTTTCACTGCCTTCCTTTATCTCTTGAAGTTTGTGTCTTACTAGCTAGTCAAAAAACAAATTTTTAAAAACTGATAATAGTGTGCCTTCATATACTATACCCAAATACCTTTTCTATTATGCCTAGAATTATTCTCTCATCTAAGCTATGGACATCATCCAGTTAATCCACAAATACTTATTGAGATCTAACTATATGCCCAAGCAGATTCTACTCCCATGGAGTTTACAGTTAGTTGATGTCACTCTCTTGTTTAAAGTGAAACCAAACCTTCAATGACTTCTCATTGCTCCCAAAGAAATGTTTGATCTGTTAAAAATTCAATGCCCTTTACCACCCAGCCCCAACCAGCAAGATTCCAAGCCAGCCTCAGGCACACCAGATGGCACATCACACCTCCAAAACCTGGCCTATAAAATGTCTATCCAAAAATGCCATCTTCCTACCTCCCCCTCCATCCAACAAAATCATGCATGGTCTTTAAGGTCTACATCAACATTGCTTCATTGAGCCCAACACCACCACCACCACCACCACCACCAGGAAGAACCAATAAAACTCTTCTCTGTACTCTTAAGAGTACTTTACTTATCCTACAAGAAGTTTACTGATTAAAATTATATGATTTTCATCATTTATGGGTCTACAGATGACTACGAATCATCCCATGGTTGCCTCACTTAGATACGCAAATTCCTAAAAGAAAGGGACCAAGAATATTCATCATGTATTCCTAGCACTTAAATACCTATGTGGCAAACATCGGTGCATGATGTACATAAATTTGAATTTGTAGTCACCATTTTCCTCATGTTTTCCCATTTATCAAAATGAATTAAGAATATTGTTTTTCCAAGATCATTTCTGTGTTCCACGGTTGGTTTAAAGTTTGCTCAACATCACATGGTGCTGCTTATGCAAATTTACCTCCCAGGTTTAAGCCAGGCCTTTGTGCTTCTTCTCTTTCCTAATTCTTGCAGGGCTGCCTGGTGTCTGGTTCACCTTCACTTTCTTTTACTAAGTACTTTGGTTGGCTATAGATAAAAGAACTTCTGATTTGTTTTCCTGCAGTTGATTACATATGATCTAGTACCCATCCGGTGAGCTGGGAATGCATGAAAATGATTTGGGAAATGAGAATTATCTTCTCAGAAACAAATGGATAGGAAATGAAATCTCCAGTGGGGGAAGTTGTTGGCCTTCTCTGCTGCTTTACTTTTAAGCAATCTAACTAGGGAGATACTATAAATTCTCTTAAAGAAAAAAAAAAAATAGTCTGCCAGGAACAATTAAGTTATTTATGATGTTTCTATTCAAATATAGTTTTATGGTGGCTCTTGCTTCTATACACAATAAAAAAGTTGGGGGAGAGGAGAAACAATCTAAATGTTCATCAACAGGTGAATGGATAAACCAATTGTAGTATAGCCATACAATGGAATATTATTCAGCAATAAAAAGGAATGAACAGTTGATATATGCAACAACAAGTTGGAGCTCAAAATAATTTTTCTGAGTGAAAGAAACCAGACAAAAAGAGTAGGTATTGTTTGATTCCATGTATATAAAATTCTAGAAACTGCAAACTGATCTAATTGTAACCGAAAGCAGATCAGTGGTTCATTAAGGATGGGAAGGGAGTGCAGAGGGGTGGGAGAGAGGTATTACAAAGTGTCAAGAGGAAGCTTTTGGGAGGATGGATATATTCACAATCTTCATTGTGGTGATGGTTTCGTGGGTATACACATTTGTTGAAACTTATCAATTTGTACCTTTTATGTACAATTTGTTGCATGTCAATTTTACCTCAATAAAGCTGTTTTGTTTTGTTTTGTTTTTAAGTGTTAGGAAGAGGACAGAAGTAAGTGCAGGGAGGCTGTCCAAGAACATGCACACCATGCTGTTTTAACAGTGGGTTTCAAAGAAGAAGAATGTTCAATATGTTCAGTACTTGCAAAATACCTTTCCAGAATGACATTTTCCTGAAAATGTCATTTTCTGGGAAGATAGGAATTGTATTTCTGAAAGGAGAAGCCAGGTTGCAAGCAGATGATTAATTATCATGGAAAATCATTGATGTGGCATTGCAATTTCACAGTATTTCTTACAGTTAAAACAAAGCTCTTTCATATCTTTAATAAAGGTATTGTGAAGCTTTAATTGATTCGTGTTGGTAAAAAACCTTGGTTACTATGATGGAAAAATAATTGAATTAAGTATCAAAATAGAAATGTTCTACTTTTGTTATCGTTTTTACATTTGGTTGTCTTTACAATATTAGAAGGTATCAACTATTCTAACACAACATTAAACCCAGGCAAACTCTGACCCCAGGAGTTCACACCTCTGTTGATTTAATGTTAAATTATAAAGCCTATAGAGATTTCAAGAAACTTACCTCAATATCTCTACACACTGGATAATATTGCCTTGCAAATGCCGCTTGCCCATTCACTATGGAGCAGTGATGATTTATGCACGGTGACTAAGGAATATAAATCTCTAGGCTCACTCATATACTTTCTTTATAGGAGGGTGGGTATTTTCTGCCTTCTTTTGAGAAGAACTTAATATTAACTTAACTCGACAGTAAGAAAATACAAATAAAAATAGAAATATCAATAATGATCAGAAGGACCGTGTAGACACTAGAGACAGAGTAAGTCAGAATTTGTTTGAAAGATGTTTGAGCAACATATCATATCTGGGATAACAGACAGCATGCAATCTAACAGAAATTCTTAATAATTGTCCTTAAGTATCACTCAGTGGCAAGCCGCACACACTGTCTTCAGTAACTGTTAGAAATTATTCATAATTTCAGAAGTGAATTTTAAGATTGTGACTTAACATCCAATGGACTTGTCTAGAGTTCAATATTCCTTCACTATTTGCAAAATAGAGATAAAGATGTTCTTATGTTATCTTTATTTCGACTCATATAAGCATAGAGGGTCATAGAGAAAACTCATCCAAGAAAGCATTGAGCATTAGGCAGAAGCAAGGTTTTCCTTAAGAGATGAATATCTTGAGAATGACCCTTTGCTGTGGATCTCTACACTAGAGGGCCCAGCCTTTTTTTGCCTTAATGTTTGCCACATTTGGGTGAAAATGACTTTATGAAGCAAGTAGGGATTCCTGACATTCATTGTGGTCAGCTGTGAAGAGTTCTGTAAAGTATGACGTTGAACTGTATTGCCCAATGCAGTAGGCACTAGCCAGGTGTCACAATTTAAATTTAAATGTAAGTTAGTTGAAAGAAAGTAAAATAAATAACTCATTTCTTCAGTTGCACTAGCCACATTTCAAGTGCTCAATAGGTACATGGGACTAGTGACTTCCGTATTAGACAGTGCAAATGTGGAACATTTCATCATTGCAGAAAGTTCTGGTGCATGGCATTGGGCTAGAATGAGGCAGAGGCCAAAAACACAAGGACACCTAATTCAGAACTCTAATACAGATTTGAGAACAGGAGTACATAATGGTTACAAAGGGGCCAAAAAGGAGAGAGACCTTGGTTCATACTCTCCAAGCCTGTATTTCACAAAATAACCTTGAGTTATAGGGCTCTTTATGCCCCCATGCCCTCTGGGACCTCAAATACTAATGTGTGTTTTCCATAAAATATTAAATCAAGAGAAATTAAGAAAGTGAACTTAATGTGAAATAAAGTTCATATACTCCTGTTTAAACACAGATTAGAATTTCTGTCAGAACAATGCCAGTGAAAAGTTGACATTTTAATTAATACAATTTACATTATAAAGCACTGAATATCTTTATCTTGCTATTGTGAAATGCCCTCTTTTTTAAAAAAATCGAGACTCTACTCAACAGGGAATTGAGTACTAAGGGCAGTATTTAAAAATCCATGTACAAGAGAGGCAGTGAGGGTCAGTGGCATTTTCACACACCATCAACCCAGGCCTGTAAAAAGGGAAGCAATACACTCATCCCGTACCACACTGTTTTGTCAGTATCGTCCACAAGGCTATCTGCATGTGGCAACAGGATTTTGAGGCTGTTCATTTTTTTTTTTTTTCAGTGATATAAAATACAATTCAAAAAACAAAACCCAAAAGCCAAAACACTTTCTCCCTCTCTCCCTCTTCTCTCCCTCTGCTCTCTCTCCCTCTGCCTTTCTCTCTCTGTCTTCTCTCTCTTAACATCACAGGGAAGAGTCCTGGAACCCTGTGAACTCACGTACATGTAGGACCCCCACAATGTTTACTCAATCCAAATTCTGAGAGTGTAAGAGGGGCAGATTTTATGTCAATTTTATGCTATCAGTGAAAGGAATAAAGATGAGATCCTTAAAGCCTGAATTTTCATTTCCAATGACAACATGCTTTTTCTTCATGCTTTATCACACTCTGTACTTGGTTTCCACCCCTTTATAATTGATATCGGCCATTTGAAACATTCAGTAAAAACCTCATGAGGTTCATCAAATATCCCCCAGTCTATAATTCTTGCTTCTAACATATTCAGAAGCATATTCATCCAAGTGTTTTCCACTTCCCCTCCTTCGTTTTCCCTGTGCACAGGGACGAATGTAATGACAGTTGTATTAATTATATGCTGAAAAACTCACATAGCAGCAAAAATGATGGAGATCATCGTTTTAAATATTTTATTAAAATAACTCAGTGTAGAACAGATAAAGTAGACCCTCTTGATAATGAGAGGTTCATTAATTTTACAAGAATTCTAGAAAGTTTAGAATGGTCATTGAAATTACCTATTTCATTTATCTATTTATTTTAAAAAGAAAACCTTCATTCATGGCTTTAGAAAGCAAGATTCTAATAAATTTTTCCAAGATACTTTTAAAAAAATAATGACTTACCTTTCTAGAAAAAGCTTTGAAAAAATAGTTTGAAACACAGAGGATTTGACTTCCACAGAATTACTTGAAATGCCTGTAAATTCTCAGTTTCTGCAGTTTACCCCATGAAAGCTTAGTTTCATTAACATATAATGACTTCTGATAAATAAAATTGATATTCTCCATAGACAAACAAGCAGCTCATTATACCCCTTCAATTGCTGACAGCAAGAGCAGCACAATCTTGCCTACCAAGTGTGTCTCCAGGTACAGTTTTAGGCCATCCGTCTCTGCTTTAGGGGGAGTCCAATTCTCAGTGGTTTCCATGGCTTCATTTAACCATTGAATGAATTCATCCAGCTTGTTTACAAACCCCTTGTGGGAGAAAAGAAAAGAAAAAAAAACAACAAGAAAGGCATGTTAGTTGGTTATTTTTTAAAAACCCATCTTAAAAATTCCAAACTTCCAGACATGAATGGTGAAATCAATACCACAGCACTCCCATCCTAGATCCATCCTCGCTGTAAAATGGAATTTCCACTATGCCTGGCACTGACATCTATCAAAATGGAAAGGAATTGTCAATGACTTCCTCTCCGTTTATTTTCCTAGGAACATTTTTCTGAGGAATCTGAATTGGATTGCAGGGTGTCACTGTAAGATGACCTCAAACATCAAAATATTTCTGACGTCTGACAAGCACTCCCTTGCCAATAAATCCGGTCAGGTCTGCTAGGAACACACTTTGGCTTGGGGTATGGAATTGTTCCTGTAAAGTTGGTGTTCTTCATTCAGAAGCCTATGGAATTGAGTTGCCTTAGCTAAACTAGAAGTCTATTTTTAAATCACATAAATGTTTAAAGATACTTGGATAGGTTCTGCTGATAGCCCAAATATCTGTGGCTAAGCCTGGGTACTAAGGAGCAAGAAAAGATGCAGGAGTGGAGCCGATGAATAAACGCAAAGCCCCGGCTCTTTATTTCCTGGACATAAAGAAATATTCTTGGCTAGGAAGCACAAATCACAATAATCTTGCAATTTTTCAAATAGTGGTTATAAAATTTTATTGACCATTTAAAAGAACACATCTGTAGAAACTGAAAATATTTTGGAAAAAATGAAAACCCAGCTATGAACTTAAGGGAAGAAAATGGGGCTGGGTTCCTGCTTGCCATGTGTAGGTAAACAGCACCACCTGGAGGTTGTAAGGAACAAGGGCAGGCTTCCACATTCCTACTCAGAGATGGCTTGGGATCTTATTCCCTATTTAACTTAACCCATTCTTCAGATTTGCAATTTGATTCATTTTGATTAATATTGTTAATGCTTAACTGAGAATGTTCTGAGACTGAAGTGGGAAAAAGTGAAGTTTCATCTTCTTTAGCATGCTTCTCAGAAGTTAGCTTTTGCTATTAAGGTTTCTGCCAGATAATATTTTAAGATTTATAACCTTTTAATTAAGAGAAATTGGTTATTTGACTCAAAATCATTATTAGAAAAAAGAGAAAATGGGATTTCAGAGCGTGGTAAAGTGAACAACAGGCAAATAATACTAAGAAACAAACTCCTATCTGGTAAAGGGGCTAGAGTAGATATGTGGGTGAGTAGACCCATGTCACATGAAGTTGTCCTGCCATGCTCTGCTGTGTTTTCAACCTGCGTGGAGCTAAGTCTATAGCACCATGTGGTGCCATATCATATGTTTTCTCATGTTCATAAATGTTACAAAAAGCTTTCCCTATCAAAAACATCCATACTGTGCCAAGTCTCAGAGGATAATCACAACCAGAGATGAACATCACAACTAACTTTCAGAAAGCAGTGCAAAATTTCTCATTTATTATTTTTTGATACTCTGACCTAATCAATTAGTTTTGGTAAAGCCAATGAGAAATATCATCTTGGAAACATCTCAATCAGAAACAGGTCTGCGCAATTTTCATCGGCTGAGCTGGGAACTATGGGGTAGTTGAACATGCCTCCAGCCCTAGTCTCCAGGCATGACCTAACGTCATAACTGAGTCTTCCTTTGGTCATCACTCTGAGGAGTTCCTTCCAGATGAGGTGAAAATGTGTTGGCGGCGGCGGGGAGGTGGCTTTATTAATTTCACACAATGCACTCCCTTACCAAACGCATTTTCTGATGACCTACCCAAATCATCCTTTTCTAATTTATCTAAATGCCAGAGGCTCATACCAAATAGTCCTTTTTTCATATTATTTAGGCTTTCAGTTGATCTGCTCTTTCTCCTTTTCTTATCTCCATTCCCATAAATTTGAAAGTTGCTTTGCTTTTCATTCCCTCCCCAATGTGGAATCTGTTAACAGTGAAGTTACCCACATCCAAGTGTAAGCTTTTCAGGAGTTTCCCATCTGTTCAAACCATCATCCCCCAAATCCCTCTTTCTAGTAGACTTCCTAGGACTCAGAACACTTCACAAATTCTTATCTGCCTTGATCTTTACCATAAACCTCTACAAATGTGTACCATACATTTATGAGCAAAAATAAGAGCATAGTCTCTTAGAAAGCAAGTCCCAATTCTTGATACTCATATACTTAAGTTCTTGTGAAACACTGAGACCTTTTACTGACCAAATGGACTTACAGAAGCATTGTCTATCATCTATGGAACCTGATCAGAATATCAGAGTCTACATGGTTGATAACTGTGAGGCAACAATAGTATTTTATAGCAGTTATAGTATTAAATTGTTTTTACTTTTGAATTTGGACTTGGGTTGTTATACCTAAATATATAACTTGGTTTGGGGAGAAAATTAAGTCGAGAAGCAAATGATTTTGTACACAACTGGTTAAATCCAAAAAGATGAAAAGTAGAAGATTTTATTTGAAATACAACCTGTTATATTAATTATCTTCTCTCCCTCCATAATACAAACAAAAACAACATGTGCATATGCAAATGTATGGGTACTTGATCATAAATGGTTTGTCTTAACGAAAGCATACTGAACACTGTGTGTCAGATTTCCTAACAGAACCATGATAATATAGTTAGCTGAAATCCATGGGGTTATGCAAAACCTATGGGACCTGACTGAAACTTTCTGGACAATATTGTCACATAGCCCAGCCAGACAGGAAAACCAGGGCTGTCTGATGTAGAGGAAATGGAGGCCCTTTTGCTCTGGGTTTCCTATGAATTATATCCCATCTCCATTATTTCCATTTCCTGCACACTTTCCCAACTCTTTTCTTGCCAGTGCTATAGACAGTTTCATCAACTACAATAGAAACCTGAGAAATCCATTTTTCTAACATAATAAAAAGATGAACACCCTTCCCTCTTAGGGAGATCTTAGCTTTCTTACTCCCCTCCTCCATCTATCTGTAGCCACAAGAATATAAACAGAAATCCCCAAAGCAAGGGAGACTAGAATCCATTCAGTTCTTGATACTTCTGTCATTTGCTGTTTCTCCCCTGCTCTTAGTCCCTCAGTAGACTGACCCCATATCATGGGGTGTGGGGGGCCTCTTCTTCAAAAGACCAAATAAATGCCACTGTCAATACACAGATAAACGCAGATGTGCAGGAATAGTCACATTTGCACACATACAGCAAACGTTTGATGCTTTTTTTTCAGAAGATCTATTCCAGCCTTTGTGGGGTGAATGAAGGAAAATGAAACCAGCATAAGTAACAACATAGGAAAATGGGATATAGTACAAAAAGCTATTTATTTTGTAACACAGGTCAAATCCTAGTACAATAAATATCGGTTATCCACTCATTCAACAAGTCTTTAAGTGCCTACTATGTTCAAGGCATACTACTAGACATTCCTGGGAATACAAAGATGAATATCATTGCATGAAAATTTCAGCAGAACATGAAGCATGTCTAAGCACTGGCCTGCTCAATTCAAGTCATTTTAATAATTAAAATGATTTTTTTTGCAATAGTTGGGACCCTCTCCTGGATTCTTTTGTGAAACACGTTCTGCCTGTATCATAAGCCCGAATTTGGTCATGTTCTTTGTATTTGACCTATCTATGTTTTTTCTCAAATACTCTGAGTTCACAGTTAATTACCTGGATAGCCAAAGATGACTACTAAAAAAAAAAAACACACAACGAAACACATTTTCTTCATGACAGAACACTGCCATCACGTCACATAAAAAACACATTTCACACGCATTCAATTCACTGCTACAGTCTGAACTACAAACCTTTGAAAGGTCACATTTTAGTCTCCATTGTTCAAACTCATGCCTCCCACGCTTGTCTCTCAGTGACTGAAGACCCCTGGGGTGGGGGCTTCCTCATGATCCTGGCCCCACAGTCGCAACCAGAGCCAGGCATCTACACCCTCCAGGAGCTTCCGTTGTGCCCTGGGCCCCAGCACTCCCCAGAGTGAAAGCCGCTGGCCTGCTGACCCACTGATCCAATGCTCTACCAACTGTGCCCCCCTAGGCCTCCTGTCTTGTTGGCTTCAGGCTGGCAGTGCTGTCCACGCCCCCTGCCCCTTCCTCCCAACCTGCAACTCGTATCTACGCTGGCCCCCTCTAATAAACTCGTGTCACAGGACAAAAAAAAAAAAAAATATTCAGTCTCTTTCCTGTCATTTTCTAACATCCGTTTCCTTGTTGTCCCTTTTCTCCCTTTTTCCGGTGCATTTCCCTGCCTCCCAGGGGCACAATGAGGGGGACCATGGACCCCACAGGCCACCGCCTCAAGGCTTGCTTCCTTCTGGTTGGATCCCTTGTGGCACTCATATTTGATACAGGGCTTAAGAGTTTGTAAACCTTTGAATGGAGTCAAGGCAGGACACAACCCCCTAGAAGAAACTCGGGTCATCAAACTGGGAAGAAAATGGAACCACAGTTGGCCCTGCTACCACTATTTGGCATCACACTTCTCACTTTCAAATCTTTGAATTTTGAAAGTTTCTTAACGAGGTGCTGTTTAAAAAAGTTACTTTTAAACTTCGCAAAGCATCAATCTCTTTAAAGACTAGAAAGCACAGTAAGAACGCAATACTTTGAGTATGCAAATGTACACTTTCTGGTTTATGAAAAATAAATTGTTAGAGGCCTCAGCTGGCTAAGCTACAATTGAATACTATATTCGCAGGGAACAGTTACAGTTGAGTCTTGCAAATAGCTACTATCTCACGACAGGTTAATACTCATTATTTCTTTTATTTTCCTACTTATTTATCTTCTTCCAACAAGCCTCTTTGGTTAAATATAAACCGTGGGTGCGCCCTCTGGCAAGGCTGTCTTGAAATCGCTGGGATAACAAGAAGGGCCTTCCTTGCCCCTGATACAAGGCCAGGAGGCAGCAGTATATTGGGAAATAAGATATGGTCTCTGCCTTTTGAAGTTGAAAGTCTAGGGGTAAATTTGTAAAGGACTGCATGATTTTTAGGCCAAAATGAAATTGAAAACTATTTCTCTAAAAGAGGAAAAGGGAAGTATATAACAGGAAATACACACTTGTCACCACAACTCCATGAGGTGGGCTGATTATGGCCATTTTTACAGGTGAGCGAACTGAGGGTTGTCCAATGGCCTAGTCACATTTGAACTCGGATCTCACTTCATAATCTGATCCTCCCACTGCACCATGCTCGCCCTATAAATAGCACTGTACAGACACATTATTGGGCCAAGTGAAGGAGAAACATTTCTTCCCCATCCTATTTCTCAGGCACTGAGGTAAAATCGCCTAAGCTCTAAGTCCTCCCTCCTTCATATTTTTCTTCAAAGGGATTTGTGTTGAGGCTAAATGCTAAAGAAGGACTGTATACTTTTTTTTTTTTTTAGAAAGCAAAGATTACTGTAATGTTCATTTCTAATTTACAGAAAACTTAAACCCAATTTTTAAGGCAGTTAAATGCTTAAGCGAGCCCATTCTACTAGTGCCTTGATTACAGATGAGCCTGACTCAGTTTAATCACAGTGGAAATGGCCCTTCATTCTCAGGAGGCAGTCAGCCAACACTCTGAACTGCCCATTTTCCTTTGGACTCTGTCATTTGGATGTGTGTGGGGGAGTGAGAGTATACTCACTCCCACAAGGATTCACATTTCCAGGTGGACAGAGAAATCAAGTATGATCTCTGACCCAGTCTAAAGCAAGTTAGCTGCCTTCAGACAGGGACATGATGAAGAGCATTAAAAAAAGGGAACTATTTTCATCGTATTTATGAGAAGATTGTTCAGCCGCTGCTGCTGAATCTTTTAAGCCATTAAAAGTATTTATCCCTTACTTAGTATTCTACAATTAAAGGATTAAGTGAATACTCTCATCTGGACAATTCCAGCTTGAAAAAAATTGTAAGGAGCCTTCATACGGCACTCACTACCATGCTGTGCCAGGGCCCAAGCACTTTACATACAATAGAGCACTGAAGCCTCCAAAAGACCCTATGAGTTGTGTACTATTGTCAGCCCCATTTTACAGAGAAGGTGAGGCCCAAAGAGGTGTGGTGACCTGCCCAATGCTGATCCACTGCAATGTGGGGAAGTCAGTGCCTGAATCCAGGGAGTCTCACTGGCGCCCCATGAAACAGCGAAAGGCCAGCTGTCTAAGAACCTGTCTATGTCCCTGACAGAGATTACAAGTTGAAAAACATTTAAATGAAGACTAATTGGGGAATGTGGGGGAGAATATACCTAAAAAAAATAATAATAATAACAATGCTCTTCATGAACTAGCATGGATAATGTTAAGAGAATCGTTGCTAGAACCAGACAAAACTGAATTTGATTCCAGGCTCCACCCCCTACCAGCAGCATAAACTAAATGAGCTATTTCACGCCTCTGAACCTGCTTCTTCACCTGTAAGATGAGGACAGTAGTATCCATCTCGGGTTTGTGGAAGGATTTTAAGTCTTGGTATTAAATAAGGGCTTGATAACATGAGTTTTTAATCACTCCTAATTAACAAATTCCAATTTGATCTTTTACCTCATTCACTCAAACATTTTTGATTATCCACTAAAAACACTGCGCTAGGGCTGCCGGTGAGAAAAGGATCCACATAGCCACAACGTAAAGACGGCATCAGTTTCTGGGGATGAGCAGAGAAGGGGATCAGGGATTCTGTCTCAGGTCAGCAGATGAGGCTGCGCGGCGGGGGCGGCGAGCCGGGCGGGGTGAGCAGCGCAGGGGTGGGCAGGACAGCGTGGGGTGGGGTGGGGTGGCAGGTGAATAGCGCAGGGGACCCAGGCAGTGCGGAGGCGGCAGTGCCGAGGGGGCAGCATCCTAACCTGCAGGGTAGGGAGGATTCCACAGTGCATGTGCAGGGATCACATTTCTGTCGATAGCCACAAGTTTAAAACTAATCTGACGTAAATTTTCAAAAAAGGCCACAATCTTTCTCTGGAGCCAGTGGGGCTGCCTGGGAGTAACAGCTAAAGGATATCGCAATCCTCTTAGCCACAGGAAAGCTTTTGGGCTCCGAAAACTGGTAAAATTGGAACTCCTTTTTAGAAGCAAAATTAGGCATTGAGATTTTATATGTATGCCTGCCAACATATATATTTCATCTTCCATTTTTGCTTATAATTCTTATACACATAGTTCCTATATGAAATGACAAGTTCTTATTTTTGCACAATAGCACTGAAATGCAGTTTAACTTTCCCGAGAACCTATCTATGTACTTAATGTGCCACCAAGACACAGAGACCTCATGATAAAGTGCTAGACTGGGAGAAGGGGTGCCACTTCTTGCATTTACCCACATTCCTACCTACAAAATCCAACATCACTCACCTGATGCCACAAAATCTCAAATATTGAAATGCCTGATGAAATATTTAGCTTCTTTTCTAAAGGTTGAATGGGATGGTTTTAGAATATAAAAAAAATATTCCTGATAAAATTGTCCCAGAATAAAAGGTAAAAGACTGTCAGAGAAAAGGAGAAGAGCAAAAAGGGCATGGAATAGTGTTACCTAAAACTGAGCAGATGGGAAGCTCTATTCTGAACTCAGTATCATGTAGAAAAGATAAATTGAATAGGATCCCTGATTTCTTCAAATACTATTGACAGTTTCAACTAGGAAAAGACAAGCCCAGAAAGATCCCTGACTCTCCTAAACTGGAAAGGGTTTCCTCCAACAAATCTAGAGGCTTTGAGTTCAGTTGCTTCCTACTGGTTTATAAAAAGAAATTATCAATGCTTCTAAGGGCAAAACAAGATTGTTATGTACATCATCAAAGTCTAATAAACACATGTATGAATAAAAGAATTGGGACTAAATTGGAACTAATAATAGGTTAATATTTATTGAGCACTTATTATGTACAGCGTACTTATTTAACCCTTACAATAACTATGATGTAGGACTCCCAAACTCTCCAAATTTTACTGGGAAAGGAACTGAAGCACAAATTCAAATTCTTACAACTAAGGAGTGAAGCTGAGAATGCTCCCAGGAAGTCTGCTGTAAAGTTTTGCTGTCTTCCTCTAGGAGAGACTTTGCTTCAAGCACACCCAATCCTTCAGAGGCATTGGAGGAGCATATCAGATCATCTTTACCTGCCTCTAAATCCCAAACAAGACCATCTAAGTTGCTCAGACTTTGGAATTTAGGATTATGATAATTTAAATAACCACTGCCACAAATTGCCTTCCCCTTAAAACTCTCCTAATAACAGCAATATTTAACATCTGGGTGCTGACTATGTACCAGCTACTCTTCTAATAATGTATGTAGTCATTTAATCTTTGTAAATTTTCTCCATTGTGCAGAGGAAGAAACTGAAGTTCAGAGGAGTTTTGTAACTTATTTAAGGTCATAAACTATTAAGTAGCTATTAGGTAGTTTTGTTCCAAGCTTAGAACTACTACTTCATACTGCCTTTCTAACCCGACTTATTCCATGAGGTGCACAGAGAAAAAAATAGGACAGTAGCCTCCACTATCATGCAATCTTATTTCCTAAGCCTCTGTGAGAACCCCAACCCTTGACACATTTCCTACCATTCCCATCAGTCACCTGTTTTAAATAATTCTCCCTGCACTCTTCTCTCCCTTTTCTTGTCTGTCTGCCTGCCAGCTTTCCTTTCTTTCTTCCTTCCTCCCTCCCTTCCTTTATTCCCTCTACCCTCTCCCTCCCCCAATATGTATTCATCTTTTGCCTTTTTCTTTTCTTCCCTCTTCTTACCCCTCCCGTCTTGTTCTTCACTTCTTTCCCTTTCCTTCCCCTTCCCTTCCTTCCTCTCCTCTTCTTCTTCTCCTCTCTCCCTGCACATTCCTTCCCTCTTTTTCGTACAGTCAAAGGTTACCCCTCCCTCATATTGGGGTTAATCAATCAACTTTAATAAACAACATCTCCTGACATGTCCATAAAGTTTTGATGAAAAGGGTTGGCTCCCTTATCCATATACAGTCACCTGCTAAGGCCTCACCCCTCCCCTCCCATAAGTGCAAAGCTGAAAATGTTGTTATGATCCTGTGTTTAGATTAGCTCTAAATACTTTCCTGATTAGTAAGACCTCCTTGCAAATCAAATACCTGGAATAAGAATGCACGTGGCTAGATGGGAGTGTTTACAGAATGCTAAGATTATTCAGAAAATTACACGTGATTTTCAAGTTGTTGTTTATCTGAATATTCTAAATTTTCTTCAGGGAACACATAGTTCTTTAGTAATAACAAAACTGTTACTTTTAGAAAAAGAAATTGGGATTCCATATGGAGAGTTTATCGCCCTAAATGAACAAGAAAACGCTCTAACCAACCTTCTACCAGAAAACTGCTGGGCAGCAAGTCAGTAAAAGGTAACTCAGGCACTGTGCCAGCATTAGAGCTGGAAAGAAAGAAGAGTATTATCTACATGCAACTACTTGGAACGGAGAAAAGAAGAAAGGAGAAGAGTTTCCATGGAGATTAGAAGCACAGACCCATTCTTCAAAAGACCCTTGGAATCTATCTAGTTCAATGCCCCCATTTTACAGGTGAGGAAACTGAGGCTCAGAAAGGTAAAGTACTTGACTAAAAAAGCACAACTAGTAGGTAGCTGAGCCAGAAGAACTCAAGTATAGAACTCTATTTATTTTAAAGTTTGAATAGACATACTTTGGACAAGATTTCTGAGGTTCAGAAAAGGGACAGTCCTAGAGTTTTTAAGAATAATATAAAACGTCAGTGTACTACTAGTTTAACTCGTTGTGTATACTATCTAGATTGGGTAGCATTAGGCCAGCTAAAATAAAGATTAAATTGCCTTTTTTTATTCAAACTCTATCTGTGTGTGGGAAAATGCATGTGCATGTATTAAGTCCTTTATTTAACAAATATTTATTGAGACTTTACTATGTACCCTACATTATAGTAGTGCCTGGGACTCACAGACAAAAGACCCATATTCTTTTCTTACAGAGTTCAGAGCACAGTACATTTAAAGCATGATCAGTGTGATAATGTAGGTCAGCAGTTCTCAAACTTTCATTAGTCTCAGGAATGCTTTTGGCACTTAAAAATTATTGGGGGCCCAAAGAGCTTTGGATTAGGTGGATTATATCTACCAATATTTATAATTTTAGAAATTAAAAAAAAATATTTATTAATCCATTTAAAAATAAGTAATAAACCGTTATATGCTGACATAACTAACACATGTATCATGAAAAATAACTGTTTCTCAAAGAAATAATAGTGAACTGAATGGCATTCTTTTCCATGTATGCAAATCTTGTTAATTTCTGGTTTAATGGAAAATGCTTGGGTTCTTCTGTATTTAATCTACTGCAATATAGATATTGCCTGGAAAACTTCTCTATACTTTTAGTATCAATATGAAAACAGTTTTGACTTTGTGGACTCCCTGAAAGGATCTTGGGAACCTCCAGAAGTGCCTGGACCATACTCTGAGAACCTCTGTTATCGATCATTCCAAGTATTCTGGGAGGCCACTGGAAAGGCATTTAACTCAGTCTTGGGGCATCAAGGCGGGCTTCCTGGAGGAAATCACAACTAAGCTGAATCCTGAATGATAAGAAGTACAAGTGATTCAGAAAAAAGATAGAGGGGGCTGGGAAGAGCAGCAAAGAACATTCCTGACAGATAAAAGTTCAAGAGAGCATGGTTCATTCTGAGAACTCTTAAGTAGCTGAGATGAAGCTCTGGAGGCAAATGGGTAACACTGAGAAATGAGGTTGGAGAGTCTGGCCAGGAGCCAGGCATTATACATGTGCTCTGGAGTCTGAACTTTATACTTAGGACAATGGGGCAGTCGTTGGAAAGTTGAAGCAGGGGAGTGAGAATCTGATTGGCACTTAGAAGAGTTACTTTGGCTGCATTGTGGAGAATGGATTGTTGGGGTGTAAGGCTGTGAACAGAGAAGCCAGTTAAAAGGCTACTAAAGTGAGTAGTTCATGAAAAAGTTGATGTGGGCCTAGAATAATGCAGCATCAGAGGACTTGGAGAGAAAATGCCAGATTATAGAGAGAGCTAGACGGTAGAATAGACAGGACCGGTTGGATGTGATGAATGAAAAAGATATTAGAATTTGAGAGAACTGTCAGCTTTCTATTTTGGTTGGAGGTACCATTTCATGAAATAAGGAATAAGAAATTCAGAAGGAAAAAACGGTTTACAGAAAAATGATGAACATGGTATCACGTATCATGAGTTCATTTTCTGAACTCATTATAGTTGAATTATCTAATAAAGCAGCTGGTTGTCTGAGCCTGGAACTCTGATGCAAGATATAGGTTAAAGAAAGTAACACACAAGTGGTACAGAAGACCATGGGCAAGGATGAGATAAGCTAGAAGCAGTGTGAAAGGGGCATGCCCACTTGTGTCTTCTATACCATGAGGCCCAAGAGTGCAATTCACTTCAACTTTCTTTACCCCAGTCCCTCATTCTGTTGTCTATCTCAGTGGTTCTTGACACTGGCTGTGTCTCAAAATACACTGTGAAATTCTTTAAACATACACCAAATTCAGAGATAGTGGGTATTCACAAGAGATCTTACCAAAAGCTGCCAGACTTTCAAATAACACTTGGGATGAGGGAGGCTAAACAAAGACTAGAAATTTGAAAAAGGGAAGTGGGAAAAGAAATTTTACAGGAGAAGGGAAACCTATTTCAAAGTCTCTCAGGGCTACAAAGATAAAGGGACGCTAGGAACATTTTAGTGCTGATCTTGAAGAAAAGTACTTGCTGCCCCTTTGGGACAAGCTTGCAAAATGTGGTATAACCAGGAGACAGGATGTTCTAATAGGAAGTACTCTGGACTTGGAGAGACAGCTTCTAGTTGTAAATTGAGACATTGGGCTGAACAGTTTCTAATGCCCTAATGACTGTTAACATCTGTAAGCCTCAGATATGGAACCTCTATCAAAGCCAGAGATGTTGAGATGATTCCTCCTCTCTCTCCTATTTAGACAGGGAATTGATCTTTGGGGTCTCACACACTTCTTCCCAATGCCATCAATATCCAACTCAAACACCCCTCTCCCAACAAGTCTTCCCAGTCCACTGCTACATTTCCAAAACACTTTCTTATCTTTCCTTCTTTAACCATCAAGGGTTTAAGGAAATATAATAAACTTGTTGGAGGCCTTTCCTTTTCTTCCCATAATACATAGTAATGGCCCTATCTCAGTTAAAGAGTACTGTGGGAATTATTATTTATAAGTTCAGGCTGTTGTGTGGCAATATTATAAATTTAAAAAGTTGTTTGTATTTGTCTGAATACACATTAATAGCATAAATTCCCTTCCATAAACTTCCTAAGCTGTCAGAGAAGAGCATTAACTAAAATTATTGGGCACCAGGACAATTTGAGTGGAATTACCTCTAATACAACATAAGAATCATCTTTAGAGGCAGGAGGCCCAGAGTCTCACAGAAAAGAGGGGTACAGAAATCTGCGGTGACCAAAACAGGTCCCAATAAGGGGCAGGGAGAGGGGTGGGAGTTCATAGAAGGCTGAAGCTTCATAATGGCCAAGGCGGCTGAAGGTAGGAGGAGAAAAGACATGTGATCCCCAAAGGCCAAAGTTATCCATATACAGTCACCTGCTAAGGCCTCACCCCTCCCCTCCCATAACAATAATTATAACAACAACCACAATAACAATAACGACCGCAAGAGCTAATATTTATTGGGTACTGACTACATGCCAGGTGTTATTCTGAGCTCTTTACACATTTTAACACGTCTAATCTTCACCAACAACTCTATGTGGTAGCTACACTTATTAACCCTATTTTGCAGAGAAGGAAATTGAGGCACAGATAACAGGGGTTCAAGGAGGTAAGTAGTACAGCTGGGACATGGGATTAGGCAATATAGCTCCAGAGCCTGCATTGTGAGCCACCGTGCTTCACCACCATCCAGCACCAAAGAAGCCGCCTTGCCCATTAATACACATCACTCCAGAAACCTCTTCCTATCAACTGCACCTTTTTCCTTTACAGTAGAGTTCCAACTACTTTCCTGAATAGTCATCCTTTTGGTACCTTGAGCAAAGCTGTTCTTGGAATTTTTCCAGTCATATCTCCCCTGTATAAAAGTGTATCTAGAGTAAGGTTTCATGGGCCCAGCATCCCATTAGGAAGGTCCTGGTCAATTGTCTCTTGAATACAATGGCATACACTGAACAATTTAAAACTTGAGATGTAGTGAGGATAGGATAAAGAAAAAGGCTTTAATGACACATTATTTTGGGAGAACGCAAATAGTCTTCTCTATGCCATAGAAAATAAAGAAATCATAAGCAAAAAAATATCAACTTGTCAGCTTTATTGTTTTAAGGTAATAGGGTCAGGTAGGAAGAAAAGGAGAAGGTATTAGATTAATAATTTTGACCGTATATTTATCTCTCTCTCATTTATCCTCTCTCTCTCTCTCTCTCTCTCTCTCACACACACACACACACACACACACTCATGTGTGCATACACACACACCTTTTTGAAGCAAGCAGTCTCCAGACAAATCTAGAAATATCAGAGTACCACCTATAAGTGACATTTTTCCAGTTGGATTTTCCTAAAGCATTAAAAAAAGAAAACAACAACTACTTCCGTAATTCCCAGGTAAACAATGAAGGCAAATGGTAAAGCCATTGGCTTCCTAAAGAAGAATGTCCTGCACCTCATCAATCTGAAGGAAGGAAAGCACAGAGGCCTGCGCTTATAGTCAGTACCTTTCCTGAGTAAAGATTCTTACTCACCCATGCAAATTTCAGGCCAATCCTCCTTCGATATTAAGATCCACAGCCTCAGACATGATCTGACATCATGAATGACTGTGACATAAAACCCGCACTGTTGGATGGATTGTCCCTAAGACTACCTGAGCAAAGCACAGGCAATGGTGCTGACAGCTGCTTTCAAGACAATGTCACAATGACAAGTCTGCCAAGGTAAATGCTTCAAATCTGACCTTATTTGCCATAAATTTAGGCTAATCTATATCTGATTCTTACTGAGTTATTCACTTGTTTACAGTCCCCACTGGGCAGCCTCTTGGTATCTTAAAAATGCTAGCCAGATCCACATTCCTCCAGGATGTCTGGGTTTTGTCATACTCTAGGGCTAGGAATGCAGCAGGAATAGTTTCATAACTCCAAGTTTGTTAAAGTCACGTCTCATATGCAATCAACATTTGGATCTTCTAAAGGGAATTCTTCCAGAATCCCACAGAACAGAAAGCCAGCCATGTTGAAATTATATATTCCAATGAATATTTTACTTGTGATATCATGGCTTCTCTCATAGTTGGTCTCTCATAAAATTACAGAACTGAGAAGTACCTTAGAGGTCATCCAAATCAATTCCTTTATTCATACTTATTTTTCAAAACTGAGGCTTGGGAAGTGAAGTGTCCAAGGTCACAACACTACTGAGGGGCAAAATTATTATTCTTATTCTAGTTCTTTTTTCTATAGATGATGCTACTTCCCTGGATTCACAGGAAAAGTCACAATAATGATATGACTAACATTTGTGTAGCCCTTTAGAGTTTATAGAAAGTCTCTGCATAAATTATTTCATTTCATACTCACAATAATCTCTGTAATGGCATGATCAATATCATTAATTTTCAATTTTAAAGACTAGGAGGCTTAAACAGTAAACCTTCAGTGACTTATCCAAGGTTTCATAATTAAAGAGTAGAGGGCCATGAATTGATCCCAAAATGCCTGCCTTCAAGTCCTAAACCGGTGAGTAAATTATTAACTTCTCTATGTCTCTGTTTCCTCATTCATAAAATGTGGGATATAATATAACAGTGAGAGAGTGCAGAGAATTTTTTGAGAATTAAATATGATGCTGTATTAAATGAGTGAACTCCTTAATATCTTGCCTGACATGCTGTAGGTGGGAATAAAAGTCAGGGTTTTTGTTTATTTGTCTTATAATTTTCTAAAACCTCCTACCAGCAATGAAAAGTTATTACTTTAGGCTTAAGGATAAAGAAGAATTCACTAATGTCCTAAGAATTATTTTAGTTCAATTAAAGATAGCAACCGGAGTTTATTCCCCTATTGACTTTCATCATCATAGAAATAATTGCTATCAAGTGCAGTTGGGTTCTATCATGATATTTATACAAGATGTTATTTAATCATAACTTTTCCATACCAGAAAACAATGGAGAAGCATTTTCATCATGATTTTTTTAAACTACAAATAAAGGGAGATCACATTTCACTGTATATTTGAGGCGATAAATCAGATGCAGTAACTGGATGTAGCCTCACGATGGTGCTAAATCATCACTGATGAAGCCGACCCAGCAAAGGTTCAGCAGGATTGAAATGTTGCCAGGTAGGAATTGACCTCGGATCCCTGTAGTTCTGCACCAACCTTGAGCAATGACATGCTGTCTCAACAAATCCATTAGCAATCATCCACAAGCTTTTTCCTGGCAAGGCATCAAATAAAATATACACAAAAGATTATCATTATCCTTAAAAAGAATTTCATAGTCTTATCTTTTAAAATGCTATGTTGATTTAGAATTCTCAATCTGGATTTGGTCCTCAGTGTTTACATATAAGATAACATTTACCTTTTCCCTATTCATCTACCGTGTATCTTAATTTCTTCATGTGTCTCTTGGAAGCATCTGTTAAATTCCTTACATCTCCCAGCCTCCAAATCTCAGCTTGAAATTTCATCTTTTGACCTTTTCCACCTAGATTCTCTTATTTTGAAACAGCCACAAAATCCTATCTAATCATTCTTATAATATCTCCTGCTTCCGTCTCTTTCCTCAATCTGCTTCCAAAACCACAACTCAGAACCTTTTATCACATGTTCAGGCTATTGCAATAACCTTGAAAATTAGCCTTAGAGCACCATCTCCTAACCTTGGCTGCATGTTGGAATTGCTTGAGGGATTTTTTTTTTTAATATCCACTCCAGAGATTCTGAATTAATTGGCCTGGGATGGAGCCTGAGATTGGGATTTTTTATTTTAAAGCTCCCCAGGTGATTATAATTTGCAGTTATAATTGAGAAACACTGCACTAGAGACGTAGCCAGCACACAACAGCCAGATTAGCCTTCTTAAACTACCAAGTCACTGGGCCAAAGTTTGTGAATAGTTTCTATCTTCACAAATATTACAATTAATGACTTGAAGGCCAAATCTATCCCCATTGATGTATTTTATTTGGCCTATTTTTAAATTGTTTAGATTCAACATTAAAAATTGGAAGAAGTCACATAAAAACCAGATTTCCTACTTCTCTTTAAAACATAAATTGCAAGATCTGGCCACACAGGGTCCACATTCCTGGGCAGCAATTTTCACCAGATGAGCAGTGACTCTCCCCTTTACACTCAGCACCTACCCCAACTTGCTTTAGTTCTCATCACTCCCCATTTTACACCTGGCTGCATGACTCATTTGTATCAGCCTAGCCCCTCACAGTCATTTTAGTTTGTAGCCCCTAGTCTAGAGGGTGAAGTTCAAACTCAATGATACATTTACATACTCACTCATTTATTCATGCATTCCCTAGACAAGTATTTATTTTGAGTTTATGCTATGCAAACACTTGGAATTCAAAGTCGCTTATATTTTGGCCCTATTATTTTTTTCCATTTTTTATTCTCCTACCCTTTGACAAACTCTATTCTGTTAGTTTAAGAATCATCTCCTCACCCCCAATTTTAGCAGCCTTGAAGTTCATTTACCAGATTCCTTTGCAGTAAGATGATGTTGTGTGACAAAATCTGGTCTATTGGAATGTGAACAGAAGTGACATGTGCTACTTCCAAGTCACCTCTGTAAGAAGAATGATGGTTGCTCTCCAATTCTACTTCTGGTGAGCTGGAACATGGATATGGTATCGGTGAGCCATCAAAGAGAAATAAGGGAGAAAGAACCTGGATCTGTAAATAACCTCCATCTTCCCTTGACAGTGTGCCTACTTCTTGTGTTTTGGGGTTTCTTTATTATAGCACTTGGCCTATACCCCCAAAACATGCCAAAGCATCTCTCTTAACTACGTCCCAAACATACTTTGAATATTCTTGTTCTCAACTTTGGCTTGTGCCAAACCTTCTCTCACTAATATTCTGCATCCTCATCATTTTGCTATATAACTTCTACTCATCATTCAAAATCCAAGCTCAAATAGTCCCTCTTCTGTGATGCTTGGTCTACCTATACTTGTTATCATCTTCCCTCCTCTGCTCTCCCACTATATGACTTTCCACTTGCACTTGGCAAATATTGTCTTTGTAACAGGCTCAGAGCCTTGAACTATATTGCCAACTGTCTCTCAGGTTCTAAGTCCAGAAGCTGAAGCCAAACCAAAATTTTAGATTGTGTATGGTATTAAATGATTCAGAGACCCTATTGTATTCTGCTACCATACCTCCTGTTGTGTAATTGTCTACAATGTCAACTCATGCTCAATTTGGGATGATAGGACCCCTAAATCTTTTCCAATTTTAATTACAAAGCTGAGCCTGCACAATCCTTGAAGAATCTGTTTTTTTTCCCTTGATATTTAAACTAAATTATTGTTCCATTTCTTCTTTCTTCCAAACAATTCATTGGCTTTATCATTAGGTATTTCTAAGATGAAGAAATACACTGAAAATATCAATATTCAAGCTTGAATTGGTGATGGTGAGCCAGCTTACAGTGCTCAAACACATAGCACTCACTGATTCTCTAGGACAACAGCAAAGGATAAAAGTAGAGGGAAATCCTGGGGAAGGAAATGAAAAAGGAAAATGGGTGTCAGGGAAAATTATAGTCTGGAAGAAAAGTAAAGAAAGGGGGATTGAAGGAAAGAGATAAAGTAGGAGAATACAGAGACAAGAGAATGACTAGAAACTGTGAAAGAAAAAGCATGAAGGAAAAATCAACTGCCAAATGAAGAACAATAGATCCAGTAGCCTCAAAAGGCTTCCTATCTGATAGAGCCCTCAGAGGAGATTATTCTCCATGCCTAAGAGCATACTACCTCTCCACCTACAAGAAAGCTGGTGTTGGTATAAAAGAAGGCAAGTGAGAAATGTGTTTCTGGCAGAAACTTGATTGTAAGTTACTGGGGGTGGGGTGGGGGAGGGTAATAAAAAAAAGATACAGCTGTGCTTCAAGCAAGACTTATTCAAATCTCAAATCCAGTAAATAATGGCCAGTCAGGACTTTTAGGAAAGAGTGCTTCCCACTGTTCTGTTTACAGGCAAAACCCAGAAGGTGATTTGTCTTTATCCTTGAAGAGCTATGTCATATTCTGCAAGAAAGCATGGAGTTAGAACCTTAAAACATTAAAGGCAACACACCCCGAGAAAAAATAAAAGAGAACTCAGGACAACGTATTTCTCATCCTTGAGTGACTGACCCCATTCGTGTGGTGTCTCTGATAGGTCAACAAGCAGTCAAACTGAGAGTGAAAAGAGCTGATGAGTTCTATCTGGAAAGAAGGATATGTAAATATCAGTGCCAAGTTAACCCCAGGACCAAACCTCTTCTACATTCCAGCTGCCCTGGTATTAGTGACTGCTTCCCAGACTTCTCTCTTGGCAGCAGAAACGGTGGCCGCCTTTGTGCTGCTACCATGACATTGGAATTGCAATTTTACATAGCCTAGTTAAAAAGAGCAAGCATTCGGCTATATATTTGCTGCAATGAAATGTAAGTAACTTAGGTGCAAGGACAGCCATAGTTGGCACCAAAGAAGTTTTTAAAATCTGATTATAGATGTCTCTGGGGCAAAATACCAACAATGGCTGATTTCCCTGAACTTTAGTCAATAAGCCATAATCTGACATTTGAAGACATTTACATCTCTGAGGAGAAAAGGACTCAGCTATGTCATGCATTCATTAGCTTGGTGCTACTGAATCCAACCTAATACAGTCATATCTTCTAGGATAAGTTTTGAGAATTTAGTGTGAGCAGGAAGTCTGTGATGTGAGAAGTGGACCTTTAACTATATCCCAAAGGAATGATCTCCTGAAATGCTTCAGTGAGGTTGCACAGCATTCTGCCAGTCCTCCTAGGAATCACACAATTGTTAACCTGGATTTAGTAATTGCCCACCTTGGACAAGTGGCTACTGAACAGGCGGTTCATTTCTTTCCAGGTTACAAGGAGGAACTCACACTGTTCATTTACTAATCTAGCAGTGGTTTGTGGATTTTCTAAATAGATTTTGCCTGCACATGTGATTATTGTTTAAATTCCCTGGCATTTGAATACACCTCAAAGAGAAAACCATGCATAGTCCCTAAGTCAGCTCTGGCATAAAGCAGGTCCATTTGGAATCCCAGTTCTCCCACATAGAAGCAGTGTGAGGTCGGGCGAGAATTTGCATCTGAACCTTAGATAACTCATCTGTAAAACAGGACCAATAATAGCTTTTCTTTAGTGTTATTATAGGAATTAAATGAAAGAAACTACTTCAGTCCTTGAAAACTGATCAGAAAGTATTTAACAGCTTTTCTTTAGTGTTATTATAGGAATTAACCGAAAGAAACGACTTCAGTCCCTAAAAGCTGATCAGAAAGTATTTCCCTTCCCCCTTCCTTACTCTAGAACAGAGGATAGCAAACTTTTTCTGTAAAGGGCCAGACAGTAAATATTTTAGTCTTTGCCGGCCATCCAGTCTGTCTCAACTACTCAACTCTGTCATAGAGTAAAAGCAGCCATAGACAATGAACATGGCTATGTTCCAATAAAACCTTATTGACAAAAACAGGCATTGGGATGGATTACTTATAAAACATATGTCCTGATATCACACTAAGCCAATTTTTTCACCATGCCATCTGATTCCATTTGGTCAGATATGTCCTTCCTTCCTTTCTTCTCATTGCTTTTGGTCTATTTCTTGAATGCATCAGAACAAAAGAGTCTGGTTCATCAACCTCATTTTTTCCCCTTTTAATTTTAGGCCATGAGAAGTGCCCATGGGAGGTGAGCGCTTAGACTTAGGATGCTCAATTAATTTATCCACACAACAGCTTCTAGGTAAATCAGCCATATTTGAGATAAATCCTCTAACCATCACACAGAGAAGAGAAGGGGACCATCCCTCACACACTCCCTGAGTCTACTGAGGAGCTTTTATTTGTGGAAAAGGATAAGTTGCATCTTGTTTCCCAATTTTTAAAATATTGCCTAATAAATATGTTTGTATTTGCTCACAGTATAAAGAACTTCTTAAGGGACATCAGAACTAAAACAACAGTGATCACCTATGGAGGAGTGGGAACCCGAAGATGGGAGGTAAGGACGCAAGGGAGTTTTCCCCGAATATTTTTAAATGTTTATGTTTTTAAAAATCACATGAATGCTTTATATTTGTCAAAAAATTAATTTTTCAAAGGAAAAAGAATACATATTAACAGGAGGTCTTTCAAATTAACAAAACCAACCTACTATAAAAAAGACACAAATGTGAGAGATGGGGAATGTCATGAGTCTAATAAGCATCCAAGATTTCTGGTCACTCGGGTGTTATCCTGAGGACTCAGTCACAGTCAATAAAGCCCCTCATCTGTTGGTGGGCTTCGGTGTGCCTTCTGCTGTGCACTTTGTGTGATTCAGAGGAGAAAACAAGGTGGAGAAATGAGGAGGTGATGGGAGGAGGACATGTACCACTCTCATTTAGAAGGACTGGAGTTAGAGGGAGGACGTGCATATATATATATATCTCAGGCCCTAATTCTCCCCACAAAGTGGCACAAACTCTCCCTACCTATCTCAGGATGTGCCACGTTTATCCACTCCCTCTCCATCTTTCTCAAGCTCTTTGCCACTGATTCTTTCCTTTCTATCTTCAATAAGCTTTAATATTTTTAAAAGAAAACTTTGAGTTTACCTTCAACTATTATCATTTGTCTCATATTGCTTTTGCAACACAACTCCTTGCATTATTAGAATGACTCTCTCTCCCTTCTTAATCATCTAAGATCTGGCTTCTAACCCCATTCCTTCATTATATCAGTTTTTCTCTAAGGTCCTCACTGATTCTTCAAGAAAATCTAAAGTTTGTCTGTTTGTTTTTCTTTTTCTTTATTCTTTTTGATCTCCCTTTTGCAGAGGATATATCTTATCAAATGTCTCTTCTCCCTCCAGATCCCCCAACTGCACTCCCTCTTTGTTCCTGACTAGTAACTGGGCTATAACCTGACTCTCAGTCACCCCTTGTCTTTCTTCATCTCTCCTCATTCCCTCAGGAAAGGCATCTATTTTCAAGACTTTATCTAGTGGAAAGAGATGGGGACTTGAAGCCTGGCTCTTTGACTTATTAGCTGTGCAGCATAGGAAAAGTGATTTTATCTCTCTGGACTCAGTTTCTTTCACATTAAAATGAGGATTCATTCATTCATTCATTCATACAACAACCTTTATTATACACCAGATACTGTTATAGGTACATGGGATTCATTTAGCAAACTAAACAGACAAATATCCCTGCCCTCACCTAATTCCCATTCTAGCAGGGGGAGACAAACCAAAACAATAAACATACTAAATTAAAAAATTATATAAAATGGCATAATGTGATGTGAGCTATAAATAATAAAAATAGGTGACAGGTTTTAACTTTTTAAAAAGGTGGTCAAGGCAGGCCTCTTTTATATCAAAGACTCAGAAGAGGTGAAAGAGTTAGAAAAGAGAGTATCAGTTGGAATGGGTGCAGCCACAGGGAACTGACAAAAGTCCCCAGGCAGAGGTATGCCCAGCATGTTTTAGTAACAGCAAAGAGGCCAGTGGGAATGGAGCAAAGTGAGCACAGGAAAAAGCAGTTGGAAATGAGGTCAACAGAGGAAATGGGGGTGTCGGTCCCTGTAGGGCCTCTGAGTGAGATGGGAGCCATTGCTGGGTTGTAAGCAGAGAAGTGACGTGATCTGACTTATGTTTTAAAAGGATCACTCTGGCTGTATGTTGGGAAAAGACTATAAAGGGAATGAGAAGGAAATAGAGAGGCCATCTAAAAGGAGAATGTAGCAGTCGAGGCGGAGGTGATGGCGGCTGAGACCAGCATCGTAGCACAGAAAGGGGAGAAATGGTCAATTCAGGATCATGAAACCTACCTTGCAGGGTTGTTATGAGTCTTCTGTGAAAAAATAGTTGTATATACCAGATGCCTGGTACAAGGAAGATGTTAAATAATACTCTCTCTTATGATTTTGCCAAAGAACAGATTCTCCAGGTTGCTATATGGAGAAGGTTGACGCTAGGGTGTGATATCCCTGGTGGACTGACCTGGGGGTTGGCAACAGCCATCACCTTAAGTAGCTGAGGGAGGCTGGGCTGAGGAAGGGGCTTAATTTTCTTTTAGACTTCACCTTATAAACCAACTCCAGTACAGTATTTCCAACTGCCCACAAGACACTTCCTCATGAAGGGGTCACCATAAGCTCAGTATCAACAATCATATTTTTTCTTAATTTCTTGCCCACCTCTACTTCAGATCAGCTACCCCAGCCAATGATACACTAGTCCCCAGCCCCCAGAAGCTGAAAACTTGGCTTCATCTTTGATAAAATTATGGAATCAAAGCATGCTACCATTGGAAGTTGGTATCAAATAGCCATCATATCTGGTTAAAACATCTCTTTTTATAGAAGAAAAAATGGGGCCCAGAATAGAGCATGACAAGCTATGGGCCACACCATGCTTTAATGGCTAAGCAAGGCCTGGAACCAGCTTTCTGGACCTCGTTCACTTTCTTGACAGCTCCCTCTTACTCCTACCCATATCACAGCCCTCCCTTAGATGTTCCCATTCTCACTGCCACAGTCTGCATGCCCCCAGGTCTCCACTCCAGTCACTCCCACAGCTGCCATGACTGTCCTACCCATCATTGCCAGTTAAACCTCCTAGAAGGGCCACTGGAGTCAAGACCTATACTGTTGATGTGTGCTGGCTCTGGGTTCAAGTCCTGACTCTGCACTTACCAGTTATGAGGTCTTCAGCAAGTTTCCTAACTATGTCCTGCCTTAGCGTCCTCATCTGAAAAGTTCCTACCTCATAGTACTTAAGTATAAGAAAGCATGTAACACAGAGCCAACCATAAAATAAGAGCTCAATAATCATTAGTTATTAACCATTGTATTAGTGCTCTTTACAGGGTAGCTTTGAAGATCAAGTAAAAAATACACATAGAAGGAGCTTTGCACATTGTAAAGCAAATGCAAGGAACAGTCATTTATCTGTCTTCAAATAAGAAACCACTACAATTATCCAATTAACTGGCTCTATTCCAATGGCCTTCTGGGGAAAGAACCATTAACACAATAATCATAGTGAATCTTTTTGGGCCAAATGCCTCCTAAAGGATCAAATCCCAACTTATGTTACACAGCTTAGGCCTGAGAAGTTTTATATGTCTGCTCTCAATGATTTCATCACATAAGTTTATCTGGGCACACATTTACCCAAAATGTCAACTCCCCATCCCAGAGGTTGTGGGTGGTACATGGCATAGGTAGCATGGTGATTAGCCAGAGATCTCAAAGAGGAGGAAGGTAGAGGAAAAACAAAGATTCCCAATAAATTAGAAATGGCTGGTCTATTTCTATAGAAAGTTAATATGAGAGATGTAGAAGTTATTCCAGGGTCAGAACAAACAAATCAAGGCACAGAGGATAGCTGGAATGATTCTATTCATGTGTTCCTGGTGTGCGCATAGCTACTGTTCTATTTTATGTTGAGCTACATCCAAGGGAGAGCCCAGCTTTCATCAGGAGCCATGTCAGGTTTGAGCAATATTGACAGAGAATTCTATACCAGGCTGGGACATATCAAGCTAATGTGTTGACAAGGGCAGTTCCTAGTGATGCTGACAGTGGAGTGATCATTGTGCTTTATTTTCTTTCTTCAGGAAATCAGATTGATTAAAAATAGCAACACATTTTGAAGGGATGGGAAGGGGTGGAATATTTTCCCAACATTACTTCTAAAAATCAGGTAAGAAATCATGCAGGTTAAGACCATCTTACCTCTATTTTTTCCCAAATGGCTTCATAGTTATCTTGGTGTTGAATATCTTGCATCAGTTTCTGAATTAAAGCTGATTTCACAGCAGATTGGCTCTCATTTTTCTCAGAGGATGACTTCTCATCAATGTATTTTTTCGTACCAGTGAGAGTCATACCCAACTCCTCATCGGAAAGAACGTCACTCAGGGGCCCAGATTCGATACTCTCCCCCAGCGAAGAGACTATGTCACTGGATGAGCTTGGAGACACCCTGCCTAGCCTGGTGTGCTTCTTTTTGACATGGTAAGTTGGATAGATCTCAGAATCTGAATTCATTTCAGACAGTTCCCAGTCATCGATATTCTGAATGGTTTCTCCCCTGGGTTTCTGAGGCAGAAGCTTTGTTAAGTTTTCCAACTTCAATGCTAATACTTCTGTCTGTTTAAGGTGAGAGGGCAATGCTAGGTATTCATCAGAGCCATACCAGGCCTCCACAACCTGACCGTTTCTGGTGACGTGACTTGGGGAGGAGGCGTAACCTTTTTTGCTTTTCTGTTTTGAAAGAATGGGTAATGAAGACACAATGGGGTCTGAGCCAATAGATGATTCACTGCTTTGAGTAAAAGGTGGTGAACTGGATGTTTCTGTCTTCACTGGCAATTTGGCATTCCAACTTCTCTGATTACAGAGCTCGCGTGAGGATGTGGAAGTGGAATCTGTTTCTGGCCCGTCTATGGCCTTGGAAGTACAAGAAGGAATTCCATTCTGTGCTACTGAGTTCCTCGTATTTTCAGCTTGCTTGCCTGAACCAGTTCCCCGTTTAGGTGTTCGGAAAGGAGGTACCTCTTCTGTGGTTTCACGTGTCTTTTTAAATCGAGGTTTCTCTTTACGGCAGTCATTAAGCCTTCCCAGGCTAGAAGAGATTTCCTTAATGTGACTTTTGACTGTGTTTTCAAGATTCCCCTCACCCACCTTGTGCAAACATTCATATGACTGACTGGCAGCAGAAGGGCTGTTTGAGTAGGAAGACTGCAACACCAGGCAAAGCTTGGATCTGTCTAGAGGATCCACCAGGGAAGGGGTGCTTCTACTCATCTCAGGCTTCAGATCAACCATCTGCTTCTTTCCATCTTTGCCTTTCAGGTCATTCTCAAAAGTTTCCTCTTTAAGGAAAAGCCCTCTTTTTGGCAAAGTGGGCTGCGTGGGAGAGTCCTCGTTATAATTAAAGCAGTCTCTGATGGATCGCTTGGGGATTGTATTTTCACAAGGAAGAGGCTGTTGGTTCTTTGCACCAATATGGGGGGAAGAATTGGATTCTTGCTTGGTGGTCTCGGAAGAAGGTTGAACAGCATTTGTCTGAGATTCCTCTGAATTTGATGTGCCTGGGGCTAAGCTTGGGAGCTCATTAGCTGCGGAAACGTTGGTTTCATTACATCCACCTTTGTCATCTGCTGAAAGAGATACATGAGACACCTTCTCGCTAACTGCTTCACTACAGTTGGAAGGGATGGCGTCAGTAGCTACCGTAAGTAACCCAACACTTCGCATAAGCTCGGGGAACTCCTTTTCCATCTCACTGTAGCTCCAAGAGTCAAATGGTTTGGTTTTGACCTGGCTAGAGGTCATGTCACCCAGGCCACCAAGCAAATCCTCACTTGGACTGTAGTCAGACAGTTCAAAAGCAGTAATACCACAATCCAGAGACAAGTAATTTTGAGAGCATTTGATGGTTAACTGTCCTGAGTCATCCACTTCCGTTAGAGAATCAAGTCGACCCTGAAACAGAGAATGGCAATGGTTTCAGTAAATGCAATATCAAGTACACTCAACCTCTGTTCAAATGAGGTCTCTGCACAGGCCGATGAAAAGGTAAAAAATGCACCAGTCTCAACTGCTTCTGGTTTGACATACAGAAAGGCATATTAATCAATTACCCCGTTGCTTTATATAGTATCCAGAACTAAAAATTTAAGGATTTTCCTTTAATCTGAAAGATAGAGCCTTGCAAGAAAGAGTCAAGATCATAAGAAAAACACCTCTTCTTGCTTTAATTTTCTACTGAAAAATAGTGTATTGTCCATTTAGTAAGCTTTTCTGAAGGGATGCCTTAAGTAATGAAATTTCTGGGAACAAGTAATGTAAGAGTAAAATCTCCATTAACAATGTCTTTTTTGCTTAACAATACTCCTCCAGCACCAAACTTAATGGCTAGCTTAGAGTAGATGCTTAATACATATCTTTAAGTAGAGTGATTAATTATACTGTGTCAGTTATGTTACTTATGTATTCATAAATCACAGAAAGCAGAATTACTGAATTTGAAAATACATAACATAATTTGAAAATATATGATAGTCCAAGATTAGTTTCTCTGACTCCCCACTTTTGAAGGTAAACACAGATAATTCTGGAGAAAATTAATTTGTGTCAAAACTTTATCATCTTAGCCCCAGTCTCTCCTCCTTTTTCATGTTCCTCTCCCCTCCCCCACCTCTGCCCCCTGCCCTCCACCCCCACCCCCACATCCATTTGTGTTTTTCAGATACCAAGTATGAGCCTCCCTTGTTATTTATGATTCAAGATAGGCCAATTTGATTTCAAACTCCCCTATACTAAAAAGTACAATTGCAACTAAGAATTTTTAATTTGTAAAGCTTTGTGAGATTAAGGCTTTTGTCTCATTACTAACACAATGCCTAATATCAACAACAAATGAGGAGATTTTTGATTGATGATTTGTTTGAGGTAGAAGGGCACTGGAATTCTATGAAGTCTACCAGGCTGAAGGACAGTCTAATCTAGTCCCCTTGGGGGGTGAAAGAAGGAAACTGGCAGTAGAGTGCCGTTATAGCCACAGACCTCCATTCTCTTGGCTGTTCTTCTGGATCAGGAACGGGGTGAGCCCACTGAAGCCGGCCCTCATGTGGCTGCTGCAGCCTTTCAGTCAGGTCATTCTAAGATCTGGTCGCTCCAGACCACTACATTGGGTTTCATTGTTCATTTGCTCTATTTTGTAATGTTCTCTCCCTTCAGACATTTACCTTGTTCTTATCTCCTAGTCACCTCACTTTGACTCCACAAGATCCAGATAAACAAAAATGTTAAAAAGCCTCATTTAACTGTTCTGAATCTCTTTCCTTGTCTATAAATGGAGATGGTTGATAACTACTATTACTTTTTATTTAATTCTCACAACTGTCTTCTGGGGTCTGTACTGTTGTCCCTGTTTTACATAGGAGGAACCTGAGCCTAGGTGAGGTGCTTAACTAGCTTATAGCCTCATGACTAAAGGGTCGAGCTAGGCCTGGGACCCAGGCTGTCTGACCCAGGGGCCATGTTCTACCTTCTGTGCTAGAATTTTCTCTGACTCTTTGGGGATTATTTTAAACTGACACTCCTCCTCCTCCAATTTGTTCTCCACATTGCCACCAGAATAATCTTCACAAATTGCTAATCAGATCCTGTTACTTCTGTACTTAAAGTCCTTTAGTGGATTCTTGTTGCTTTTAGATGGGCAAGGATGAAGTGATCTCTCTCACACTATTCTCCTCTCCTTGGCTGTACTGGGCTACAGTAACCTCTTTTCAGTTCCTGAACACACCCTGTTCCCTCTTGCTCCAGGGCCTTTGCACATTCTGTTCAAAGAAACATCTAGAAAGCTTCCCACCTATATCTCTATTTAACTAGTTGACTCTTATACATCCTTCAGATTTCAGCTCGAGCCTTATCAGGTTTCTCTAATTCCCACCTAAATCAGACTCTTATATTTTAAGCTCTCATAAAACTATGTTGTTTTCCCTTTAAGCATTTATCTGAATATGTAAATAAACACTATTGTGATTATTTGGTTAATATGTTTCTCCCACTATTTTGTAAGCTCCATGAGAGCATTTACCACACAGAAAATGGTAGACTCACCATGGTACCCACAGCACTTAGTATAGTATTCTGCATATAGTAAGCACTCAAGACACATCTGTTGAATAAATGAATGATATTTTGGAATTTATCTCTATGCCTTCATATAATTTCTTCCTCTGATTGTGTAGTTTTAGTTAACTGCAGTGATTAAAATATAAAGCTTCAGAGTCAAATTCTGGCTTTCGCATTTACACGTAATGTGACCATAAACCAGAAGCTTGACATCACCAAGCCTCATTTCTTTTGTCTATAAAAAGGAAATGATAAATCATGTAATAGGCATGTTGTGAGGCTTAAAGGAGGCTTTACATGTAAAGCACAAGTCTGGCATATGGATGGATGTGTTCAATGAATATTCACTCATTATTTATTGTATTAGTAGTAGTAGTAATGTAGTATACTGAGGGGAAAAGTTCATCAAGACCAGAGGTACCCCTATACTAAACTACACTGTACAAAGTGAGAAATCAAAATTAACTGCTAATCTCAACAAAATGATCTAATGAAATTGTTTAACTCTTGTGCTTCATACCTGGACCAGGCTATTTAAATAACAGTCAGAAGCCAAAAACACCTAGGAATGAGTCAGCCAATCAAAAAATCACACTTTATGCATTTAAAAAAATGTAATATTGGAAATTTCCAATTTAGAAGCAGGTTGTGTTTGATTTTTTTTTAATTTTGGTTGTACGGTACTCAGAACTCACTCTATTACAAAAATAGAATTATAAAGGATGGTTAAGTTCCAAACCTATTCCACTAAGATGTACTTAAATTACCAATTAGTTGAAATTTGCAACATTATTTTCATTATAAAGGTACTGCACTTCAGCTACTGATATGAGTTTAAAGAGGCACCAAGGGGAAGCAAATGTGGCTCAACCACTTGGCACCTGCCTACCACATGGGAGGTCCCGGGTTTGGGTCCTGGTGCCTCCCAAAAGAAAATGAGCAGGTGCCGCCTCCCACCTCAACAGCGCTAGATGCTGCCGCAACAGAGCCAGACGCCACCCCCATCGCAACAAGCAGAGGCCACAAACCAGCGGATGCCACAGCCCATGGGGAGCAGATATGGCTCAGTCCATTGGGCATTACTCTCTCATGTGGGACGTCCCAGGTTCGGTACCCAGTGCCTCCTGGAGAAGGTGAGCAAATAATGAGCAGAAGAGTAAACCATTTCGGGGAAGGGGGGAATAAATTTTTTAAAATTAAATTGAAAAATTAAAAAAAGAGGTACTAAGGCAAAGTGTTCAGT
This sequence comes from Tolypeutes matacus, assembly GCA_026826555.1. Taxonomy (NCBI): domain Eukaryota; kingdom Metazoa; phylum Chordata; class Mammalia; order Cingulata; family Chlamyphoridae; genus Tolypeutes; species Tolypeutes matacus. The sequence continues at coordinate 1,356,795 of JAKSZT010054562.1, forward strand.
GATGTGTAGAGAAAAAGAATTCAGGTAAAAAGTAGATCCCTGAAAGTGTCAGCTGCACGCTACTGGGCAAGAAGGACACACGGTGGCTCTGGGAAGGCATCTGGTATCCATTTTGATGGTCCTTGAGGATGCTGTCTCACTCTCAAGAATAACAGATGCTCGATAAGCAATGTTAGATGAATAGATGGATAAGTAGATGGGGTGAGACTACATCACAGAGAATATGGGTGCCTTTTCCTAAGTCTCCAGCAATCCCTAACCAGGCCTGGTTTGGGAAAGCAAATACCATACTCAAAACACTTAATGCCTCAGAGAGAGCCCTCTCCCCTGCTGTTCTTAGCAAGTCTCCCATCCTGTTCTAAGCTCTCTGCATGGCTGACTGCCACTAGGGTAACTATACTTCTTATTCATACTTCATTTTTTAACCAGAAAAAAAATCCCTCCCTTAAAAAAAAAAAAGCACAGTCTTTTGATTTCACTTCTTAAAGACCAAATGACATCTACCCATGTGCTTTTTAACACAGTTGGTTATCATTATATCATTATTTAGGAATAATATTCAAAAGTAATCTTCTAGATTTTACCTTATAGAAGAATTTTTCTAAAAAGAAAGTTCTCTGAAGTCTTTTCTGAGTAGATAAACAATGAGTTTCATTTCTTAAAATATTGTTTGGTGATACTAATATTTTAGACTAATATTTTTAGTCCTATCACTCCGTTTTGGGCCACCTTTCCAGTTCATTCCTAATGCATGTAAATAATAAGGTTCCAGGTGGGCATGGAAGTAGGGAACATTTGTTTTTGTTTTTGTTTTACTGCCTTTTCAGAAATATAACATTTAATTGTATAATACATGTTGCCACACCAGGGCCGCCTACCAATGTAAGCACTCAAATATACCTCCACTTAATATGTTATGAAGCAGCCTTTCAGATAAAAGTTATGTTTTATGGAGGTGGTAACCTATGTACTTTATCTATGGTTAATTTATTCTCTTTATTGCTGGCTTCTCTCTTGTCTCAGACATCAAGGAAACCCTTTTATTTTTTAATAGGGAGCAAGAAATTTTGCTTTGTTCCTCACCCATAATTTAGTTAACTGAAGCTCTAGTTCTAAATGCCTTCTTAGGTCTTTCTTTTTTGAGCACTACATTTTGCCACCAACTGAAAATATTTAATACCCATAATTGAGAAATCTGAAGAAAGAACTCCCTATCAAAATGCCCAAGGCTTTTTTCTACTTCAGGTTCAGTTTTGTGTCCTGATTTGATGTTCTTATTGAGAAGACAGTTGAACATAGAATTTCAGTATTTTAATTATGGCTACAATTTTTAAAATCGCATGTCCCTCTCTCCTCTTTTTCCCTTATCTCACTACATGGTTCTTGGTATGCTTTAATTCCTAACATATAATTTCATGGACCTTGTGCCAGAATTCCACAGTACCCCAGAGTCCTCAGACCACACGGTCTAGATTGTTCAGATTCCTTTCAGCTTTGTCATGTTGGGTCTCTATGATTCTAAACCATGATGGACTGAGAACAGCAAGTAATAGTAACCAAATGAGAAGTAAAATGGAGCTTAGTTTCTGGTGGGCAAGGGGAAAATACCAAAAAATATCTTTCAATATTTCCAAATATACTACAGTAATAACTCTTAAGAATTTCCATTTTCTACAGGCTGCATTTACAGGAGTCAAATAATTAATCTCCATGATTAATTCACAGTCCACCAAGCTAAAGGGTATCTCTCTCTTCTATACCTACCGCAGTGACTATCTGCATTATTTAATTCAATTCCACTCACCAGACTTTTTGATAGTCATAGTATCTAAGTACTATGGGAGATACAGAGATGGATATAATCTGGTGCCAACCCTTATGCAGATCAAAATCTAGCACATACTTTATCATAAGATGAATTGGGCTGTGATAAGTTTTAGTGGAGAACACCCAGAGATCTAAAGTAAGAGTGCCCTGGAAGAACCAACAGGTTCCCAGGGAGGGTGTATCATTTAGGTAAAGTGCTTAGGGCATTATCCAGAACATGGTGAGCTCTTAATGTTTGCTATTGTATTAAAATTATTGACACTTATTGCCACCTATGTGACTTTACCTCTCTTGACCTCAGTCCATATGGAAGATGGAGACAATAATATCATCTATAAAATGCAGATGACATTTCCTGTCCTGCCTAATTCCCAGAAATGTTTGAGAGTCTAACGAGGTTATGGAAGTGATTCCTAATATGTCTTAACCATCTTAGAATGACTAGTGCTTTATATATAGTAGGAATTCAATAAATATTTAAGGAGGGAAGGGAAGGGATGGGAAGGGGAGAAAGGGAGGGAGGGACGGAAGGAGGTGGGGGGGGAATAAATCGTTACAAATAAAAATCAGTTGAGCTGATTTTGTTTTGACTTGTTTTAATTATTCCTTGATTTATGTTTTCAAGCACACACTTAACCTCTTATAGTTTCAGTTTTCCTATATATAAAACAGAACTATTGTTAATATTACCCTTACCTTACTAATGACATAATAAATATGCTAGCACTGTGTCTGGCATATAGAAAATCTCAATACAACACACTTTTTATACAATGTTGAGGTCTGCCTTAAAGTGTTTTTATTCATTTGTTTGTGTTGCCTTTTTTAGTAAGGTATTTGCCAATTTGTTTACTAGATATATTTATTCTGTTTAAATAAAAGAATAAAACACATATATTTTGTTTTCCAAGGGGAGAAAGAAGAAGAACTAGCCATTCTCTCAACTTCCAAGTTCATCCTTTAAAGTGGCTCTGAAACTCAACTAACTTCCAAAAAGAGAAAAATGAATACCCCCTTCACTGGAAGATTGACATTTACTATTCTAGTTTATCAGCATATTTTATACCATTTCTTTCTTCATGCTACAAATCTTTCATAACCGAAATTACTGATAAAGTTGAGAATTGTTTCCAATTCCCTTCCCATTTTTTCACACTTCCAATGTGCTAGTAGAAACAAATGAAACTAAGCAGTCTTTGAAATGCTTTTATGGAATCACACCAGAAGCACAAATGTAATCAGAAATCCAGCTCCCAGGAAGGAGAGTAATGGAGGTAGAGCCTCAATTTATGGGGGAAAAAAAAAATCCACAAAGCAGATTACTTTCTTTGTAATCTACTGTTCCTTTACCCATACAACATATCCTTGTATCTCTACAACTGGATAAAGACTGATCTCAAATATGAAAATGTACTAAATTGCTTCCAATCAAATCCATAAATAATTGTTGAGCTCACATTGTGAGAATCAAGGATGCTACTTAATGGAAACTCAGAACATAGCTGTAAAAATCGTGGCCAGTAGTAATTAGTTAGACTTAGTGGCTTTTCATCATTTTTTGGGCTACCACTTCATTAATGATACAAATCCAATAAGTGTATGATAAATGTATTCCATGAAATAACAACAATGATGACAATAAACCCAAGACCAGTGCTGTATCCCTAGCTCCTACAACAAAGAGTATTCAATCCATTTTTAAATAAATAAATATGTAAAATGAGTTTGACTCAATAATTTCTAATGCTTTCTGTAGCAGTAGAAACTGAGTAGATATAATCAGTGATGGTGACCAGTACTTGATGTTGACTAGAACTACCAGAACACATATTGAGGGGATGAAATAAAAGAATGTATAGTGAGGAGTGGGTGCAGCTCAATGGTTTGAGGCCTGCCTCCCACGTATGAGGTCTTGGGTTCAATCCCCAGTACCTCCTAAAAAAAAAAAAAAAAAAAAAAGAATGTATAGCCTTAAGGAGGCCAGGCAAATATCTAAAAAAAGATATCTTTAGAATTCCTACAAACCTCTCTCATCTATACCTCATTTGCACATACCTTCATGGATACAAAATTTAGAGCAGAGTCAGTCAACTTGGAATTCCTTGTAGTCTCCCATATCCAATCAAGAACACTCTAGGGATCCATCTTGGGAGTGACAGCATCTGGGACTGAAGAAAGTACTCTACCAAAGTCTATATCATCTCCCTCACTGCCACAATTCCAGGGGAGAGCTAACAGAGAAGAAAGACTGGGACCTAGAGTTAGAAGCAAGTCTAGTAGATTTTGAGTCCTAGAGACTTCCAGACTCTGCAAGGACTTTGCCACAGGAAGAGCATCTTTATTTTGAAAGCAAATCAACAAGCATAAATCAATGGACATAATATTTTTGAGAACAGGTACAGATTTGTTTTGTGCTATTGACAATGTTGGAGCCAATGAAACATTAATAAATTAATAAATTAATGAATTGTGCAGCAATCATTGTAAGTGCCTTTTAAACTTATATACATATATGAGTGCCTTATAAACTTGTGGAATATATATTAGCATAGCAATAAACTGGGTATGAAGAGCCAAGAGACTATATATATCTAGATAGAGATAGATGACCAACAGGTAGATAGAAGATATAGATATAGATACTATATATCTATATATAGTGTCCATATATATAGGCCCTGCTTAGCTAAAAAAATGCTTTGCTCTATAAACATATATATATTTTATTTGTAAACAAGAGAATTCACTTGGATTCAAATATGCAGTATCCATTCTTAAACCATCAATCAAGAATAATAACCACAAACTCTTTAAACTACTCCTAATATAAGCACAAAAATCTAGATTGTGTGACATTCCAATGTCCATTTGACTCACTGTATCCAGAGTGATTTCCCTAAAGCATGAATCTATCATGGCAGTTCCCTGAACAAACCCTTCAATGACTCTCTGCTGTCCTCAAAATAAAGTCCAATTTCCTTAATATGGTTTTGAAAGCTTTTTATCTTCTTGATCTGACCCCTGCTTACCTATTAGCCCAAGCCCTGCCTCCTCATCCCTAGAACTTGTTGCTCTGTCCTACCTGTAGCTCTCTAATCCCTGCATTCTCTCTTACTTCTGAGTCTTTGACCATGCCACTTCCTCTATCTAGAACATTTCTACCTCCCTTCACCAGTCTAAGCCTTCAAGGCTCAGGTTAGACTCACTTCTGGAAAGCCTTCCTAGTCTGAATTGAGTGCCCCTTCTCTGTCCTCCAATAGCAACATGTAGATTTATCACAGTCTGGCATTAATATCCGATCACTTGCTATCCACCATTAGACTCCAAACTCTTGAAGGCAGAAGTTATATTTTGGTCCCTATTACATTCTTAGCACCTAGTGCCTGGCAGGTAAAAAGTGCTCAATAAGTATCTATTAAATAACTGAGTGGAGAACTGGAAGCCAGGTGAGCATCGATAGTTATGGTATCATGCAAATTACCAGGTGTGAGTCAATTCGGGTCTAAAGCCCCATTCACAGGACAAGTGCCTGGCCCTGGTCACTACATCTGGATTTGAGGCCTGGAGCAGGCTGCCTATTTACCAACAGACAAGCCCCATCCCATATCTCTGAACTGAAAATATTCTCAAATGGTGACAGTTTATAAGGAATTTCTTGGCTTCAAAGGAAAATCCCCACCTCCTTTGTCTCTTCAGAGAAAGCTTGCAGAATATCCGTCTGCCTGGTGTAGTTCCCATTGGCGTCCTGCAGACCTTGCAGAATGCGCTCCCGCAGAACCAGCACGGAGACCCGGAGCTGATGCCAGAGGAGCTGCACCGCGTGGATGTCCACAATCACGTTGACGGAGTAAGACAGCAGCTTTAGGGAGAACTCAGTTTCGAGGAGGGCATGGATTTGCTCAACATGATCAGAAATATCTTCACAAATGTCCTGCAATTAAGAAGAGTGAAATATGTGAGTACTACCTTGCCTTATCTTGGAGGGTTAAAAAAGTTCACACCTTCACCTGACACCAATGATCAGGGCTTAAATCACCAACAGCTCAGGTTAGTACAAGTTGGATGCTTGGCCTTTGTTTTACTTTAGATGCCTGGTTGCAGGCCATATTCCTGGGCACTGAGCCTTTGCTTGCCAACAGGTAAGTCAATCTTTTTCTAAACCACAAAAATCCTGCTCTTCTTCCAGATGCCCAAATTTAAAGTTTAGCCAAGGTGAGAGGTTCACTCACAAATCCATTCTTTGTTCTCTTTATTTTACTGCTTGTTTGGGATTCTGGCAAGTGAGCCAACAGCTGTTCTATTTGCTAGGGTATGCTACCCTGGGCACACAATATTTCAGGATAGAAGCATCATCCAGACACTTAGAATGAAGAAAGGCGGGCTACAATGTGTGATTCATTAGAACTCCAGCCCATTGCCAATGAGCCATGGGGTCTTCAGTGTAAGGGGCAATTGTCACTTTCCCACAAGGGCATAATTTAATATTAGATTCACAACAAATGTCTAATTCTGCAACCCATATTCTGCAAGAAAATCACTCTTAAGAGGCAAAGCCAGAAAAATCCCAAGGAGGAAGAAAGATAAAATACAATTTTATTATGATTTTTAAGACCTAAATATTTCAAATAAAGACATTACCAAATCAAAATTTCAGTCCCCTTCACACATACTATTAGGTAAGCAAATTAGGTATCTGACATGTCACTTGTTCCTACAAGTTCCCAAATTTCCATTGTGCTGCCAGAGGCCGGCAGCATGAAATGGACAGCATCAATACTCGTATTTATTTGGGCAATTTAAGAGTCCATTAAGCGTCAAAATGCTGTGGTATCAGCTAAAAGTGTTCAGTTACCCATTTTCAGATGTGCATCAGTGATTTTTTTAAATGGGGCTTTTATTTATGATTTTTGTTAAGTCTAAAAGATAACATTTGAATTCTGATTCTCATCATGAGAGTCTAACAGTCATTCTACAATGAAAACAATGTTCTGTTTGTATATGTCAGTTACTAATTTTTAAAGAAATACTAAAATATAATCCATATTTAACCATGCGGAATGACAATAGGCAAAAAAATCTATTGAAGAATAATGGAAAGTCGTAATGCTGAATTTTAAATAATAATTAGTGTACAATTTCAATAAATGCTCCAATATTAGTTCTTGATACCCAGAACTAATTGGTGATGGTAATTTGAAACAGATTAAAATTTTAAATAGATTTGGAGTCATATTAGGTCAGGTTCTTCCTAATGCAGCCCATGAACCAACACAATCCAAGAAGAATTTGTGGGAAAAATTACCTTACCCTTTTAACTAGTACCTGGGAACCAGCCACAGGCAGGTTGTCTGGTCTCTGATATTCCCTGAATTTCAGATGACCTCAGCACAAAAGAACAGGCCTTTAATTGTTATCATCAGATATTCCATATAGCCTGGGGTCTCAAGCCTATGCCTGTTTGGAGCAGTTGCCCTGTTTATCTCCTTTACCTCATATTGCTGGTACCCTCGACCACCATCCCAGAGCCAATGCCCCATATCCTTTGCCTCTTAGGACGTTCATCTCCATGTCTACTGCCTGTTCTACCTCCCCATCTTCCTCCCTCACAGCTGTTACCTCATTCTTCCCCCGCACTCCCCGGCACTGAAGAATGCCTCAGGTTAACAGTTTTCCTCTCCACCCAAGCACACCATCATCTTAGGTAATTGCAGTGTTCATACTAATAAAACAATCATCACCCTAGCTTCCGATTTCCTTTATTCCACAACTCTTAGGACTGTCACACCCATTCCCCTGGGCCTCTGCCATAGTTCTACTCAGGACTCTGTCATCACTCCATCTGTGGAACAATATCAGAAAGACCCCATGCCACCAACCCCTCTTTGTCCAGCCTTTTCACTCCTCTTCTCCCACAACAGGTGCTCTTTAAGCTCATCCAGGCCACAAGCTTACCACTTCTTCTTTTTCTTTTTTTCACATACCATCCCCTTCCTAGCACAGCATCCATTGGATCACTTCAACCACTCCCTTGGCAGTGTTCTCAGCTTCCTCATACTCTTGATTTCACAACTCAGAGCAGTCAGCCTCTGTCTCCTGGGTCCCACTATGATCTTACAGTTGCAGAATAACTTACAAACCTAGGAGAGGAAAAGGCTCGGGTAACCTTTATGTCACTTGCTTAGAATAGCTTAACAAGCATCTTTTGCCCACTCCACTTCTATCCCCAGATAAAAAAGATTATATTAGAGCCTTGGCATCATGAAAACTTCATGCAAAGCACGTGCCATCCACTCTTCTTACACACGATTTGGCTCCTTCATAAAGGATGTAGGAATGTAGTCAGAATGGGTCAAGATTGCCAGGCAACTATAGGAGAAAACGATCTGTAAGGGGCAGTAAAGTATTGGTGGGTGCCAGTTAACTTAGGTTTCTGTACCCTACTTATGTAACTGGGAAAAGTGAATTGGCCCTGTTCCCACAGAAGTGATGGGCCTCAGGGGAGAAATAAACACTCTTCCCACAAGTGCTGACCTAGCTCTGTTAACTATTTGGCAATGTGCACATGCAGTCTCAGCTGAAATTCTGAAACTAAATAATGAATAGCAAGGTGCAATTTTCTGGAGCTTATTAACGTATTTAATTATTTTTAAGCCCTCTATGTCACCTGTTGCTTGGTTTGACAAAGATCACATGCACATACAAACTGTAGAACAGGAAATGCAGCTATATGATATATGTGTATGTATGTGTATATATACACACATATGCACATACACATGTATCTCCCTCCCCCCAAACATGGACTTTGCTTTGAACAGTTGAAGAAGGCTTTGTTTGGAGATAGTTCAGTGAATGCTTCTGAATCTATATATATTTTTTAATATTAGAAAGTCAGCTCCTCCCTGCCCCTCTAGATATGTGTTGAACAAATATTTGAAGAATAATCAGTTTGAAGTTTCTGCATGCTTAGGCCCTTAACTGTGGCCTAAGAAACATTTATATGAAAGAAGCTGAAGAAGATTGTGGAGATACTGTTTATTTTAATGCAGCCAGTTAACTAGGTATTAGAAACTTTTAAAAACGATTTGCTAAATGCCTTCCTCACAGCAGCAACTATTAGGAATTAAAAGGCTCTGAGGAGGAAAATATAAGACTCTGAGAGATCTGACCTGTTGAAGCCCCTGCGGGCACTTGATTAAGATTGTGAAGTTGTATGACGGGGGCCAAGGGGGTTGGATAAGAGCCTGAATGATGCATGTAAGGAAGCATGGGTGTTCAAACTAGGCTGGACATGTGACTGGAGCAGATCACACCCGGAAACTGGGATCAGTTCATAGGGCTGAACTGCTAGGTGGATTACAGATTGGTGAGCACTGTAATACCATTAGGTGGAAACTAAGTTTCTACAATTACAGATTTTTTAAAAGACTAAAAATGACAATGTTGTTTTAGCTGAATATAGTGATTAAAATTCACAGTGAAACAAATTCACATAAAGTGTTCATGTTTGATTTCAGATTTTTTCCTGCTTTGATAGAGGTGAGGGTGTTAGCAGGCAAAAAAAAACTTAGGTGCTTATAGAGGGGTAAGGTCAGTGGAAAAATGAGGATGCTGAAGATTGTGTGTGGAAATGACAGCTATTGAACCCTTTCCAGGCCAGTGCACCTTATATAAAAGCAGGTCATTCCTGGAAACTCTCCTATCCTTAGTTTATGCACACATCTAATTCTGACCCATATTCCTATCAGTTCCAGCCACTCTCACCAATGTCTTTGCCAGAGTTTTCTTCCTTGACCTTCAGATTCCTTTCCTGATTCCTGAGTAAGCCTCACTGGGGCAATGAGACCATGGACAGATTCACCGGTCAGCATTTCTCGTATTCACAAGCCCCCACTTCAGTCTATTGCCTTTAAGGCTGCTCCTTTCTCCTCATAAGCCATGTCCCAGGAACACAGAGCTGGAGGCCTCTGGTAACTCAAGGTAGAGGAAGGGCAGATCTAGATAGAGGCAACTAAGGATACCAAGACAAGCTTGCCTGGGTCTGGCACTGTTATCTTGTCCTTTTTACAGAGAGATTAAAGCTAACACATCTAACCTCCTATGAATATTATTATTTGGAAACAGAATGCTATTTCATGTAATATATGAGGATTTTACCATCATCAGAAGGTAACTTCATCCTCAGAGGATTTGTTTATTTCCTTATTTGAATGTTCTCCCCAAACAGAGAGCTATTCTCCCCAACTAGAGGGCTGGTTCTCCCCAACTAGAGAGATGGTTTTGATGATATAGATCTCACTTTAACAGACTGACAATGAACAAAACAATAATTTCAGTAGATAACAATGTTTAGTTTCATTTTCAAATATCATCAATAGGTATTAGTTGCTTTAACTACTTAAAATTTCCTAGGATTCTACATGGATTTAATTTATCCCCTTATAGCTTTTCATCTGAGAAGCCATGTTCCCCACCAAGCTCATTTAGATGACTAAATCAATGGTTGTCCCAAAGAATAACAATTTTAAATTGAGGATAGTTTTTAAATGTCCTTTAAGCAATAACCAGTTTTACAGATACTCAAATTGTCCCCAGCCCAACCCATATTTATTAAAGTCAGAGAGATAATGCCTTTCAAAATTAATTGCTTCTGTTTTTTTTTTTTTTTGTTTTTTTTTTCCCAATGAATGTATTGAGCACCTCTTACATGCTAACCAATGTGCAGGGGATGCAAAGGTGAATAAGGCCAAGCCTGCCCCTGAGGAGGAAATAAGTCTGCCCATGAAGACAAAGAGGAAAGGCTTTCCTTTGTAAGAAAGCTTCACAAAGGAAATAAAGTTTGGGTGGAATCCTGAAGAAGACAACCAGAAAGATGGGAGAAGAGTATTCATGGAATACCAAGTATCAATGTGGTCTCCATAATTGTAGACCAGAGTTTGGTGATGATTTCTAATGCACAGTCCTTTAAAGAGAGAGAGAGAGAAAGAAAAGATAATTTGGAGTCCACCAAAATTAAAAACGTTTGCTCTGTAAAACATTTTTAAGAGAAGGAAAAGACAAGCTACAGACTGGGAGAAAATATTGCAAATCACATATCTGATAGAAGACATACATCCGGAATATATAAAGAACTCTCAAAACTCAGCAGTAAGAAAACAGCCAACTGAATTATAAAATGGGCAAAAGTCTTAAAAAAACACTTTACCAAAGAGGTTATAATGATAAATAAGCACATGAAAAAAAATGTTCGGCCTCATTAGCCATAGGGAAATGCAAATTTAAACCACAATAAGATACCACTACACACTGATTAGAAAGAATAAAATTTTTTAAAACTGGCAATACCAATGCTAAGGAATGCCAGGGCAAATGGAACACTATACTGATGGTGTGAATGCAAAATGGTACAGTCACTTTAGAAAAGAGTGTAGCAGGGAAGCGGCTGTGGCTCAATCAGTAGGGCTCCCGTTTGCCATGTGGGAGGCCCGGGGTTCGGTTCCCGGGGCCTCCTGGTGAGGGCAGGCCCGCCGGCATGGCGTGGTTGGCTGACCCAGCGAGCACAAGCAGCAGGGGGGGGATAAATGAATAAATAAATAAAATCTTTTAAAAAAAAAAAAAAAAAAAGAGTGTAGCAGTTTCTTGTAAAGTTCTTTTAAAATTATCACATGACCCAGCAATTCTACTCCTAGAGAAAGCAAAATTTCCATACACACACAAAAATGAAAAGCAGCTCTATGTAGAATCCCCCAAACCTAAATACCCTTCAATGAGTAAAGGGATAATAAACAAACTATGGTACATCTACATGGTAACTCACCAATTTTTATTAAAAAATGAACTATTAATACATGCAACAATTTGGATAATCTTCAAAGGCATTATGCTGAGTGAAAGAAGCCAATCTCAAAATGTTTTACACTGTACAATTCCATTTATATGATACTCTCCAAAAGATAAAACTGTAGTAAATCAGAACAGATCAGCAGTTGCTAGGGATTGGGGGTGGGGGAGGGTATGACTGTAAATTGATAGCACTAGGGAGTTTGGGGGATGATGAAATTGTCTGTATCCTGATTGTGGTGGTGGCTATAAAAATCTAGACATGGGTTAAATTTTGCAGTATTGAATGAACACCAGAAAGTCAATTTTACTGTGTGACAATTTTTTAAATAATAAAAGAATGCGAATATTCTCGCTGTCCTGATTTTGTGATAATTAGGGTAGGCTAAACAGTCCTATATTAGAAACCATGCATGTGTCCCCAGACCTAGTTTTTCTTCCTAGGTCTGGTTTTTGGAATGCTGGTGATAAACTAAGGCTGATTTATTATATGACCATGTTGTATGGGAAAAGACTGTAACTTTGGGTTTCTTTGGTCAACCTTAAGACATATAGCAGGGGGACGGATATGGCTCTGGTGGTTGGGCGTCCGTCTCCCATACAGACGGACCTGGGTCCGATCCCCGGAACCTCCCGGTAAAAATTTTAAAAAAAGAAAAATATAGAAGGTGCATCAGCCGTCAGGTCCCGTGCCGCGGGTGAGCCGCCAGGACCCGTAAGCCACGGAGCAAGATGATGATGTAACAGGAGAGTGACACAAGGGATAGCCAAGATGAGATGCACCGAAAAAACAGGAACTAAGGTGGCACAGGCAGTAGGATGCCTCCCACATCGGAGGTTCCAAGGATCGAATCCCAGTGAAGACAGGAAGAGAAGGATGAGAAGAGAGGGCAGGAAACGTACACAGAGTCGCCCAACGAATGGACACAGAAACAGCAAAAATGGGGTGGGGGGTGCTAAAAATGGATAAAAGTAAGTAAATAAATAAATAAATAAATAAATAAATAAATCCCTTTAAAAAATGTATGGGGGAGGAAGATTTGGTAGTAATACTTTGACAGTGCTCTTTCATGATTTGTTAACAAATGTTTCACAACAATGCAAGGTGTTTGTGGGCGGGTGATGTGTGGGAGCCCTGTATGATGTTATGCATGTTTGTTTTGTAAGTTCATGATGTTTACTGAACACTTATAGTTTATGTATGTTCATGTATGAATGATATACTTCAATAAATTGTTTAAAATAATAATAATAAAAGAAAACCAGTGTACAATCTCTTAGTAAAATGCATATAAAAATTCGTCTTTTGAGTCAAACTATTCTCTTCAAAAACTCTTGGGAATTACAAATAGCACAACTCTATGGGTCATGACACTAATTATACTATAATCACCAGCCCTAATTCTATAACTTCTACATTACATCCTGGCAAGTAAAAAAGAAAATGAAGACAATCTGAAGCCCATCTCAAAGTGGATTAAAGCAAATGACAGAGGTTAACAATATATCTTCAAGGTCGTGGAGGTATTTTTCCATAGATATTACTGTGTTAATGTGGGAAAATGATGCTCTCCATTTTCTTATTTAATTCACATATACACAATAGTCTCTGTGGCATTCAGAATTACTCACAGAATAAAATGCATTGAATACATTATGTTACCACCTGCCCACTTTACTCAACCTTCTAGACACCTTCTGGTCTCAAAATTTCAGCTGCTGTCACCTGACACTGGGGCAAGTATCTTCTACTTTGAGCTAAGTGATACAAACACTGACGGGATCTCAGACTGTTTACAAATAAATTCCAGCCTGTTAGGTCAGTATTTTTTTTTTTACATAGTTGGAAGAGAAGTTTTTCTTTTCTTTTTTTTTTTTTTTTTTTCCGATAAGACAGATTGTTATATATTTTTCAGCTGTATCTTAATGCTTCTAGATAGAAATAGGTTTGTTAAGATAACTGTGACATATTTAACCGGTAAGTACAATTTTCACCAGCCTGGGATAGACATGAGGGCATCATTCCTGGGATTGCTCTAATCACTACTGTCATAACTATAAGTGTGACCTCCTCAGCTCCTCTGCTAATTTGTCTTGGGAGGAGGTCTGTTTGCTGCCTTATCATGAGGCCACCATGTCTTTCCTCAGCCAGTCTCAAAACATCTTGAAGGAGCCATCTATTTCCTTATGAAATTACAAGTGCTCATGTATCAACATCCTCCCAAAGTGCCCCAAACTGTCAATCCCTAGGGTTACATGTGCATTTGGAGGAAAACGCATCCTCCCCAACTTGTCGCTCACATGCTGAAGCAACATATGGCACCTTAGTCTCACAAAGTCTCACAAATGCAGCCCCTCCCACTTCTCTCTACTTCTTGCTTCTCCAAATGAGGCAATGAAGCAAATCTCCCAGTACCTACAACGTGCCTCTCCATAGAAACAAACAAGAATCAACAGACATTTCTCCATTCATCTACAACCCCAGATAAATTTCTCTCCCACATCCCCTGCAAAATAATTCACTGTTTCTACTTAAAACAATGTGTGGGTACTGGACTTACATTGGTATAATTGTAGGACCCATTCTGGTGGTTTTTCTAAAGCAAATGCGAAGTGAAGCATACATTTTAAGGATAGTTTTCCACTCCCATTTCTACCTTTTTCTTGTCCATGTTTTAAAAACCTTGGACCCTAATCTTATCCAGGGCATCCTATTACACTTAGAAGCAAAAGCTTTCATGTTCTAAAGTCAGTAAGCAAGAGAGAAGTACATGTAAGATGGAGTTTGTGTATATATTTTTTTCTTTCTACAAAATGTCATGTTACCCTGGCTGCTCATTTTGCTGACAGGCAATTGTAGATGAGTCTTTATCCGGGTGGGCATTATATATTTATAGTCACTAGAAAAAACTGAGAAGAGAATCTTACCAAAACATGTACATTATTTTAAAATACAGATCAAAGGAACATCACAACTACTTATAAAAAACTCACAAATAAACCATTTGAACTAAAACTGTGCAACTTTATACAAAAAAGCTTCCTACTGCAGAATATTTGTGTCACCTTCAGTTGACTATCAAAATTGTGCTTTCTCCAAAAGACTAAGAGATATTCCTAAAAACAAAATATTTTTATTTCCTCAAAATTAGAATGTCCTTTTCCTCAAAATTATAATGTCCTTTTTCTTCCTTCTTCTAGCAAATACATTTTTTTCCTAATGGCCTCGGGTTTTTTGTCACATTGAGAATGATTGTGATGGAAAGCAATGGAGGGATGCCTGAGACCTTTTATAATCATCACAGCACTTCTCTCAAAAGTTTGAAGAACTCAATGGTTTGTAAATAGTGGGTATTCTTTTTTTATTGCTAAAATTCTGAAAGAGTGAAGACTAAAATGAAATAATTTATGTGGAAATGACTTTGCTGTTATCACAAGCTGTTAACTATCCCTCTCCCTGACTAGATATTGCCTTTCTGGAGGTGGGAAACATGTCCAGCAATTCCTCTGCTAGGAATATATCCAGAAGAACTGAAAACCCTGACATGAACAGACATCTGCACACTGATGTTCACAGCGGTGTTATTCACAATTGCCAAAAGATGGAAACAATCCAAGTGTCTATCAACCAAAGAATGGATGAACAAAATGTGGTATATAGGATGGAATACTATGTTACAGTAAGAAGAAATGAAATTGGGACACATATGATAACATAGATGAATCTTGGAGACATTATGCTAAGTGAAAGAAGCCAGACACAAAAGGACAAATATTGCATGGTCTCACTAATAAGAATTATGTATGAAGAATAAACACATGGAGTTAAAACCTATAGTATAGGTTATTAGGAGATAAGAGGAGCACTGTGGAAGAGTACTGATGTTTAATGTATGTAGAAATTTTAATTAACTTGACTGTAAAAGTGTGGAAATGGATAGAGTTGACGGTAACACATTACAGTGAGTATCGGCTGGTTTATAAATGGGATTGTGGCCGAAAAGGGTAGTCTAGGGATGTAAATGTCAATTAAAAGAAAGCTAGAGAATAATCTAGAGACTGAATAACACAGTGAACCAAGAGGTAGATTAGAATTGTGGTTAATAATACAAATGCAAGAACGTCCTTCTGTGAACTAGAATGGATGCATGTCATTATTGCAGGGTAGTGGGAATGTGGAGAATGGGAAAATACAATTAATGTAACCTATGGACTATAGTTAACAGCAATATCATAATATTCTTGCATCAATGCCAAAGATGTACTGTGTTAATAATAGGGAAGTGTGGCAAAAATATGCCAAATGTACACTATGGACCATAGTTAGTGGTAATAATCTGATGATATTATCTCATAATCCATAACAAATGTTCTGCAACGGTGTGGTGTGTTGGTGAAGGGTTGTTGTATGGGAATTCTATACATGTGCATGATTGTTTTATAAATTCAAAACTTCTGTAATAAAAATATATTTTAAAAAGAAAAGCAAGTACTTGTTTAGTTTCTTCTCTGGAGTGTGACACCAATTGGCACTCCATTAACAAATGTAAATGACAGTGGATCATTTCCTGTTTTGATTAGTAGAGATGCTTAAAAAGCATATGGATTTGTGAGAGTGAGGGAGATGGTAGAAAGAGAAGGATATAGATGCTAAATACAAGTTGGAAGCCTTCACACCTCTGAAGTCTTCCTTTGCTTTAATTGAGAAAAGGCTAATTAGAAGTTATGTCTGGTCATACTCAGTAATAATCAAATGGGGGTTTTTCTGCTTTCCATGATGTGGAAAGTTTTTGTTTAAATTGTTATTTAAAAGCTTCAGAGGATTCATTGACTGAGATATCACTTTAAATTCCTAATCCCAGGCTCTGACATATTTCTGCTAAAGGGCGGGGGTGGGCAGTGGGGAGGGCAGGTGGTAGTGGAACAATGAGCAAAAAGTTTAGACAAAAATCAAAAACCGCCATTGCACACTGGAGAATTTTTTTGTTCTATTTTGGCTATTGCTTAGTCATACTCACATTCAGTGTTCTACATGACTCCACCAAATAAAGATTCAAAATCTGAGTTCATTCTCATATCACAAAAGCACAGCTATGGCCATGAACCTCAACATCGCATATGGAAAAAAAATTTTTCCCCAAGACATCTTTATAGGACTGATTTCTTAGCAAGGATTCAGGCGGAAGTCAACAGAGAAGCCTGTGGTGGTTCTTACACTACAGTGTGCTTGTAGCATGCAGATTCCTGGGTCACTCCTTTTGAAGACTCCAATTCAGGAGGTGGGACTAAAGAACGTGAGTTTTCTTTAGCAGGTCAGTTGCCATGATGCTGGTGTTCTACACACCACACATTGAAAACCTCTGAGCCAGAGATGGCTCACCTATTGAGGCTGACTGACACAGAAGCCAGAGCTCCATGTTAGCCTGCTGCTATGCAACTATAAAAACAAAATTTCATGGCAACCTGAATGGTAGCCTACAACTGACATTACACAGATGTATCTACAGAAGAATTTACATTCTTGGGGCCCAAGAAAACAATTTTCCACAACTTTATTTACCTAGTGCTGAGAGTATTATGATAACCTCTAGGGCAGCATCAGGTTTGTGTTTTCCTTTTTTTCCTGATTTTTTTTAACTTACACTTTTATTATAGAATAAAACGGATAGAAAAAAATTGCACAAAGCAAATATAGCATTTGCTAAATTATTATTAGGCAAACACCCTTATAACAACCACATAGGTGAAAAATAGAACTTTGCCAGCCATTCCAAAAGTGCCAACATGTGCCCCCTTCCCCATCAGAGACTCTTCATCTCTCTAAAAGTCTCCCCTATCCTGACTTGCATAGGACTCACTACCTTATATTTCTTTTGGGTTTTATCACCCAAGTATGCATGCCTGGATACTAAAATTTACTTTTTTCTGGTTTTTACCTTGATATGTCTTTTAAGTCTCTTTTAAATTACAGGTTAACCTATGTCCCTTTCTTTTTCTTACAATGTATCTGTTGAAGAACCTGGTGCATTTGACCTTCAGCATTTCCCACAATTTGAACTTGTTGATTGCAGTCACATAAAGCAGTTCAGCTCATTGGTTCCTCTGTCCTCTTTATATCCTACAAATTGGTAACTGGATCCTGAGGCCTGATTCGTGTGTTTCAATTCCTTTGACAAAATAATAGGCAATGTGTTCTTTCATCAAGAGGCACTTAAGTTTGGCTTTTGCTCCTTTTTTGATGTCAGCAGTACTTTATGCTCAGTGCCTAGATCTGTTAATTCTTTGGAGTTGCACAATGATGGTATTCTAATTCTACCTATTTGTTTTCATTTATCAGCTGGAATGACTTTATTAGAAGATGAATTCCCTTTATCTACTACTTGATTACTCAGTGGTACAGTTCAAAAAGGAAAGTCAGGATAAAAGCTTGATTTTTTTCCTCTTGTTTACTTAAGTTTTCAAGAGAATATATTGATTTTCTGTCATTTTCAGAAGGCAAACAGTTTTCTTAATATCATTATGTACTCGTGGATTTAAACACGTTTGATGGGTTTTGACCCATTGCAATTCTTAATCTGGAAGTTCAAATTGTCTATCTTTGCCCAGTGGGATACCCTTCAATTTGGCTTCAAGTTGGCTACTTTAATACCTTTGGTAGTTTCCTTGCTCAGCTTGTATATTTCCAGACGTGAAATCAGCCATTTTAAAAGATGCCTTGGTTCCCTTTAATAGGGCCAAGATGGTGATATGGGCCCTAGGGATGCTCATTGCTACTGGGCATTGTTTCTATGACTTTTTAATTAACAGAGCTAGGATATGTGTATATTTAAAAACACATTGCAGGGGGCGGATGTGGCTCAACTGGTTGGGCATCCGTCTCCCATATGGAGGGACCTGGGTTCGATCCTGGGGACCTCCCAGTAAAATTTAAAAAAATAAAAATAAAAAAAAATAAAAAAACACATTGCAGTTCGTATTTCTAATTCAAATTGAAGACTTCAGGATTTTTATCTAATATCTTCTTTACTACTCCTGTCTCTCCTTTACTCCACACCAAGAAACCTGGTTCTCAAAAACAAAGGGGGCAATGGAATGAAAAGACCCCACAATTACTCATTTATTTTATCTCACATATATAAAAAACAGTTTCAGAATAACCATACCATTACTACCCAAAATACAACTAATACAGGCCCCACTGAAAATGACTAGGACAGGTATTTATAAGATGTCTGATCAAGGAGGCTTTTGGCACCATAGAAGAGAATAGGATCACCTTTGGTTTGTCTTTAACTGGTCTTTGAGAGAATAGAACTTATACTCTATTCTCACTGTTCACCAGTTTGTATTACACAGTTTAAAAGTTCAGAGGTTTTCACTGCTAAAAATCATACTCAATTGTGAAAGACTGAAAGCTTCTCCCTAAGATCTGGAATAAGACAAGGATGCCCACTGTCACTATTGTAATTAAACATTGTACTAAAATTTTAGCCAGAGCAATTAGCAAGAAAAATAAATAAAAGGGATTTCAAATTGGAAAGGCAGAAGAAAATTTTCACTATTTGCAGATGACATGATCCTATATATAGAAAATCCTGGAAAATCTACAACAAAGCTACTAGAATTAATCAACAAATTCAGCACAGTGGCAGGGTACAAGATCAACATGCAAATATCAGCAGTGTTTCTATACCCTAGTAATGAGCAATCTGAGGAGGAAATTAATTTAAAAATTCCCTTAAAATAGCAACTAAAATAAATATATAGGAATAAATTTAACCAAGGATATGAAAAACTTATACATGGAAAATTACAAAACTTTGCTAAAAGAAATCAAAGAAGACCTAAATAACTGGAAAGACATTCCAGGCTCATGGATTGGATGACTAAATATTATCAAGATATCAATTCTACCCAAAATGATATACAGATTCAATGCAATCCCAATCAAAATTCCAATACCCTTCTTTTTGGAAATGGAAAAGCCAATAATCAAATTTATTTGGAAGAGTAGGGGATTCCAAATACCCAAAACCATCTTGAAAAAGTAGTTGGAAGATTCACACTTGCTGATTTGAAAACATATTAAAAAGTTACAGTGGTCCAGCATGGTTTTGCCCGAAGGATAGTTATGTAGACCAACAGAATTGAATTGAGAGTTTAGAAATAGAATCTTACAATCTTTGGCCAGTTGATTTTTGACAAGGCTGCCAAGTCCATTCAATTGGGAAACAATAGTCTCTTCAACAAATGGTGTTGGGAGAACTAGATATCCATATGCAAAAGAATGAAGGGGGTCTCCTATCTCACACCATCTACAAAATTAACTTAAAATTAACTAAAAGACCTAAAAATAAGAGTGAAGACTATAAAACTATAAGAAAACATAGGGAAGCATCTTCAGGAGCTTGTGCTTGGCAATAGCTTATTAGACTGTATACCCAAAGCACAAGAAACAAAAGAAATAAATATAGATAAATGGGACTTCATCAAAATTAAAAATTTTTTACATCAAAGCACTTTTATCATGAAAGTGAAAGGGCAACCTAATCAATGGGAGAAAATATTTGGAAACCACATATCCAATAAGGGTTAAATATCCAAAATGTATAATGAAATCCTACAATTCAACAGTTAAAAAGACAAACAATCCACTTTAAAAATGGGCAAAAGACTTGAATATACATTTCACCAAAGAGGATAAACAAATGGCCAAAAAGCACACGAAAAGATGCTCAACATCATTAGCCATTAGGAAAATGCAAATCAAAACCACAATGAGATACCATTTCACACCTACTAGAATGGCTACTATTTTTTTTTTTTTTTTAAGGAAAATTACAAGTGTTGGAGAGACGTGGAGAAATAGGAACACTCTTTCATTGTTGGTTGCAATGTAAAATGGTGCAGACATTCTTTGGTGGTTCCTCAGAATATTAGGTATACAATTACCATATGACCCAGCAATCCTACTTCTAGATGTATACTGAAAAGAACTGAAAGCAGGGACTTGAACAGATATTTGTGCACCCAGTGTTAATGGTGGCATTATTCACAATTGCCAAATGGGAAGCAACCCAAGTGTCTATCAACCAATTAATGGGTAAACAAAATGTTATATAATTTTGGAATATTATTCAGCCATAAAAAGGAATGACATTCTGATACATGTGATAACATAAACGAACCTTGAAGACATTTTGTTGAGTGAAATAAGCCAGATATAAAAGGACAAATATTGTATGATCTTACTGATATGAAATAATTAGAATAAGCGAACTCATAGAGTCAGAATCCCGAATATAGGTTACCAAGGTCAGGGTAGGGGTAGGGAATGGGACTTAATGCTTAAATTTTACAGAGTTTCTATTTGGTAATGAAGGATGGTGATGATAGTTGTGCTATCATTGTGGATATAATTAACAGCACTAATACATGTGAATGTGGTGAAAAGGAGAAATTTTAGGTCATATATATGCTACTAGAATAAAAATTTTTTTAAAATTGCACTGTACAACACAGTGGATCCTATTGAAAATGATGCACTATAGTTAATAGTACAACTATAAAAATGTTCTTTCAGGAACTATAAGAAATGTACCACGCTATTACAAGGTGTTAATAAAAGGGTGGTGTATGGGAATTCTGTATTTTATGCATGATTTTTTTGTAAACACACAACTTCTCTAAAATAAATTTTTGGGGTTTTGTAAGTTCCTTTCCCACCTTCAAGATCTTTCTAGAAGGGATAAAAGAAGCCTTGATAAAATATAACTAAGAACCAAATGGTATATAGTTTTCCTCCATACAGGCAACATCCCTTTGGTTTTAGAAGTCATGCCCTGAGAGACTTCCTGACTCAGCACTCTTCTAGCCTTTGCAGATCATCTCAGTATACCAAATGGACAAAGTTAATGAAGGTAGTAATCAAGGATATACCAAAGAAATCACACGATTTCATGCCCTCTAAAGTTGGATATGCCAGGTAGAACACTTTTTTTTTTCTTTCCAAGACAGCAATAACAGCACACAGAGCCATCCTTATTAGTTATTAGTGTAGGGCTATCCAATGATGAAGATGGGTCTTCAGTGGAAGCGGTGGACTGTGTGTATTTCTTCAATACCTTCTCATGCGACAAAGGCTGTGCAATTTACGTGTTTACTTTGTTTAGTGGTCTATATATCATTTCTGTCTATTTCCATGAGGTCGGTCTGCCTGGGGAAATTCCTGTTGGACAAGAAATGCATTTGTCTATTTTGCCTTAGAGAGTATAGTACCACATGCAATATACATTGAGTCTAATATTCATTGAATTGTTAGTAATATTGAATTCACAAACCATGAAATATATTAATAAATTAATCACAAAATGTACCTAGATCACTTTGCACTAGACTAAGTCAGAAAGTCTGACTTTTGGCTCTTGTCTGTCACTGGTTTTCTGTGCCCTAATAGGTCACTGAGTCTCAGTTTCTTCATCTGTAAAGACAGTGTTGAATGGATGATCTCTACTCTCAAGCTCTAAGATTTTCTTTTGTCTTTTTTCTCTTTATTTTGTATACCCCTCCCATAATGCTTAGCCTGAGCTTTAGTAATCCAGAAGCTTTTGTATATACCTGAAAATCCTTGCAAAATGGCTGCTATTTTCTGCTAGCAGTAGGATGAGAACTGGACTTGGAGACCAGAGACCTGAATTCCACTCCTAGAGACATTAGAAGGTGTATCTCTGGCTCCTGCAGGTAGCCCTGACAGGCTCTGAAATAACAGCACAGACGCTCAACACCTAGCTGAGGAGGAAAGAGCAATGGGTCACTCAGAAAGGGGGTCAAGACCCCACCCCCCCTTCCACCCTAGAGTTAATGTCCTGAGGAGCCCTTTTTTTTTTTTTTTTTTTAAGATTTATTTATTGCCCCCCATTGTCTGCTCTCTGTGTCCATTTGCTGTGTGTTCTTCTGTGTCTGCTTGTCTTCTCTTTAGGTGGCACCAGGAACCAATCCTGGGACCCTCCAGAGTGGGAGAGAGGCGTTCAATCTCTTGCGCCACCTCAGCTCCCTGGTCTGCTGTGTCTCTTATTGTCTCTCCTCTGTGTCTCTTTTTGTTGTGTCATCTTGCTGGACCAGCACTCCTGCATGGACCAGCACTCCTGCAAGGGCCATCTCTGCACCCGGGTCAGGGCCAGCTTGCCTTCACCAGGAGGCCCTGGGAATCAAACCCTGGACCTCCTATATGGTAGATGGGAGTCCAGTCACTTGAGCCACATCTGTTTCCCCTGAGAAGCCCTTTTGATTTTATCTTCCTTAGTCATTGTAGTGGTTTCAGACCATTACTCCTCTATTCTCTACTACCCCCACCCCACATACTACTTTGAGTCTCCTTTCCATCTGCCTATACCATCCACTACTCTCTTCATTGCCATCATGTAAGATACTATAATACCTATTATCAAGTTAGATTTGTTTTACCTGAGATGGAAATTTTGCTAGGTACTTTGCTGAAATTTTGGAGTATTTCAAGGTAGAAAGGGCCTTATAATTTTATTTGCAAATGCTTTCTCTTGACCTATTCATAAATATTCTTTAAACTGGGAGAAGGAAGTTAAGAAGATAGTTCTGTTTGGGATTTCACTGCTGACTCATGTTGTGACCTTGGGCATGTCAAACTGTTTTCTTAGATGCTCTCTTTATATATTTAGATCATTAAGACCATGGTATGACTTCTAAGGATGTGTTTCTTTGTCTTCCTCCCCCACATAAATATCCACGGCAACTAGCATAGATGTTGATTTGTATTTAAACACCTACGACATGCCTGTTGGGTGCTAAGAGACACAGGTTTTTAGATTTCACATCTGAGAGTCCAGAACAGGAAATGAAACCTCATAGGATCAGAGTTCTGTGATGAACTATTTTAGGGACCATGGTTAAAACTCATAAATGAGATAGCAGCCAATTCAGATTCTGAAGCTAATGCCACCTGCTCACATAGAGCAGGAAAGGAATTCAAGTTATCAGTGAACCCTTCTGGAAAGTTATTAATTATGCTTTCCATTAACCCAATAATTTAATTCCTAGGAATTTGTCTTAGGACAATAATGGATTTACCTACTAAAATGCTATCACAGAATTGTATATAATGATGAAAATTTATAGCAATCAAAATATCAAAAAAAGTGGAGATTGGTTTAACATAATGTGGTATTCCACACAATGAAATAATATAAATATGCTCAAAATGATGTTGCAAAAATACATTTAATGGCATCAGCATATGATCAAGACATATTGTTAACTGAGAAAAAGTAAATTACAAAAGAGTTTTATAAAAACTATAGCTATGTAGACTCAGAAAGAACTAAAAAAGATATCAAAACTGTTCATAGTATATTCTCTAGGTGGCAACACAACAAATGATTTTTATGATATTATTTATAAGTATGCTTTAAATTTTCTCCACTAGAGATTCATTTCCTTTGTGAAAAAGACAAAAACAGAAAAGTTAAATAACAACACAGAAGTGAAGTCAGTTTCCATGACAAAGCAACAATCAAGCCATGCAGGTCAAACTATGCATGGTAATATAAAGTATAATATCAAGGTGACTGTTGAAGAAGACTAGGTCAAAATAACAATCAGTAGGGCTCCCGTTTACCATATGGGAGGCCCCGGGTTCGGTTCCCGGGTCCTCCTGGTGAAGGCAAGCCCGCCAGCACGATGTGGTTAGCTGACCCAGAGAGCACAAGCAGCAAGGGGGGGATAAATGAATAAATAAATAAAATCTTAAAAAATAAAAATAAAAATAAATAATAATAAAATAACAGGATCCCCAGACTCCCAGGATTTGTTTTGTGTAGGGAGGGACCTGTTCATCTTATTAACAAGGCCATCCTGCCCTCATTCTCTTGGGGATCTATATCAGGTGGCCAGGTGCCATTAGCCAGATACCAAATGATAAATAGCTCATCAAGAATCACTGGTTATTGAGACATTTGACTTTTTTGCTTGTTTTTTTTTTAAGTTTAGCAGGCTTGAAATAAAGACATATCATACATTTATTTATCTGAAATTAGAGCTGGGAATGTAAAAGTTACTTGTCTCCTCTTTAATTTGGTTGTTTTGTCCCAGAGTGTGGATCATCAACTCTCAGAAATTTTCAAACACGCCAACAAGGGGGGACATATTCTGAGGAAAGATCCCTATTACCTAAAGAATAGAAACCCTGGTTATCTGCAGGAGTGACCCCAACACCCTAGAATTCAGAATCTCCCACTTTCAAGCTACTAGAACCCTTGAGTAATTCCTGGGCAAGTGAAGGCATCCACAGAGAATGCAGTGTTAACTTTGGAGTATACTTTACATGACTGAAATTCCAGTCTTTCGCAATTTGCTTAGAAGTATTGCAAAACAACATATTTGCTAATTGATTTATTTAAATATATGTTTACTTTCATCAACCCAAATAATTTGTACTGGTGGGTTTGTTTTGTTCCTATGCTCATCCCTTCATCCACAAAAATCAAAAGGAGCAAACTGTATACATCTAGCACATTTTATAGAAGATTCAAAGCTGAGCATCAGAGCCTAAATTAAAACATAGAATCCAAGCTTATATCTTAGTTAAGAAAATCCATTTTGATATTTTGCCTGCTACATGCTTGACTGACTCTCCATATTAGAACTATTCTTCAGCAAGCACTAGACATACAAAGCAAGACGAATGTTATTGAATTCCAATAATGTGGTTTTTAATCTACCCTCATTACCCTTTTCCAGAGGACCCCATGGGAAATAAAAATGGATCAAAATAACATATCTAACCACCAAGTGCAACGACCATCCATTATTAATGTTCCAAATACCCACCAAAATGGAGGACAAAGAGTCTATTCGAATAATCCTATAGCACTGATTCAGGCTCCTCGAAGGACATTATTTTTAAATCAGCTACCAGCTAAGAAACAAATTCAATTTCACTGCACTTTCCAAACTTCCAGATTAATTTTACCTATGAGGTCATTTTTAAATTCAATGCTTACTTACACTATATATTTAGTGAAGAACTTTCTTCTTTCTGTTTATACACAAAATTCTAAACATATCAAATAATGAGTAGCGTTTCAGAAAGCACTCTAAAGGAAAAGCAGTACTTTTATCAAAGGAAAACCTTTGGGGTAAGAGCAAGCAGAAACATCAATCCTCAATCTCAGGTCATTCCTTTCAACATTTAGTTGGTGATTAAGAAGCTGCTTCCCACAGTATTTCTAAATCTTATGCCTTCCCCCACCCATATTTAACTGCAGAGAGAAACTATCTTATGAATGTTTAATGAAAATCCAGGATGTGTGCAAGTAAATTAATAATAAGTAATGAAATTAAAGAAACCAAATAAAAGGGGTAAACAAGCTGGAGATACAGAAAATAAGAGTCAGAAAAGACTAAAAGACAAGAGACTTACAACGATAAGACAAGGTCTATGATGTAAACCTTGCCTATTTCCAGAAAAAAGTGAGGGATTTCAAGTAGCTTACAATAGTAAAATATACTATGAAAGAAAAAAAATCATCAGAAGAGAGAAAGATGTACTAGACACTCAAAATGTGATAGTTATTACAATCAGGTACTCAGTTTAGCTCCATGGAAGGAGAAACTATGTGAATAGAAGTGGATGGCTGAAAAAAAAGAGTTGATATGGATAACGAGAGGCATAAAGGGATTACTGATGGCTAATACAAAAGGGTAGCAGTAGATGATTTCTGTGAAGAGAGCAAACTAAAGAAGGACCTGGGACACCAATGGCATTCTCCATACAATAATTTGGGCTTTGACTAGAAGGCAGAAGCAAGGTTCAACTGAGAAGCTAGGTAGAGAGAGGCCTGGTCTGGAAAGAACTGAACTCTATTATCAGAGAACACACACACAAGGAAATCCCTAAGGAAAATTGCTCTCTGAAGCTAGCAAAAGGTGGACATTATAATTATACTTTGTTCATGTTCTTTGTCCACTAATACTATAATGAAGATTTGTGCTCCAGGATTGCTCACCCAAGAGTTGAGAAGATTGTTATACTCCGAGCAAGTGATGGAAGGTTAGGATGATTTGGTCCAGAGAGATCTCTTCTCCTTTCTCCTTCAGGTTGGTGCAAAGGTCAAGACCATCAGTGAGTGAAGGAACCCTCTGTATTAAAACACAACTGGAGTTTCATCACAGAACCCCAAAGAGGAAGAGTCTGATTGACCAGCTTGACTCCAGTGATTTCCCTCAGTTGGGGCTGACATGGGAGAATAAACAGACAATTTTTTGAAATGGACAAACATTCTGCCATTATATGAAAGTCTCAAAAGGCCTTAATGTTGGAAAAAGTAGTTAAGTTCCTAATAATAATAGCATCACTCTCTATAGAAAGAATAGGCCTTTCTGGGTGGAAAATATTGGTACAGACAAAATTTAAGATCTATAAGTAGGCTATACAAGTGGTAGAGAAAAGCTCAAAACAATTATGTGAGTAGAAAGTAAAAGTAGTACACAAAGAAAATGTACCAAAATATTATCTCTGGGGAATAGGACTTTAAGTAATATTTTTACTTTCTTCACATATATATCAATATGATTATTTGTATATATTACTTATCATTATATTATTATAGGAAACAGAATATTTTTAAAAATAATAACTTGGTGGCTTTTTGCTTGCCTGTTGATTCTTCAGCATATCCACAAAAATCCTGTATTTTAAAAACCGGAGGCAATGATGTATACATTATAGCAGAGAGACATGGTTGGTGTCATAGGAGAAGAGCTGAAAAGAGTGAGGGAAAAAATAATACAAAAGACAAAAGGGCCCTGGAACCTGATGATAGCCAGCACCAGATGCCCCTTTAGCTGCTATGCCCACAAAGATATTACAACCAAGGCTTTGCCCACCGACTCACCCCAAAATTTCCTTTACATGCAGCCAGCATACATTTTGTTTTCCAAACTGCGGGTGGTCAGCTGCTCTGCAGGGCAGTTGCTAGGGTTTATGGAATGACAGAGATTTCCGGGAGAGGTATCTTCAACAGGAATAGAGTGGCAAATGTAAATTGACACCAAGGCTTGGAATGGCTGACCGCTCAGAGGAACTATAAAAAGGCAGCAGAGTCTCATCAGCAGGACATCTTTGCCTTGGAGTCAGACAGAGTGTGGGAGTTCTGACTACTCTGGCCGCCAAAGAGCCGGCAATGCCCTGACCCACCCCAAGCAGGAGGCTGGTGACCTAGAACCACCTCTCATCTTGTGTAAGCACCCAGATGAGAAGCAGGCGAGGGCGGTGTAATTTATAACAGTGCAGCCTCCATCACTTGTAGAGCACAGGATTCAAAAAACACACTTACACACCACACAAATGGCCAATGGGAGAGTTTAAAAAAATTCTTTTCTTGCAGAAGTAATATGGGTTCATTGAAAAAGAGTTAGAAAAGCTAAGTCAAAAAAATTAATCAGAGACCATATCTGTCTTAATGATCATTTATCCCTAAAGTCCAACACAATGCCTGGCATATAATAGGTACTCAATAAAAAAATCACTGAATGAAGAGTAATTAGACAAATACCAATAATCCTACTCTTTATACAAAATGATGCACAACTTTATACATTGTGTTCTATATTTGTGCTGTTTTTCACTCTAGGAAATATCATGAACATTCTTTCATGTCAATAAATATGTTTCATAATAATTTACAACTGCACAGTATTCCACTTTATGAACATACAGTATTTATTTAACTAATCATTTGCAGTTGGAGTTTGGCCAAATGGGAGTACATATTCGGATTATATGTCATTCTGTTGAAGCTGAATTTTCCTTTTGTTAAAATTTAAGTTGTGAAAACACAGACCATTTCTGACTTGCTTAAACCAGATCCCCAACTCTTACTACAGTTCCTGATGTACAAAAAATGATCAAGAAAGAATGAATAAACAATGACTCTAGTGTCTGTTCCTTCTCTCAAACCTATTTAAACTATTCTGTTACTCTCTGAGCCACTGGCATAGTATTCTAACTGGTTTCCTTCCTTCAGTATATCTAAGCCCTTCATCTTGTCAGTCATCCTTTACTGAATTTAACGCCAAGAAAAATCTTCCTGAAATTCTCTTTCATTAGGCGATTCCCTTGTTGAAAACAAACTTAAAAGCTCTGCAACGTCAGGATAGATGCAAAAGTCCTTATTCTAGTTCATCAAGGACCACCATAAAAGAACCACTGAATACTTTAAAGCAGAAAGCTACCTTGAGGATTTGTTAGTTGGAAAGCCTCATTTTGCATCCGAGGAATATGAAGCTCAAAAAGTTCAATAACTTGCCAAGGACACATGCTGGCTAGTGGCAGGGTCCAGGTCTCTGGACTTCATGCCTCACCAGCTGCCTCCTAGTCTATCTTTCCAGCTTCATCTCCTACCCAGATCCTCATTCCAGAGAAGACAGTTTTCAAACTATCCTGAAATAAGCTGGCTCATTCGGGCTCCTGCCTTTTTACTCACAACATTACTGTTGCCTGGATTGTCCCCTCATCCTTCCTCTATGGCTGATCAAGTCTTTTTC
This sequence comes from Tolypeutes matacus, assembly GCA_026826555.1. Classification (NCBI taxonomy): domain Eukaryota; kingdom Metazoa; phylum Chordata; class Mammalia; order Cingulata; family Chlamyphoridae; genus Tolypeutes; species Tolypeutes matacus. The sequence goes on from JAKSZT010054562.1 coordinate 1,386,039, forward strand.
AAGATCCAGTTTAAGCCCTGCTTCCTCTATAATGCCTTTCTCAGGCCAACCTGAATTGTTTGGCCTCAATATGCAGCAGAACTTGCCTGCACCACTCATTCTCGTGCTTAATTATACATTGCCTTGCAATGATAAATATTTCACAGCTGAGTCTTGGGCTTGCTGCCTGTGTAGAAAGGGAAAGAAGGATGGAAAAGGGAAAAACATCACCACAATGTGCTGACCCAGCCAAACACATAGTGATGTGAGAACAGACTGCTTAATAGGCACAGCTACCCATGCCTTACATCTTGATGTTTTCTATTACCCTTTCTTATTTTGAATGTAGCACTTAATTTGAGGCCAGCATTTCTGGTTTTCTAATTTTAAAACCTTCCATCTTTAAAGCAAGATCATATCTTGCAGTTTGAGACATGGGATGATAAGGCTTTTGAGATAGAGGATTGTGCCTTACTTACCTTAGTATTCACAATAGCACTTTGTGTGCAGCATTAGACTGCAAATTTTGGAACAAGTCTGATTACTTTTCTATAAGTGCTATGAATGCCAAAACTGTGGTTTGCTATGCTATGATTTCCTATCTGACTGACATTGTTGGTAAATAATAAGCAATCAGTTGCATAGAAACAATACACATATAACTGACCAAGCCAGAAAGAAAATGGTCAAGAATTTTACTTAATAGCTTTGCTAAAAAAGCAAACAAAAGGGGAGTAGATGTGGCTCAAGCGGTTGAGCACCCGCTTCCCACATGGGAGGTCTCTAGTTTGGTTCCTGGAGCCTTCTAAAAAAAACAAACAACAAGCAAAACAAATGAAAAAACCAACTCAGGGGAGCCAATGTGGCTCAGTGGTTGAGCACCAGCTTCTCACATACTTGGCCCCCGGGTTCAATCCCTGGCCCCCCGGAATCAAAAAAAAAAAAAGCAAACAAAAAAACTCTCTGTGATATATTTAGCTTACCTTATGTTGGTTACCAATGTCTCTTCTTGTTGGATAACTCAGGCAAAGTATTGGATTTAGGCACTTGCATAGATAGCTATTTCTTTTCCTCAAGGTCTTTCTAAGTGTGTATGTGTATAATGGGTGTGTATAAAATATGCACACACAGAGAGGGGGTAATTTCTTTAAAGTAAGAAAATTAAAATGAGATAAATATGTGAAAGTTTATAAACTCTAAATGCCATAAGACTCTTATTTATTATTGGTGTATTCACATACAGGTTTGGGTTTGAATGTCATTTTCTGTATTTCTGACCTAGGGGCTGAATAATTTATTCACTCACAGTTTTATTTATGACAAATAGACCATCTTCACCTATTGGCCAACCAGTTTTTGTGTATCTACTCACTCACATATGCACAAACAATCAAGGCCAGATCTTACGGTCACAGCATGACTAAAATTGTAAATATGGTAGGGGCAGGTCACTCTATAATAGAGCATTTATCAAAGTCATTGTCTCTTTTCATTTGCAGTTTCTGCACCACAGGAGAATAAATAGAACTATCACTTTTGTTTTACAATCTATAAAGCTGACTGAATGTACATATGATAGTTCTATCAAATTTCTGACGAGTCCCCCCATCCACAAGGACTTTAGGACATTACTTAAAGGGATTGATAACAGGGAGGAGCTATATTAATGTTAGACATTTTACATCCAAAAGTAGTGTTTTCTCTCAAAGTAGTCACTCTGTGGACAGTTAAAATAGAAATTTCTAGAACTCTACTTTCAAACTGCCTTGAAATTAAGCTTACAAGGTGCACAATAAAATGAGGATCGTTTTCATATTCATCTCTTATTTTTGAGCCAAAGATTACTTACCCAATACTTGATACCAAATGATTTTTGCCTATTTTCAAAAATCAAATCTACCATACAAAGGATAAAAATTAGGCACCACTGAGGACATTCAAAGAAGTATACATATGTCTCTAAAGGAAATTCCAAAAAATGAATTCTCAAACTACTGAGCATATTATTGGACTGTGATTGTGAAGATGACTACACTTACTTTATATAAATATCTTAAGGCTAACTGACTAAATGGACTCATTCATATTATTTATATAAACTTCCAATACTATATACGATATAAAATATACACATTATGCATACAACATATAATGTCTTATACAGAAAAATAAACATTTTTTTTTCAAGAAGTGTTCATAAAGACAAAATCAGTATTATTTATATTTCCTTTTGTCTCAGGCACCAGTGTAGCTTGGAACAACATTGCTATTGATCCTGTCTTTATTTAAAATTTTGATATTTTGTTCATGAATTTGTTTGTATTAATTTTTTCATATTGCATTAAAATATTATTTATCTTGATTACTAAGTTTTTGTCACTCACTTAAATTAGTTGCCTGAGGCAAGTTCTTCACTCACCTCATCCTAGTCCTGATCCTACCTTGGCCAATCCGTTGGTTTAAGGAAGATGAGAGCCAAATGAAGCAGAACTGCCATTAGTAAGTTCAGTCTACATTAGCCACTCCAGTCAATGAGCAGATATGTAAGCTAAATAAGTGTTTACTACTGTTTGTTACCGGATTATAGAGTAGTGTGCCATGAACAAGAGTTAGCTGATGCAGCAAGGACAATTATAAATCTGTACAAATTAAATACTTTGGGTTAAATAAAGACTATAAGACTTATAATTATGTTATTTGAGGCTTGTTATAAAGGAGTGTATTCTTGATTTGTAATATTTAATGTTCATCCCTGCAAAAGTATTGTAATTCCTGACCCCATTGATACTGGGTTTGGCTATATGACTCGCTTTGGACAGTGAAATGTGAGTGGAAACAAAGTAACTGGAATTTTAAAAGCCATCAAGTGGCTATGTTATAATTCTTTCCTTTCTTTCAGGAGAGACCAGTCATATCTCAGATGGAGCCACTCCTTTCATCTGGTCCCAGCACGATAAAGATAGACAATGGGCATGTAATATGAGCAAGAAATACACTGTGTTGTGAGCATGAAGATTTGGGGGCAGTCCTTTGTTGCTACAAAACACCTTAGTGGAAGCTAACTGAAACAGAGGAATAACTAACAGAAAGGAGAATATAAATCTATCTCTATTCACATATGATTTAATTGCATGTGTGAAAACCAAAGAATCACCTGAAAAATTTGAACAAACAACAAAAAAATTCTGTCAGTTAGTGGAGTAAAAAATTAAATACCTAGAAATCAATAGTTGTCATATGCAAATAACAGCTGTTGGAAGCTATAACTGATCGTCCCATTTACAATAACAACAGCAAAGATAAATGCCTTGGGATAAATTTAATAAGAGAAACATGGAAGACCTGTATGAAGAAAACTTTAAAACACTGAAAATAAGATGAACAAAGGAATCACAAAATATATCCTTGGCTAGGAAGACTACACATAAATAAGATAGTAGTTCTCCCTAAGTTATTTTTAAAAACTAACATGATTCCTAATACAAATAACAATGGTTTGCATTTTTGTCTTTTTTCTAGGGGGAGGGAAGATTGAAAGGTGTGGGAAATAGTCTGGTTCTAATGTAAAAACAGATAAACAAGAATGGCTAGACCCACCCACCATATCCATGGGATATAAGCCCTCTCTCACTTGGAATTGGAGTGGACATCGCCATCCCAGTCCCCTCAGGATTGGGGGAAGAACTATGGACTAGAGTGGACTTGATGGTATTCTCTTGTTCACATATGGTGATTCTGGCAATGCAAGAAATTATAACAATGAGGTGGAGCCAGTGGCCACTTGACACTTTTGGGGTAGGGAGGGGACGAGCAGTTGAAATACAGTGGCTTCTTTGGGAGTTGGAGGTTGTCCTGAGTACTGTTGTGGCAACGGATGTAGGCCATTTTAAATCAGCACACACCACTCAGAACTGAGTGGGAGAGAGTGTGGTCTACAGTGTGAACTGTGGTCTATGGTTGGTGGCAAGGCTCCAGGATGTGTAAGTTCATTGAGGGTGGTGGGCCACACTGTGGGAGATGTTTGTGTGGGATGTGATGGGAGGTGTGGGAGGTGGGCAACATGGGAATCCCAGTGGGTTCCGTGTAATATTTTGGGCAATCTAAGCACCTCTTGAAATATATGTATATATATATATATAAACAACATTTTAGTAAGCAAATACACATATATGCATATATATTTATATATCATTTTGCAAATGTTTGTATGTATTGTGAGAATTTTGATTTTTACCCATAATAAAAAATAAAAAATAAAAAATAAAAAAAAAAAGAATGGCTAGAGAAAACTCTGGGTAGATCAGTCTAGCAAATATTGAAATACATTATATCTCACTGTCCTGATTTTGTGATAATCAGGGTTGGCTAAACATTCGCTATATTAGAAACCATGCAAGTGTGCCCAGACCTAGTTTTTCTCCCTAGGTCTGGTTTTCAGAGTGCTGGTGATAAACCAAGCCTGGTTTATTATATGATCATCTTGTATGGGAAATGACTATAACTCTAGGTATCTTTGGTCAACCTTAAGAGATATAACAGGGGTACAGATGTGGCTCAAATGGTTGGGCATCCATCTCCCATATGGAGGGACCTGGGTTCAATCCCTGGGACCTCCTGGTAAAAATTAAATAAAGAAAAATATAAAAGTTGCGTGGGCCACCATTCCCCGTGCACCAGTGCACCGTCAAGACCCGCAAACAAGTGAGCCCCCCAGGCCCCCATGCATCGGTGTGCCACCAGGCCCCATGAGTGAGTGAGCACCCCACACCCCATGCACAGGTACTCCACCAGGCCCCGTGTATGGGTGTGCCACCAGGCCCCGTAAGCCATGCAGCAAGATGATGACATAACAGGAGAGTGACACAAAGGACAGCCAAGACGAGATGCGCCAAAAAAACAGGAACTAAGGTGGCACAGGTGGTAGGATGCCTCTCTCCCACATCGGAGGTTCCAAGGATCAAATCCCAGTGAACACAGGAGAAGGATGAGAAGAGAAGGCAGGAAGTGGACACAGAGAGTTGCCCAGCGAATGGACACAAAAACAACAAAAATGGGGGGGGGCAGTAAAAATGGATAAAAGTAAATAAATAAATAAATAAATCCTTTTTTAAAAAGTATAGGGGTGTAAGATATGGACTACAGTTAATAGTAATAATTTGACGATGCTCTTTCATGATTTGTTAACAAATGTTCCACAACAATGCAAAGTATTTGTGGTGGGGTGATGTGTGGGAGCCCTGTATGATGTTATGCATGTTTTTTTGTAAGTTCACAAGGTTTACTGAACATTTATAGTTTATGCATGTTCATGTATGAATGATATACTTCAATAAATTGTTTAAAAAAAAAAATAAATAAATAAAAAAAATAAATAAATAAATAAAATAAAATACATTATAATGTCCTCAGTAATTAAAACCGTGATACTGGCACATAAATAGACAGTCAATTGGACAGAATAAGACCAGAAGTAGGTCTAAATACAAATGGGTATTTGAGTGTATTATAAAGGAGACATCTCAAATAAGTAGAGAGAAAACCATTAACTAGATACACAGCTGGGGAAAAAATTAAGTTGTATTATTGTACACCTGGATGAATTCCAAACAGACCAAAGAATTAAATGTAAAAATATAAAAAATACTAGAAAAAAATAAAGTATTTATAATTTTAGAGTGAGGAAGGCCCTCTGTATTCAAAATTCAGAGCCATTAAAAGAAAACTAAATTTGACTTCTGATTGATGAAGATGGTGGCATGAGCTGCTCCAGGGTACCATTACCCCATAGAATCTTTGAAAAACTAGCAAAGAACTGTCAGATCCATCTTCCTCAAAACTCCAGAAAACAAATAAAAGGTTTCAGTCACTGGGTGAGTGCCAAATCAAGAAAATGCAAGTTTTAAAATAGTAGGAGAAGCTTATGGTGCCTCTGCTGATCCCTCTCCTATCTTCTCCCTGGTGCAGTATGGAAACACTCTGCACAAACATTATGGGTCTCTGGCCCTGTTCCAGAGGGGGCAGAGTAACCCCTAAACACACACTGGGGTGTCTGTATGTCAGTGCCAATCTATCAGGTAGCAGCCTGAAACTGTGAACCAGGAAACTCTCTCCAGCTCACCCTCCTAGAACTTGCCCTGAAGGCAGAAGCAGTTGTAAACAGCCAAAGAAGTATGAGAAACAAGTCAAAGTGGCCTGAGGCAAAGGATTACCTGCTTTAAGGCATAATAGAGCACCTGAGAGGCGGGGTAAATTCTATTGCATAGGGAATGGAGGAGACTCAGATTCCTGAAAACAGGTGAATTCCTAAGGACATGAGTGAGCACAAACCCAGGACAAGACACAGGCTAAGAAAAGACAGTCAGGACCCAGGACTTTACTTGTGCCTCAGGCTGATCTTCTTGATAGGAGGGCTAAATTCAGAAGGAGAGCACCAGCCAATGCAAAGCCAATTTGCAAACACTGTGAAAGGCATTTTTGCATTGTTTTGCTGTTATTGTTGTTGCCTCCTGGCACTCAAGGAAATATCTGTCCTATCACTATCTGGATACAAACTGAGGGAACAGGAAGCTCAGGGACTAAATGCTAAGGGTTAACACATTAAAATATCAAAATGTACAGTGTGCAACCAAAGAGTACAAGACCAAAAACAAAACAAAAACAACAACAGAAATTATGGCCCATCCAAAGGGTTAAGATAAAAATTTGGAAATCATCAATAAAGAAGACTAGACTTTGGACATCCTGGAAAAAGATTAAAAAAAAAAAAAAAAAAAAAAAGATCTTCAATATGCTCCAGGAAATAAAATAAAAAAACAAAAAAAAAAAAAAAAAACTAAAGGATATCAGGAAAACAATGAATGAACAATATGAGAATCTCAATAAGGAGACAGAAATTTTTTAAAGGCACCAAACAGAAATGCTAAAATTGAAGACCACAATAAAGGAAATGAAAAATTCCCTAAAGGGTTTCAATAGATTGGAGCTGACAAAATAAAGTATCTGTGAACCTGAAGACAAGAAAATTAAAATCATTCAGCCTGAGGAGCAGAAAGGAAAAATAATTCAAAAAGTGAACAGAATCTAAGAGACATATGGGACACTATCACATGTACCAAAATATGCATTATGGGAATCCCAGAGGGAGAGGAAAGAAATGGGCAGAAGGAATATTCAAAGAAATAATGACAGAAAACGCCCCAAATTTAACAAAAGTCATGAATATACACATTAAAGAATCCTAAGGAACCCCTAACAGGATAAATTTGAACAGAACCACACTAGGCATATAGCAACAAACTGTCAAATGCCAAGGACAAGGAGACAGTTTTGAAAACTGCAAGAGAAGAGCAACATGTTATGTACAAGGGAGCCCCAATATAATTAAGTGCCAATTCTCATCAGAAACCACAGAGGCAAGATGGCAGTGAGATGAAATATTTAGTTTAAAGAAAACAATTGCCAACCATGAATCTTAAATATGGTTCTTTCATATTTGAGACTGTCTTTCAAAAATGAGGAAAGATCAAGACATTCCCAGATAAACAAAAGCTGAGGGAGTTTGTCACCACTAGACCTGCTCTACAAGCACACTAAAGAAAAGGACACAAGTCAGAGGATCAAATCTGCAAAAAGAAATAAAGACCTCCGGTAAATATAATCATGTGGATAATTATAAATGTCAGTACTATTGTAACTTTTGGTGTGTAACTCCACTTTTTACATCTTACAGGTTCTAAAATGCAGATGCATAAAAACTGATGGTATATCTATGGTTTTGACATATAATGTACAAAGGTATAATTTGTAACACAACAAAAATGTGGGAGAGTGGAATGGCATAGGAACAGTGTTTGTGTGTATGCTATTGCAGTGAAGTTGGTATTAAATCAAAATAAGATAGCTATAGATTTAGAATGTTAAATTTAAGCCCCATAATAATCCTAGAGAAAATATTTGAAAAATATATACAGAAGGAAATGAGAAGGGACTCAAAATGGTATGCTCCTCATAATCAATAAATATGAAAATAGGAATTAAAAGAATTGAGGGGTTAAAAAAATATATGGCTACAAAGACCAAACAGAAAAATGGTAGAAGAAAGTCCTGCATTATCAGTAGTTACTTTAAATGTAAATTTATTAACTCTCCAGTCAAAAGGTAGAGATTGGCAAAAGGGATCAATAAACATGATCAAACTATTGCTATTTACCAAGAGACTCACCTTAAATTGAAAGACATAAGTAGGTTAAATAGAAAGGATGGAAAAATATGTATCATGCAAATAGTAACCAAAAGAGAGATCGCATATCTTTACTGATATCAGATAAAAGAGTAAGTTTAAAAAAATTGTTAAAAGGGTTACTACACCCAAACTCCTCAGGATTGGGGGAAGAACTATGGACTAGAGTGGAATTACTGGTATTCTGTTGTAGACATACTGTGATTCAAGCAATGGAAGAAATTACAACATTGAGGTGGAGCCAGTAGCCACTGGACGCTTTCGGGGCAGGGAGAGGGAAAAGCAGTTGTAATACAGGGGCTTTTTTGAGACTTGGGAATTATCCTGAGTGACATTACAATGACAGATAGAGGCCATTTTACATCAGCATATAACATGCAGAACTGTGTGGGAGAGAGTGTGGTCTACAACGTGAACTATGGTCCATGCTTAGCGGCAAAGCCCCAGGATGTGTATATCCATTGCAGATGATATGCCACACTAATGAAAGATATTTATGTGGGAAGTTACGGGAGGTGTGGGAGGTGGAGAACATGGGAATCCCTGTAATTTTTGTGTAACATTTATGTAATCTAAGCATCTTTTAAGATATAAAAAGGAAAAAATAAATAAAAGGGTTACTACATACTGATAAAGGGATCAATTCAACAAGAACACATAATAATTATAAATATGTACGTACCTAACAGTAGAGAGTCCCCAATATTTGAAGCAAATATTGAGAGATTTGGAGGGAATATAGATGGTTCTATATTAATAGTAGGAGACTTCAATATACCACTTTCGGGAAGCAGCTGTGGCTCAATTGATTGGGCTACCATTTACCATGTGGGAGGCCCCAGGTTCAATTCCCGGGGCCTCCTGGTGAAGGCAAGCTGGCCCACGCGGCGCACAGAGCTGATGGCCCGCACAGCGCAGCAAGATGACGCAACAAAAGGACACAAGCAAACACAGAAAAACGCAAAGCAAATGAACCCAGCAAGCACAAGCAGCAAGGGGGGGGTGATAAATAAATAAATAATAAATCTTAAAAAAAATATATATATATATGTATATGTACCACTTCCAATAATGGATAAACATCTAGTAAGTAAATCAATAAGGAAATAGGACACTTGAACAATACTCTAAACCAACTAGACCTAACACAGATATATACAACAATTCACCCTACAGCAGCAGAATACACATTCTACTCTAGTGCACATAAGTCATTCTCCAGGATAGACTATAAGTTAGGTCATATAGCAAGTCTCAATAAATTTTAAAACACTGAAACCACACAATGTATCTTAGCTGACCACAATGGAATGAAGCTAGAAATCAATAAGAAGGAGAAAGAGAAAAAATTTTAATATGTGGAAATTTAACAATATGCTCTTCACAACCAATGGGCCAAATAGGAAATCACAAGGGAAATTAGGAAATATCTTAAGGCAGACAAATATAAGAACACAACAAATGAAAAATTATGGGATGCAGCAAAGGTAGTGTTTAGAGGAAAATTTGTAGCTCTAAATGCTTACAGTAAAAAAGAAAGACATCTCAAATCAGAGACCTAGCCTCACAACTGGAGAATCTTGAAAAAGAAAAGCAAACTAACCCCAAGCTGAGCAGAAGGGGAAAAAAAATAGCAAAGATTAGAGCAGAGATACATGAAATAGAGAATTAAAAAGTAATAGAAGCAAAGAAACCAAAAGTTAGCTTTTTAAAATGATCAATAAAATCAACAAACCTCTCTTTAGCTATATTGACAAAGATGAAGAGAGAGAGGATGCTAATAAACAAAATCAGAAATTAAAAGGGGGACATTACTACCAACTCCATAGGAATAAAAAGGCTCATAAGAGGATACTATGATCAACTGTACACCAACAACTTAATCTAGATGAAATGGACAAATTCCTAGAAACACACCAACTACTACTTTGACTCTAGAAGAAACAGAAGATCTCAACAGACCAATAATAAATAAAGAGATCAAATTAGTAATCAAAACCTCTCAACAAAGAAAAGCCCAGGACCAGATGGCTTCACTGGTGAGTATTACCAAGTGTTCAAAGAAAATTACACCAATCCTCCTCAAACTCTTTCAAAAACTTGAAGAAGAGGGAATACTCCCAAACTCATCCTATGAAAGTCAACATCACCCTTCTATGAAAATCAGATAAAGATATTGCAAGAAAAGAAAATTACAGACCAGTGTCCGTTATGAACACAGATGTAAAAAAAAGCCTCAAGAAAATACTAGCAAACCAAATCCAAAAGTACATTGAAAGAATTATACACCATGATCAAGTGGAATTTATCCCAGGTATGTAAAGGTGGTTCAGCATAAGAAAATCAACTAATGGAATACACCACACATTAATAGAACAAAGGGAAAAATCACATGATCATCTCAACTGACACAGAAACAGCATTTGACAAAATCGATCACCTTTCTTGATTAAAAAAAAAAAAAAAAAAAAAAAAATTCAAAAACTAGGAATAGAAGGCATTTCCTCAACATGATAGAGGAAATATATGAAAAAACACAGCTAACATCATAGGCAGTGGTTAAAGACTTAAAGCTTCCCCTCTATGATCAGGAACAAGACAAGGATGCCTGATGTCACCACATTATTCAACATTGTACTGGTTAATTCTAACCAGAGAAATTAGGCAAGAAAAATAAATAAAAGGCATCCAAATTGGAAAGGAAGAAGTAGATGACATAATCCCACATACAGAAAATGCTAAAAAATCCACCACAAAGCTATAGAGCTAATAAACAGATTCAACTAAGTAGCAAGGTACAAGATCAACACCCAAAAATTCAGTAGTGTTTCTATACACTATAATAAACAATGTGAAGAGGAAATCAAGAAAAAAACAATGTGAAGAGGAAATCAAGAAAAAAAATTTCCATTTACAATAGAAACTAAAAAAAAAAAAATCTCAGTATAAATTTAACCAAGGATATAAAGGACTTACACACAGAAAATTATAAAACATTGCTAAAATAAATCAAAGAATACATAAATAAATGGAAAGACATTCTGCATTCATGGATTGGAAGGCTAAATATTGCTAAGATGTCAATTCTACCCAAAACAATTTACAGACTCAATAAATCCCAATCAAAATTCCAACAGTTTTCTTTGCAGAAATGGAAAAGCCAATAGTCAAATTCATGTGGAAGAGTAAGGGGTCCCAAATAGCCAAAACCATCGTGAGAAAGAATGAAGTTGGATGACTCACACTTCCCAATTTTCAAACTTATTATAGGGAAGCAGATATGCCTCAAGCAATTGGGCTCCTGCCTACCACATGGGAGATCCTGGGTTTGGTTCCCAGTGCCTCCTGGAGAAGACAAGCAAGACAGTGAGCTGGTGCCACGGGCAGGTGCGGCAAGCTGATGCAACAAGTTGACACAACAAAGAGGAAAGACAATGAGAGACACATTGAACCAAGGAGCTGAGGTGACTCAAGTGATTGAGTGCCTCTCTCACACATGGGAGGTCCCAGGTTCCATTCCTGGTACCTACTAAAGAGAAGACGAGCAGACAGAGCATACAACAAATGGACACAGAAAGCAGACATCAAGTGCAAACAATGGGGGGGTGGGGAGAATAAATAAGTAAAATAAATCTTTTTTTAAAAACTTATTATAAAGATACAGTAATCAGGGAAATGGATGTGGCTCAAGCATTTGGGCTCCCGTCTACCATATAGGAGGTCCAGGGTTCAATTCCTGGGGCCTCCTGGTGAAAAGGCAAGCTGGTCCGTGTGGAGTGCTGGCCTGTGCAGAGAGCTGGCGCAGCAAGATGACGCAATAAAAAGAGACACAGAAGAGAGACAATAAGAGATGCAGCAGACCACGGAGCTGAGGTGGTGTAAGAGATTGAGCACCTCTCTCCCACTCCGGAAGGTCCCAGGATCAGTTCCCGGTGCCACCTAAAGAGAAGACAAGCAGACACAGAAGAAGACAGAGAGCAGACAGCGAGCACAAAAACAATGGGGCAGGGAGCGGGGAATAGATAAATCAATAAATCTTTAGGAAAAAAGATACAGTAATCAAAATAGCATGGTACTTACATATGGACAGTCATATAGACCAATGGAATCAAACTGAGAGTTCAGAAATCACCCCTCACATTTATGGTTAACTGATTTCTTACAAGTCGTGTCTAGTTCACTTAATGGGAAAAGAATCAGCTCTTCAAAAAACAGTGCTGGGAAATCTGGGTATCCATATTTAAAAGAATGAAGGTACATCCCTACCTCACATCATATACAAAAATTAACTAAAAATTGATCAAAGATCTAAATATAACAACCAAAACTATGAAACTCCTAGAATGAAAACATAGGGAAACGTCTTCAAGATCCTGTGTTAGGCAATGGTTTCTTAGATTTTACACCAAAAGCATAAGCAACTGTTTTAGTTAGCGAAAGGGGTGCTAATATGAAATACCAAAAATGGGTTGGTCTTTATAAAGGGTATTTATTTGGGGTAGAAGTCCACAGATACCAGGCCATAAAGCGTTAAGTTTCTTCTCACCAAAGTTCATTGCCACGTGTTGGAGCAAGACAGCTGCCTGCGTTTGCCAGGGTTCAGGCTTCTGGGGTTCCTCTCTTCCCGGGGCTGCGTTTCTTTCCGGGCTTAGCTCCTGTTTCCTCCACAAGGTCATCTGTAGATGATCAGGCAAACGGCTTGCTTCTCTTCTCCTGGGGCCTTCTTTCCAACATCAAAACTGCTTCTCAAAAGACTGCTTCAACTGTCCTTTGCCTTGCCTTTTATATTCAATTCCCCACCCACCAAGGGGTGGGGCTCAATGCTCTAATCCTAACCTAATCATGCCCAGATTAACAGATCAGTTTACAAGCATGATTCAATTATATTTTTGGAATTCATAATTACATCAAACTGCCACAGCAACAAAATAAAAAAATAGATAAATGAGACTTCATCCAAATTAAATACCTTTACTCACCAAAGGACTTCATCTTGAACGTAAAAAGACAATCTATAAAATGGGAGAAAATGTTTGGAAACCACATATCCAATAAGGGTTTAATATCCAAAATGTATAAGGAAATCCTACAACTCAACAACAAAAATGGGCAAAAGATTTGAATAGACATTTCTCAAAAGAAGATATACAAATAGCCAAAAGTCACATGAAAAGATGCTTAACATCATTAGCCATGAGGGAAATGCAAATCAAAACCACAATGATATATCATTTTATACCTAATAGACTGGCTACTCTTAAAGGAAACATTAACAAGTGTTTGAGAGGATGTGGAAAAATAGGAACCACTGTACATTGTTAGTGGGATATAAAATGGTGCATCTGCTATGGAAAACAGTATAACAATTTCTCAGAAAGTGAAGTATAGAATTACCAATAACTCAGTAATCCCACATCTGGGTCTACATTGAAAGTAGGGACTCAAATAGATATTTGCACACTGGTGTTCATAGTGGCGTTATTTACAATTGTCAAAAGGTGGAAGCAACCCAAGTGTCCATCACCAGATAAATGGATAAACAAAATGTGGTATATACATACAATGGAATATCACTCAGCTGTAGGAAGGAATGAAGTTCTTATACATGTAACAACATTGATGAACCCTGAAGACATTATGTTGAGTGAAATAAGTCAAACACAAAAGGATGAAAGTTTTATGATCACACTGAATGAAATAATTAGATTAAGCAAATTCATAGGATCAGAAACTAGAATACAGGTTACTATAGCCCAGGGTGACAGCGGTGAAAGTGGACTTAATGCTTAACTGGTGGAGACTTTCTGTTTGGGGTGATAGAAAACCTTTCTCAGGATGGTAGTGCTAGTAGCACAACACTGTGAACCTAATTAACACCACCGAATTATATATTTGAATGTGGTGAAAAGGAGCAAATTTAGGCTGTATATATGTTACTAGAATAAAAGTTTTTAAAAATTCATAGGATTTGTACAACACAGTGAATCTTAATGTAAACCATGGACTATAGCTATTAGTATAATTATAATAATATTGTTTCATCAATTGTAGCAAAGTTGCCACTCTAATGCAAAGTGTTAATATAATGGGGAAAACTGTGGGAAGAGGTGATATGTGTGAACTCTATTTTCTGCATGATTTTTATGTAAACTTACAACTTCTTTAATAAAAAAAAAAAAAAATCCTAAATCTGCAAAAAAAAAAAAAGAGAAAGCTAAATTTGACTACAATAACAAAAAAAAAAAAAAAAGGAAGAAAAGAAAACTTCTGCATAGCAATGAAAACTATACCATAAACAGGGTCTGCACACAAATAACAAACTGGGGAAAAAAAATTGAAGCTCTCATTCCAGGCCTTATCTTCCAAATAAACACAGGGCTCCTACAAATCAATAAAGAAAAGACCAAAAACACAGTGGAAAACCAGGCAAAGGACATGAACATAGTTCATAGAATAGATAATACAAATGTTCCTTAAACATGTGAGAAAATGCTCAACTTTTCTCATAGTTATAGAAATGCAAACTTCAAGTACACCAAATAGCCTTTTTCAGCAATAAGGCAAAAATCAAAATTTGATAACAGATACTATTGGCAAAGGTGTAGGAAACAGGCACGCTCATGCATTGTTGGTTAGTAGATAAATTAGTGCAATCACTGTGGAGAGCAACTGGGCCATTTCTATCAAATTCCAAATGCATATATACATTGACCAGCAATTCCACATCTGAGAATTTGTGCCTCCCATATATTTATATATTTAAAAATGACTTATACTCCAGGATATTCATTGCAATATTTGTAATATCCAAAGACTGGAAACAGACTAAATTTCCATCAATAAAGGACTGGTTAAATAAATTTTGGTACATTCATTAAGTAGCAGCTATAGAAATGAATGATGATAATAAGGAGGACTCTATATTCTAACATAGAAAGATCTCCACGATATATTAAGTTAAAAAAAAAAAAAAAAAAAAGCAAGGTGTGAAACAGTTTGTATGGAATAAA
This sequence comes from Tolypeutes matacus, assembly GCA_026826555.1. Lineage (NCBI taxonomy): Eukaryota > Metazoa > Chordata > Mammalia > Cingulata > Chlamyphoridae > Tolypeutes > Tolypeutes matacus. The sequence goes on from JAKSZT010054562.1 coordinate 1,401,267, forward strand.
AGGAAGGAAAATAAGAATATATATTCAAATTTTCTGTAAATATGTATACAAATTCTGGAAGAATATGCAAGCAAGGAATAAGAATGCCTGGGGTAGGGAAGGAAGAAACTGTACAGGAGGGCAGGTCCTCTGAATTGGAACATGGGAGGGAGACCTTCATTACATATCTTTTAATATATAAAAATCTGAACCCTGAAAAAGTATCTCGTATTCAAAAATTTAAAAGAAAACAAACAATAATAAAAAAAGGTAGTTTGCAGTCTGTTGGGTAATTTATTTCCAAAGGGCAGTGATCTTATTACATTGTCTTCAATAAAACCTGCCTCTGATGGACACTTGTGTTATATTCATTAGTTCATGGAGAGCCATCATTCTTTACCACTAGTCTGCTTTGAGGAATATTATCTCATTTCTGCACCTAAAATATCCCCTTCCGTCTAAAAAATAAAGCAGCTTATCCAAGCACGTCAATTCAATAATTTCACCATTAAAAGCACTTCTATTACTAGTCTTCTAAGCACTTTAAAAAGCTGAAAACTTCAATTGAACAGACTGCTCATTATAACATAAAGTGCATTTATGCATTGATTGAAACAGCTTGATGAGGACCTTAATAATCCTTTTCCTTGAATGAGGAGCTTCAGTACGCGGAAGGAAGAATCCCACTCAAAATGATAATGCAGTGCTCAAAATAGTACTATTAGTTGAACCATTCAGTAATAAGGCATATTTGCTACAATTTACTGGGTTGCCTGTCACTTTCCAAAACAGCAGTGAAAGGATACTGTTGTTAAGTCATAGAGCAATCTAGGAAAGCTGATGAGAGAAAATATTGAAGACCCCAGATTTACCACAAGAATAACATCTACATGGACAGAGCTAAAGGGGAGGCCAAGGGACAAATAAAGGGAAAGATACAGAGCAGTCGGATGAAAGAGACATCACTCTAGGGAGCAGGAGACTGCATTCTACTTCCATTTTCTCATTAACTAGCTCATTGTTTAATCTGTGTGGGCATCAGATTCCTGATCTGTGAAATGTGGATAATAATATCTTATCTCCTGTGGTAGACTCTCTACTATGTGCTCACTAAACCCATTTCCTTTTTCTTCCAGGCACAGAGCTAGACTACATTTTCCAGCAGCCCCCAGCAGAGAGGTGAGGCCTTGTGACGGAATTCTGGCCAATGGAAAGTAGGTGGAACTGTTACACTTTGATACTAAAACCTTCTTTGGAATCCTCTATGCACTCTCTCTCTCTCTCTCTCGTCTGCTAGCTAGTTTCAGAAGATCCAGTGGAGTACTACGAGGTCCTAGAAAAATGTCAGCGCCTCTAGATCTGCATGGTCTAATACAGTGTCACTTGAAATGTGGGTCATACAAATTGAGCTATATTGTAAGTGTAAAATACACACCATATTTAGAAGACTTAGTATGAAAATAAAAATTTATGGTAGTTCATTTATAATTTTATATTGACTACATACTGAAATGATAATATTTTGGACACATTGAGTTAAATCAAATAGCTTATTAAAATTAATTTTACCTATTATTTTATTTTTTTAATGTGGCTGCTATTAAAGTAAAAATTACGTATGTGACTTATATTTGTGGCTTACATTACATTTTTATTGCAAGTGTTGCTCAAGATGGAAGGGGCCTTGATTCCTGAATTACTGCATAGAAGAGAACTCCCCCTGGTATTTTAATGCCAGCCCAGAATGCACTTGTAAAGGGGAAACCTCAGGGTTTGATTCATGTTCCTTCAGGGGTCCATTCTTTAGGCCCCCTGTATGCCTCCTTGCCTCAGTTGAGATAAAGGAAAAGGGGGGATTATCTCACCAAACCAGGTAAGGAGGTATGGAGGAAGAATATATTCAGACATCATGGAAGCTCTGACCATCTTACCTTTAGACTCAAGATACATTTGGCCAACTGACAGAGAAAAAGAGAAGAGTTGGGGGACAGAAGATCAGCAGATAATACTGAGCCTGAGAGACTTTTCCCCACACATGGTGATTAACACGACCAGTATAACTGCTCAGGGAAGCTATAGCCCACCCAAATCTTCACCATTCTAGCTAGTACTACCAACTACACTGACAACTCCAAACCAATCCTGGGTAGATATTCTGCCTGGATGCAATTTTAACCATTGGCACCATTGAATCCTGGCTATTGAGTGTATCCTCCTTCCAACCAGGGACCCAGGAGAAGTATGCTCACTATCACAGAGGGATGAAAGTGTAGGAAACTAATTGGTTGAGCATTATATTTTCTCTCTTTCCTTGTAATAAGAATCCTCAGATACACTGCAATATTCATTTTCATAGAAATATCAATAAATAATTTTACCAAGTACATATTTGGTAGCAATCTGCCAAATGAGCAGGTCATAGGATGTGTGTAGGTGTCTACCTCTCCACAAAGTTCATTTAAGTCTTTTGCAAGCAAGATCATCGTTAATAATAATCTATATATTTCCTGCTGGTAAGTCCATGGATGAAGCCAATACAAAACATGTTAGTGAGTTTTCCTTCCTTTTTCTTTTCCTATCTCTTTTCTAGAAAGAAAAGATCTTGTCTAAGTGGGTTAAGCATAAAGATGCTAAAGAAGAGAAGTAAATTCTCAGCCTCAAGTATTTCTTGGGCATATCAATTACAGGTAAACTTTTATAGGTATTAGCTAAATATAGATATATTGTTCCAAGTACAATACAAATTCTACTGAAAAACTTTCTATTTTCACCAGGTACAAATGAACTTACTCAACAATTTCTAATTTCAATAATATAATAAATATTTGATATGAATGCAGATTTATCACCTGCATTGTGAGACTTTTAAAATGAAAAACTATGAAACAAATAAACATTGTATCTAGTCTTTTTATTTTTAAGTTATTCATGATATAAAAAATTAAACATCTGAACAATATAATAGTTTCATTTTTAATTTGATAATATTCAATAATAAAAGCAAATGTTATATAATAATACAAAGTTGGTTATAAATATTCTGTGAGAATATTATCTAATTTCATATAACATATTAATAGTGGTATTTATTCAATATTACTACTAATATATCAAAAAATGTCCAAGTTCCTTTCTGGGGATCAATAGCAATGCTTTGTACAGATCAAATCATAATACACAAAGACCTGTCTATGTAAGCAAACCAAACATCATCCAAAAACCAAAGCAAGGCACAGCTTTCCAAACTGTATAAAGAATGGCAGCCCTAAATGAGTCAATAAGAATTAATATTCCTTCCCTCTATTTTCTTTTTGCTGTCAATAATTTTTATTTTTCTCATGTGTTTTAAACTTTTGTCTTCTGAAATATGGCTTGAATAGATAAAAGCTTATAAATCATAAATTTACATTTTAAGAAATAATTATAAAGTGAACACATATGTAACCATCACTTTGTTGAAGAAACTGAATGTTGCTGACAAGCAAGTGTCAAGATGCTCCCCATATGCCCTTTTGACTAGAGGTGGTCATGCCTATTATTATGGTAATTACTTCCTGCTTTTCTTCATAGCTTTACCTACTTAGTATGCATGCCTAAATAAAGCAGCTTAGTATATTCCCTGTTTCTGATCTTATATAAATGGACTCATACGGTATGTATTCTTTTGTCTTACTTAGATTCTTTAATATCCTGGGTATTGTCTATCATGAAAAATGTACTAATATAGAGAGAAATATATAATTTATATGTAAGGTATAAATAATGATAAATAATAATAAAACAAGCAGTCATTTCTAAACTGGGCTTGCCTGACAGTTTCCAAAAACATTTTGAGAAGAAAAAGAGAAAAGGCTAGAAGGTATGTGGAACTCTTTAACCACCAACTACTATTGACTCCGTAGTTTGAATCCTCTAAGTATCTTTACCGATAGCACAACCAAACCAGTTTTACCTCCCAACCCCAATTCCCTTGGAGCTGTCCTAACCTGGATGGTGAATGAATATAATTCATTCTTGTATTCAAGCAGAGATATATGTAAATCCCACCCAGGGCCCAAGGTGCTACGAGCTGCTTTTCTCTGAACTACTCACTCCATTCTCAGTGCAGAAGGTTCTATACACACAATTATTTTGTTGCTCTGATTTCAGTCCCATGGGCAGGTCTCTGAAAATGCCTGCCCAGAGTGGAGAGGGATAATATTCACTTCCTTCTATCCAGCTCACCACAGGGCTGAACAACAGCTCCAAGTTCTTAATTTAGCCTCCATTGTACAGAGAGGCAAAAATTAATTCATTCATCATTCGACAAATATTTCTTGAGTGCCATGTATAAAGCACTCTGCTAAGCAGTATATGCTAATTGGAGCATGGTACGCAGAGTTGAACTCTAGTAAAAGTCCCAGACATAGACAAAAAATATCTATTAATCATTGGAAATAGGTTGACTACTGGGTAAATGATGAAAATCTCTGGAAAAATGAAACAGGATATGTATTATATAATAGTTGCTACCTTTTTGGAAATAGGTCTATTAATTTAATTAAGTTATTTCCTGAGAGATCTTACAAGGCTAGGAGTCCCCAAATACATAAGCCCAAACACATCTTTGCTGCATCATTTCTTCAGTGTGCTAGGACTGGCAGTAGGTCTCTCTCCCTGACTATAGTAGCTCCTTAAGGTCAGAGACCAGGTGATATTGTTCTTCTTCAGTGGCCCCTATGGGAGGACCTCAATAAAACATTGATGAATTAATGAAAAAATATTTACCATCTGAAATTTTGGCCAAAATCTAAAATAAAAATTTTAAAATGAGTAACCTTATGGAATTTTCATTTTATATAAAGAAGTCATCTGTTCTGATTCATCCCTGCTCACTGCATACTGAATGTTAAATATATGCCACGCATTATATATAAAGAAGGTTACTTACTGTAAAATGGGAATCACATGACAATGGAGGAAGAATGGCTGTAGAAACCCTGACACTGTGAAAATGGAACTATAAAAGGACATCCAAAGGCTGCCTGTGAATTTTAATTATTGCTCAATTAATCAAATAAATATATTAATAAATAAAATAGTTGCACAGTCTATTTTTACATAAGTACCTTAGATTGAATTTCCCCAAAAAAGAAAAGCCTTTAAAAGAAACCTGGAGTGGCTATATTAATATCAAAGTAGATTTCAGAGCAAAGAATATTACCAGAGACAAAGAGGGTCATTTCATAATGATAATGAATAAATTCATCAAGAGAACACAATCCGAAACATGTATGCACCTAATGAGAGAGCTTCGATATATATAAAGCAAGAACTGATAGAATTGCAAGAAGAAATATACAAATTCACAATTATAATTGGAGATTCTATTACCCTTCTCTCAATAATTGATAGAGCAAGTAGACAGGAAATCAGTAAGGATATACATACAGAAGATTTAAACAACAACACTAACAACCAACTTGAACTAATTGACATTTTAGAATACTCCCCCATCAACAGCAGAATATATATTCTTTTCAAGCGCATAGAAAACATTTATCAAGATTTACCATAATATGTATAGCATAACACAATGATAAAATTTGCATGATGCTGCTAAAGCAGCACTTAGGAGAAAATTTATAGCACTAAAAACCTATTTTAAAAAAGAATGGCCTAGGGAAACGGCTGTGGCTCAATCAGTAGGGCTCCCGTTTACCATATGGGAGGACCCGGGTTCGGTTCCCGGGGCCTCCTGGTGAGGGCAGGCCCGCCCGCACGGCGTGGTTAGCTGACCCAGCGAGCACAAGCAGCAAGGGGGGGATAAATGAATAAATAAATAAAATCTTAAAAAAAAAAAAAAAAAAAAAAGAATGGCCTCAAATCAATAACCTTAGATTCCACCTAAAGAAATTAGAAAAAAGAAGAGCACCAATATAAAGAGAGAGAAACCCTAAAATGTGACGTACATCTGATCATTGGCAAGCTCCCCACAGGATTAGCCTTCCCAAAGACATCGCAAACCCTGGTAAATATCAAATCTCGACCATTGAGGATGTTCGCCCACAGTCACTGGATCTGATAAACATAGTAGGCGGCACTTGGCAAAAATAGAAAGTTCTTTTCAAAAGACCAAAGACGCTAAGAGCTGAAATATGGACATAACACACATAACACACATATGCTGAATTTAGTAACAGGAAGTAACCCTTGATGATAGCTCTCATACTTCATGAGAGTATTTGACTATTGCTACTATTGTCAGGAGTTAAAGGCTGATTCATTAAAATAAATTAAATATTCATTAAAGAACCAGGTTGAGCCATACAAAATGGCCATATTTGTAGGTCCAAAATTATACAATATTGACAATTTCATATCATTCAAGCTAGTAACTCCTGAGACTGCAATATATACAATATGCTAGAAGAGCAATAATATTGCAGCATTTCAAGTTAATGATATTGATTTAATGTACAAACAATAGGTTAATATTCTTTTCAACTTTTATTTTTAAACTCTTAAGTCTCAGACCATGACCTTGTCTCCAGAAAATCTTTCCCCACCAACTGCACAATTAAACCCAATGTACCCAGTGGGCCACCTCCAAATACACAGGCATCCTTCTAAGGACCCCCAAAAGGCCTCATGTGATTCTATACATATACATTCCTTGACAATGAAGAAGCGATTCTCCTGAGAAATTTAATAAAAGTTGTGCACCATCAGTGTTTATCAGTTTAGAAAAGTGCTGTACTAAACGGAACCATCAAGGCATAATTTAAACTGTGACTTCCTATTCATTTTAACATGGATTGCTTATAAATGGTCAGCTTTCCAAGTAAGTGTTAAATCATCCCAATTACAAAAACCCAGTTTGTACACAATGTTTCAGGAATACATCTGTCATACATGAGGTATGAGTTTGAATAAACATTGGATTAAATAACCCACACAGAAGGAAGTTCCAAAGCATCATTTACAGCATTTATAAAATTATTTTATGTGTCAGGTATTTTGAAGCCAAAACTAAATTTGCTACTTTCAATGTAGGTCAACATTAGAGCAAGAAAAACAACAATACTGCAGCATGTAATGTTAATTACACTGAAAGGCACAAATGGTAGGCCAAGTAAGGATATTTGGAAGAGTGCTGATTTCATCTGAGTCTGAAGATAAAACCCAGACTTCATTAAGTGGTTTAAAAATAAATGAAAATCATATGTTCTGGGCTTAATATTTTTCCCATTTTATCCCACAAATATAAAAACTTTTGGAGCAAGAATAAGGAAAATAAAACCAAAAAGAGGAAAGTACATTTTAAAGAGGCATTTTACTATATGCCAGATAAATCACACTCTGTGAACTTCGTCAGTCTCTCTTATGTCCTAGAATTTGAATACACTTGAGTAAAGATGAGATGAAGACTTTCATTTAGTACAATATCTAGGTAGGGAGTGAAACACAGCATCCATCAATACAGGCGAGCTATGTGCAAGAGAGACAAATGAGAGCCTCATGTTCAACTCAGGAATTGAACAGTTTTATGACCTCCATCCATCCTTATAAAGAATTTCATGTAAAAAATAGCCTACCTGAAAGAAAGAAGAAATCCAAAATGTCGTGGTGTTCTAAACAGGCTGCCACAATTTCATGTCCCTTAGCCAAGTCGTCTGCTTCTGTCAGTTACTCCACCACTAACCAATAGGTTCAAGGCTGGGCAGAGAAAGCTCAGATCTTGTAACTCAAGTAGATTTGATTTTTAAGACAGCTGCCACCAGTTAACCAGCTTTACAAACAGAGAATCTAAAACATAACATATAATTTACTTTCCATACCTGAAGACTTACCAGCTTTGGGCCTAACTGTCTAGAGGTTTGTTGTGAACTGTAACTATAGTAAGCTCCCAAATCCTCAGTCACTCAACTCCCAGACTGCTAACTGGAATTTCATTCCACATGTGGCCCTCACAATTAGCAGGGTTATTTCAGGCAGTGACCTAAGTTATTGGAGAATGTAAGCTGATGGCAAAGTGGTGTCTAATGTGGCTGTTGCTTGGTTACAATAGAAAGCTCATATAAGACACTTACAACCTGTGTGCAGACCTTCCTAAACACCCAACTACTATATACTTTTTTACTTTAGCTGAGGAAAAACACCAAAATTTATTTTTTAATAAATCTTAGACCCATAATGAATAAACCCAGAGGAGTTACAGTCTTGTGAGAGGTGTGGTTTATCAGGGAATATGTAATTCAAGTGAGGCATGCAAGTGACTTGAACAGCTGCTTTATAAAACAATTTTAAATTCTGACAGTAGCCAGTCACTTAGTGTATTGCCCTGGAAAAAGCTCCATTTAAAAGGAAACTAACGGTCCAGAATCTTATCAAGATTATCCACTTCCTTCTAGGTTTTCATAGAGATAGCTATAAATATAAAAATTCTTTAAATATTTTTCCTAATTACGATAGATATTTCCTCTTTACAAACTGACACATATCTACAAAGGCATGATATTTCCAATATATATTCCACCTACTGGCTAATATGATCATTTTGCAGGTATGTATCTCAGGAAAGAAGCAACTGAAAAAGAAACTGTGGAAGGAAATCGCATTGTATGTCCTTACCAGAGAGTTCCTCCATGCTAGCCCTGAGCATTCTGACTCCCCCGGCAGCACAGGATGAATTCACAAACCATTCAACTTCCTCATCAATATCCTTACTCATGGTTTCCACAAAAGTCAGAAACTCAAGGAGAAAGATTTACTTCCTAGGATGTGGTGAACATAAATTAGTTATAAGGAAGATTTTCCTGAGTTGGAGATTTGCTGAAAACTACTTGGAGACTTGGTTAAAACTCTTTTGAAAGAAGTTTAAATAAAAGGGTAGGTAAATCTGTTAGGAAAGGTTAGCCATGGTCTTCCTAAACTCTGACACTCTCTTCCCTTTCCTTGATTACCACTCTGAAACCACTTGACAGTCAGCTTAAAGTCATCTCCTCTGGAAGCCTCATGATTCCCCTAGGCCGAGTTAATGCCCCCTCACTGCTCCCGGACCCTGCAGCTGCCAGAAATCTTAGTGCTCTCTCTTCCTCCTTCCTCACTCCCCGTAACAGTGAACTTGAGTTGGCAGTTGCTGTGTCAGGTTCATCTTTGCAGAGCTGGCTAAAAATGGTGCTGGGCCCTTGGCAGCTGTCAATGAATGTTTGCTCGATAAATGAACTCTGGGATTCTGAGACACTGGAGCACACGTAGCCTGTTTCTGGGGTCAGTAAGATACCCTCCCCAAGTCTCACTCTATGAGACTATGTTGTTAGTCTAGGGAGACCAACAGCTCAGAGGTGGCACAACAGATGTCTTGTAGAGCTCATTATAAAATACATTATAAAACTATATAAAAATAAATATCTGATGAAGAATGAAGGAGAAAACAAATAAACCATACAGATGTCAAATTTTTAGTAAGTTCCTTACTTCCAATCTTAAGCAAGGCCTACTCTAGTGAGTCAGTTCCAATCACAAGAATCCACTTCCCAGAACACAGTTCTCTTTCTCACATACCATTACTCTTTTCTCCACCACCCCAACTGCTACCTTCCCATAAGCTGAGGTTCTTCCATTTGTCATGATAATACAGAAGATACTCCTGCAATCAAAGCTAACTCAAAATGTATAGGATTAACCTCACACTACAGTGATTATAAATTACTGGCACTTTAACCTTCAAATTCTTTGCATATCTTACAAGAACAAGGAAAAAGCATATTTTCTATTAGGAGTGGTGAAAGTATTTGGACCACTGGAATCTCTCTTTTTCCACAGACCCCTTTGCTAGTCAGGTGAAAACCACAGACCCCTTACTAAGTCCATGCTATACTGTGTATTATTTAATACATATATCACACCACACATCCCCACAAGAATAATATTTTTTTGAACTTTAATTCAAGCTCACAGACCCCTAGTTAAGAACCCCTGCTTAGGAATTATTTTTTTCTTCACTGGTTTTTATCTAGAATTTGATAACATAGCCTTTTTTTTTTTTTTTTTTTTTTTTTAAGAGAGAGATATAAGTCCAATTATTTGGTCAGTTACATCCTTGCAGAAAAAAAAAGGAACATGTACTTCACCGTGTCCTATTGTTAATTCTCATCTAAATAGCTGTCAACTCTTGCCAACACAAAAGAAGAACAATGACAAAATCGAGACCAGATATTATGACAAGAACCAAATATTAACATCAGTCTGGAAAGCTTTGCTTATTTGAGAACTTACAAATTCCTCAGAGAATTTAAGAAGCATCCAAACATAATTTCCCATCAGTCTGTCACACAACACAAGTTTATATATATATATATATAGTATCCAAATAGAGTCATTTAACAAATTTAGCTATAAGAGGAATTCTTCTAACATTACAATAAGGAAATCTGTATCTTTAATGCCTCTCATTGTAAAACATATCCATTCATTCAAATATAAATCAATTAGTTGGTTCAATATCCATTCTATATCAGACTCTATATTCTGCTCTCAGAATTTTGAAAATTAAAAAGAACGCAGTGCCTATCCTCAATGAATTTAGAATTTTCAGACACAGACAGGTAAGTAATTACAATGCAGTTTGAGGGAGGCACAGAGTCTTATGAGAACAGGAAGGAGAGACACTGTTGTAGTTTGCTAAGCTGCTCAAATATGTTGGCTTTAACAATGGGAATTTATTAGCTTACAAGCTTACAGTTTTGAGGCTGAGAAAAATGTCCAAATCAAGGCATCATCAAAGTGATGCTTTCTTCTGAAGAAGACCAAGCTGCTGATGATCCTGGACTCCTTGGTCACGTGGTGAAGCACATGGCAAGGCACATGGCAGCATCTGCTGGCCTTTTACTTCTCTTCCAGTTTCCACTGCTTTCAGCCTCCTACTTCGGTAGCATTCTCTCTTTGAATTTAATTATCTTCTAAAGGACTCCAATAAAAAGATTAAGACACATCCCGGGTCATGCCTTAACTGAAGTAACCATATCATCGAAAGGTCCTACTTCAATAGGTACACACCCACAGGAAAGGATTAACTTTAAGAATATGATGTTCTGGGGTACATACAGTTTCAAACCACCACAGGCACCTAAACCCAGAATAAGACAGTGAAGCCAGTTAGAGGAGGTGAGGCAAAGCCGAGTTCTAAAAACCCAAGTAGGAGAGACCTGGGAGAAAGCATTCAAGGAAGAAAAAGCATCATACAGAAGATCTGGAAGCAGAAGAATACAAGGCACTTTTGTTGAGGAAGCTGAGAATACTTTAGTATGAGAAGATCCTGACATACACAGATGAGAGTGAGCAGAGAGGGAAGGGAGAGAACCAGAAAATAAAATAATCCCTCACACTTCAGACCAGCCGAGGGAAAGGGATGCCTAGGATCATAGCCTGCAGCACATCTTAATCCTGAGGGCCTTCTCTGGGACTGTTAGTGGTGGAGGACTTGGATTAAAAACAAATTCAATTAAGTCATGATTTATTTTCCCGGTTTAGTCAGGAATCAGCACAGATATTATCAATTTTTGTTACATAAAATTGCATAATTGATGCTTAATATTACCCTAATAAATAGTATTTACAACCTAAATACAAGTGTTACTATAAACATAATTGCCATTTTTAAAGGCACACATAATACATTTTAAGGCAATGATTCAGAATCAGAAGTCATTAGAGTTAGAAACCTTCTGGTTTAATTTCCTCTTATTGTAGAGGAGGAAATCAAGGCCCAAAGAAGTTGTCATTTGCTCCAGTCACATGCTAGAAAGGGGTAGCCCCTGTACAAGGACAGAGGGCCCTAAATATCATGCAACACACATTGCTTGCATTCAGCATCTGCTATGGGGAAATATGTGTAACATGTATATAATTTCATTCTATGGGCTATAGAGAGCCAGTGTTGGATTTTAAACAGAGTGGGGGAAGCTTGGGTGAAATTTGTATTTTAGAAGGATCATTCTTTGTTGTGATTGGGGGATGAGAATGGAGCAGTTAACTCAGAAGAAGGGTGATGATGGTTGGAACTCAGCAATGGAAGGGAGATGGAAAAGAGTAAAAATATATATATAAATATTAGGGAGATATAATGGATGTGAGTTAGCAACCAGTTGGATATGGTGGGTGAAGCAGCAGAAAAACTCACTTCCTAGAATGGGTGGCTAAGTAACCCAGGAGGAGTCATGTGTTGGATACATACAATGTAGTTAGGGAAAAAGGAGATGTTCACCTGGCTATTGAGATGAGCAAAATTAACCTGAGATTGGTGGAGGTACAAATATACAGCCAAATCATCTTCACATGTATGGCAGATTGAGCTATGTACTCCTCCCCGCAAAAACATGTTCTTAATCTTAATTCCTTTCTTACAGGTGTGAATTTGTAAATAAGACCTTTGTACAATAAGACCATTGTAAATAAGGCCTTTTGAAGACAGTATTTTTAGTTAAGGTGTGCCAACAGAATTAAGATAGGTCTTAATCCTATTACTGGAGGCCTTACAGAGAGAAAGCCACCAGAAGGAGCTGGAAGCCAGAAATCAATGAAAGCTCAAGAGGGAGGAGATGACATCACCATTTGCAAAGCCAAGGAACCCAAGGATAGCCAGGAACCAGAATGACACAGTCCATGGAGAAAAATCATCACTTCACTCATACATCAATTTTAGACTTCTCCTAGCCTCAAAACCGTAAGCCAATAAATTCCAGTTGTTTAAAACAACCCATTGTGTGGCATTTGTCACAGCAGCCTGGAAACTAAGACAACATCACTCAGATGCTAAATGGCATTCTTAGTGTTTGAGGTAGTCTGTGCATCCTTTGTTCCTCTAAAAGGTATGTACATAAAATTATAATCACTATTGCCTGACGATACTATTATAGTCTAACAGTATCTTAAATTAAGGTTTTACAACATATTTTGATTTCCACTTCTGGTTATGGGAAACTAACTTATTGCGGACCAACCATCTCAAAGAAAATAACTACACAAGATGGATAAAAAAGAATATGTTTGAAAGCATTGGAGAGTTACCAAGCAGGGACTGGAGAACTCAGGATGCCACAGAGAAATGAAAGTCAGAGAGGTGAGACCTTTGACACCATTTCCCCCCTCAAAACGTTTGCAGATTTCTAAGCTGAGCCGAGAGGTTGAGAAGCGAGCTGAATTTCCGACACTCTTGAGTCCTGATGAGACAAAAAACTGGAGTTCAAGACCCATCAAAGAGGAGGGGTCCTGGTAAAATCCCAGACTTCAAAAGAAGACCTAAAAAGTACCCCTACCTAGGAAGAAGAATAAACCAGAAATCTACCAGCTCTCACAAAATGAATCCAGCAATACATAAAAAGGATAAAATGTCATGACCAAGATAGATTGATTCCAGGAATGCAAAGTTAGTCTAATGTTTGAAGAAGAAATTATTATATGATGATTTCAATATATGCAGAAAAAGCACTTGATAAAAATGTAGTGTTCATGGATAAACACCACAAATATGTTTTGAGCAAAAGAAGCCAGATACAAAAGAATATATAAAACATGGTTCTATTTATTTAAAGTTCAAAAATAGGAAAAACTAAACTATATTTTTAAGAGACACTTACATGAGCAGCAAAATTATAAAGCAAGGAATTGCCTATCATAAAGTTAGAACGGTGGTTAGTGCTGAAGGGCAGAAGGGGGCAGTGATCAGAGAGGAGTATGTGAAGTGATTCTAGGTTGCTGGCAAAGTTCTAATTTTTAACACTAATATTTTATTTTCTGAATTTTATCAATTTTACAAAACAAAAGCAGGTATCAAAACCAGCGAAGAGTTTATAGAATTTCTGCACCAGTTTTCACATAAGTCAATGATTATGAAACTAGTGTCCAATGTAAATATTAAACACACACTGATTTCTCTCCTGGTCATATGCATTCAGGTGATTTGTTTTGGAGCTACTGAATCGCTTTTTATAAGCACTGGTCATTTGCTTGAGAACCAATTTGTTTTTTCTAAGAAAGTAAGCACTTTTTGCTGTGTGGCATTTTCTTTTTAAAAAAACACTGAGATAAAACATGGCATATGTATTTGTTTGGATCTGAACCAAAGCTTTTGAGATTCCAATTACCCTGAAGGACACTGAAGACATTTATAGGGCATATTAAATATTAATTGTACACCTCATAATGTCTGAGGCAGCTTTTATATTTCTAAAGAAAATAGCATTTCATTCAGAGGCTGCTCAGAGTTTGAACAGTCTCTACATCTTTTCTTATTTGGATTATAGTTTCTCCAAAGAGGGCTGTATTATTGGGACAAAAGTTTTATGCTCATGTCAAACAGGCTCTGATATTTTATAGATACATTTGTATAGGGCAAGGCTCCTTGCTTTGGACCCTGGGTAGCCATGAAGAAAATGAGAAGCCATGATTATTGGATGCTGACAGGAAGCAAGCATATTTAAAAATTCACAGCATAGGCAACTCGTACAAGCACGCCCGCACTCCCGTTGTAAGTGTGTACTTTCACTTTACATTAAATTCTCCCCCTACTATATGACTAGTCCTTGAATTCTTTTCCACAACTCTGTCAAGAACCCTCCTACCCTAGGTTGAAGTCTTTCTCCAAGATTTCCCAGGACTTCTCTGACATCAGATTTTGGCGATGAATGAAGGGACAGGAAAAGTCAATATGGGCCTAGACATAGGTAATTCTCCTTCTATACCCACAGTATATATGGGTGCCTCTTGAACACTGGAGCACTTTCCAGCTGGATGGCTTAAAGCGGGAAAAAATTAATCTTTTTCTATAATACTGCATGGCCCCAATATAAATTGGAGGATGGAGAAATATAACCCGAAAATGGAATGCTTAATTACAATACCATACTCTAATTAGACCTTTTCTGTAAGTGATAGGGAAAAGGGACTGACGTGCCTTATGTTCAGGCCTTCACCGCATTATATCAAAACCCTGACCTCTGAGGGACCTTATAGATGGGTACCCTTCTAGATGGGTACGTTATGCTCATACCCATCTAGAAAAGCCAGGCAGGATAAAAAGGTCATATAGAAATCTGAATATAGAAATTATTGGATTAAAAAAAAAAAAAAAAAAAAGGTTTTCCTAGGCTCCTTGACCTACCCTGATCGTCCCCCATCCCCCCCACCCCCCACCCCCAGGCTTTCTCTTTCAGAGAGCTATGGGGGAGGTGCTAAGTTCAATGAGATGGGGAAATGCAAACTTAGCTTAGAATTCTATCTACTAGGCTTGAAAATCAAGAATGATAGGGAGAGAGGAAATATTACAGAATAAACCTTAGTTTCCATAGTTTGTCCTTTAATTCCCCAATTTAAATCTTTTTAACAGCCTTGGGATAAGATAATTAATAATCCAAATGCCAAATTGTAAGTAAAACTCTATAAGTTGATACTGACAACAAAAACTAACTATAGTAGGAAAGCCTGTCAGACACCACCTCACTCTGTTATGATCTATGCTAAGATTTGCTTACCAAATGGTGTACTGATGCAAACCTAAATTTTGACTTTCTCTTTCTGTTGTTTTCTTAAATGGTTGGTCTGTTTTAGGTGGAAGGATATAAAAGTCCTTTTGAAATTATATATATATATATAAAACAAAGAATCTGTGCTTTTCAGAATGGCTTCATCATATCCTTAATAGCTTTTTAAAAAAAATAAATAAATACAGTGCTGCTGCTAATTTGGAAGTTAAGACTTTTCCAAACTATTTTACTTACTTGTCATTATGATAAAGAGAGGCTTGTTTAAATATAATGTTCCGAACTGACAACCTTTAACATTCTAATAAAACCCTTAAGGATATCTTTAATTGCAAATTGTTACAAAAGAATTTGTTCTTTCATCTCGTAAAAAGTAAGGTGCTTAAATATATACATTTATGAAAATTAACATTATCAATATATTTATATTTGAATTCACAATGGAAAATATATTCCAAAACTGAAAAATATAATACTGTGTAAACTGTGGAAAAGTTTAAATGGGTTCTAATAATCCTAAAATAGCTGATCATTTCCTTTTCCCCAATGTACAATGTACAATTGCCCTGGTATAGGTCTCTTTGGGGAAAGCTGGGAGGAAGATTAACAGTATAAATTTTTGGCAGTGTAACAGGATCCTTCCCCAAGGGACCTGGCCTTCCCCTCATTCAATAGGCTCTGGGTCTGTAAACTGCCTCAAGTCTGAGAATTGATTAAGAGGCCATGATTCCCTGTGTTTTGTTCACTCAACCTAGAACTCTTTCTGCTTATACAGACCAAGTAGGAATTTAGTAGACTGCCCACCTATTTCACTTCTAGGTACCCCATGATCTATTTGTCAGCACCTCAGGTCTATGGGACTCAGTTTTGATTGCTCCTTTGAGCTGCGATTCATTATGGTAGCCACGCCCACTTTGTCTTTGGTGATTAACTGCTGCTGCTTGGCTTCTACAAACCCGAGATCCAATCATCCCCATAGTCTTTAAGGATTCTAGTTCCATGACAGCAGTTCCCACAGTAATATCTAACCTGCAGAGAAGAACAACCACTGAGCTCTTCAGGAAGACGGAATTAATCTCACAAATTTATTCCTCACAGTCCTGGTGAAAGGTGTGTCCTCTGGACATTCCTGGGGTGGGTGGGCAGATCTTAAATGGTAAATCCATTCTGGCATTCCAATCTCTCTAAGTCTTTGGACCCCTCATCTATAGTATACCAGGGTAAATCAGGCATCTTGACCTCAGGCATTCTAGGCCATCTTTTGGTCCATATTTCAATCAGCCACCCAGTCAAACTGTTAGAGCCCTTTCTAACCCCTTGAGCTACAGCATTGATCCAGAAACTCTGCTTATGGGCCCATATCAATAAATTCAGCCTGATCCCACTCTATATTCCTTCTACCATTACCCCATAACTTTAATATCCATTCCCACAGATAGTCCCCTGATTTCTGTCTATATAAATTGGACAACTCATGTAGTTCTTTTAGAGTATAGTATACTTCCTTATGGGTCACACTCTGTACTTCACCTTTGGGGGCTTATTGTGACTTTAGTCTAGTTACAGGTCTTGAAGAGAAGAGGAGTAGTGGGGGTGGGTAAGTAGAAGGACTAGAAATGTATTGCAAGCTGCTGACCTCAGGGCATTCCTTTGCATTTTCATCTGGTGAGAGAGTATTAATCTGTTCAGGCAGGGGTTAGAGGGCAGACTCCTCAGGGAGTTAGGCACAGGTTAGGCAGTGCAGGCTGGAGTTTGGCTGGTACCCACCTCACAGCTGGGAGGAGGTCTAGACTCCCGGGGTCAGACCAGAGGCTAGGTGGTACAAGCTTGACATTGTGTGGTCTCCACTGGGCAGACCACTACAGGTTTACCTGGCAAAGTCTCAGCAGAACTTAGGGTTTCAACGTCCCCATCGCTATCATCATCAACCCGTATGTCCCATCCCAATCCTCAGGGTTCCAGTCCTTTCCAATCAATGCCCTTACTTAACAGCAAATGCCCTGTGAGGTTCAGATTTTAGTTTCCATTGTAACTCTGCTACTCATACAATGAGACTCTGAGTCTTGTTTTCAGAAATCTCAAGTCTGTGGCTGCCCGAAACAAAATTATCTTTCAGAGCACACATAGAAATTTTCACATCATTCGTGTGGCATTTCGGTTACAAATTTGAAGACTTTAGCTCATCCTTTTCTTTAGAAACTGTATCTAGAATATTTAGGAACAGCCAGCCAACTTCATTGTAACTTTTAACTCCACAAAACTCTGTTAAGGTGTTGAAAACACTCTCACCCAGATCCTTGCCTCTTATAAGCATGGAAGTAGTCGAATCCAGTGATATTTTGCATATCTCCATTGCCAACTCTCATCTATGGACTGTCAGTGGCCTATTGATTATTAGAAAGAGAGTCATTAGTGCCCTTGAATCCAATCAGAGTAGCGAGCCAATGGAAAAACTCCCAGAACCACTTCAGAAATCTCATTTTTAAGATTCTGTTTCTCAAGAACCACTCCTGGTACCAAGCTGTATTAGTCAAGGTTCTCTAGGGAAACAGAACTTGACAGGAGATATCTGTAAATAGTATGAGATTTTGTAAAATTCTCTCATGCAACCATGGGGATGCACAAGTCCAAATTCCTCAGGGCAGGCTGCAAACCAGGGGTTTTAATGAAGGTCCTTGATGAGGTCCCAGGAGATGCTGGCTGGCAGAAGTAGAGCTGGTAATTCTGTCTCTGAATGCTGAAATCACTTCCCCTTTTAAGTACTTCAACTGATTGGATAAGACTTCACTCATTGCTGATGGCAATCTCCTTGATTGATTGTAGATGTAAGCAGCATCTATGCAATCAATTCACTGATGATTAAAGTCCATTTAATGCCCTTGTATTACAATTAGCCCGGTGTTTGCTTGACCAAACAACTGGGCACCATTACCTGGCCGAGTTGACACATTAGCCTAACCATCACATCTACCCATCACCGGACCATCACATGCTTCACCAACCCCTCCCCTGGACACTTCCCTCTCTGCAGGCATAAAGAGCCAGTAAAAAGTTGTAATTTTCAATCCCTCTTTTGCATAAGGTAGACCAATGAGAACACTGGGACTTACAAGTCTTCATTTATATGGAGCGGGAAGAAGAGGAGGGAGCCCAGCCTTAATAAAACAGTACCCCCAGCCCCAGCAGGGGTGACTTGTGCAACTTGTATGAGCACACCCACACTCCCATCTTGAGTGTGTACTTTTGCTTTACATTAAATTCTTCTGCTACTATAAAAAAATGTTTTTAAACGTATTTCCCATGCCATGCATTTTTCTAGGTCCTTGAATACAGCAGAGAACAATACAGGAAAAAACAGACAATAAGTAAATAAAGTATAGTATTTGTCATAGAGTAGTAAGTGCTATGAAAGAAAAGAAAAGCAGAAAAGGGGGAATAGAGAATCCTAGGGTGGGGGTGGGGTATTGCTTTATATAGACTGATCAGGAAAGCATCTCTGGTAAGGTGATATTTGAGCAGAGACCTAAAGAAAATGAGAGTTGAGACAGGAGGAAATCTGGGGAAAGTGCATCCCAGGAAATCAGGAGAACAAGTGCAAAGGTTCAGGAGTGGGAGTGTGCTCAGCATATTTGAAGAACAACTAAATAGAACTAAACAAAAGGGAGCGTGTAAGAGAGTTGACAAAAATGCTGACAGTTGTGGGGAAGGGGCAGATCACATAAAGACATTGCTAGGAATTCAGGCTTTTATTCTGAGATGGGAATCCACTGGAGGATTTTGCAAGTTGGTTTCCTAGAAAGCAGACTCTGAGATGGAGATTAGTGTACAGGAAGTTTATTAGGGAGTGCTCTTGGGATCAACTCCCGAGGAAGAGGAGGGAGGTAAGGAGGATTGGGGAAAGGCTGTGATACAGAATCAACTAATGCTCAGTCTACCCCATATGGAGCTCTGAAATTGAGATGGCCCTTCAACGCTGACCCAAGTTGGAATGAAAGGGCTAGGCCTTTAGAACCCCATGGCAATCAAGTATGAGATGAAAACCTGGGGATGAGAGAAGAGGAACTAGAAACAGTAACTGGAGACAATTTTTTTCCAGGAGTACCTCTGTGAGGGGAGCAAAGAAATGGGGTGGCAGCTGGAAGAGGATGTACAAGGGTTCTTTCAGCCTGGAAAATATTACAGCTTGTGTACTGAAGGGAATGATGCAGCTGTATTTGCTGTGAAAGATATACATGAAATTGACAGCATTGCTGGCCCCTAGAGAGGGGAACGTGAGGCAGAACAAGGGTAGACCAAGGCTTCCTTTTCAGTGTTTACCATTTTGTATATTTGGAATTCTCTATCTTTGCATGCTTTATCTATTCACAAATCAATCAATAAACAACACTGAACAGATTAAGCAGATTTTTATATATTGATTAAAAAAGAGATCCCAAATATTATGTGAGCTAAGAGAGTTGGTAACATGTGTTTAAAATATAAATATTTATATAATATTTAAATATAAATATACACTAAATGTCTAGAAGAATATACACCAAGTTGTTAACAGGGGTTATGTCTATAAAATATTAAAAGGGAACACTCACTGTTTGATATTTTTTACAACAATCTTGTATATCAAAAAATATATATTTCATATTTGAAAAGTATCTCTATAATATCTGAATCTATAAATATGAATTAATTTTCTGTGGGTTGAACCAACCAGGAAACCAGGAAAGTTCTAGACAATTCCCTTAGGATCCTCAGACATGAGTGGGCACAGGTATGGGTGGAGGGGGAATTAGGAAGAGGCAGGCTTGGACTGAGTGAGTAAAAGCATATTGAAGGGAACTGGATGTGGCTCAAGCAGTTGAGCACCTGCCTCCCACCTGGAGGTCTTAGGTTCAGTCCCGGGTTCGGCCCCCGGTTTGGTCTCCAGTGCCTCCTAAAAACAAAAATAAACAACAAGTAAACAAATGAAAAACCAACTCAGGGGAGCTGATGTAGCTTAGTGTTTAAGCAGTGGCTTCCTACATACAGTGCCTAAAAAAAATGCATATTGAATTCAGGATTCTGAGAGTATGTCTTGTGTCACTTTATATCCCAAACTTTAACTACTACAGTGACATCCAAGTTCAAACAAATGATAAATGAAAACAGATTTTTTTAAATCTTTTGGCTCCACACTGGTTTATGATAAATCACCCAACTGTTTGCTTCCTTCCCTCAGAATAGCTACATGAGTCACCCTACACAAATATCCACAAATCATAGGAAGAAAACTAATATCAGAAAGCATGACTGACTGTAAGAAGGCACCATAAAATAGGACACAAATGTTTAAGAAGAAAGCCCTTTGGATTCTGCATATTGTACGACTGCTATTGAACAAGATTTCAGGGCTTACCACAGATCTTTCATTAATGAACATGCCCACATAGAAGAATTTATCATTCAGGTAGACTGTGATTTTTTTTTTCCTCTTCAAAGATCACCCCCAACATTCTATTACTTGGTTCTATGATTTTTCACCCAACTCTGAAGAAAAGCTCAACTGCTTCTTTAAATATCTGACATAGTAGCCAATGTTTCCTGTTTAAGCAATTTGCCTATGATTTGTTTGAATTAGGAAATACACTTAGTCAGAGTGTGCTTCTCAAAAGAAGACTATTGAAATACAAGTCTCAAGATACAAACCCCAAGGTCTAATTCTCTTACATTTGCAGAAAGACTGTTTTTTTCCTTTCACAACTCAAGGCACCCTGAAAATCCCAGAATTGCCCTATGTAGAAGTTTGGCAGTTTGACATAGTTATGAATTCCAAAAACAGATATTGGATTATGCTTGTAAACTGGTCTGTTAA
The DNA here is from genome assembly GCA_026826555.1 of Tolypeutes matacus. NCBI lineage: Eukaryota > Metazoa > Chordata > Mammalia > Cingulata > Chlamyphoridae > Tolypeutes > Tolypeutes matacus. The sequence goes on from JAKSZT010054562.1 coordinate 1,422,615, forward strand.
TCTGGGCATGATTAAGTTATGATTAGGGCGTTGAGCCCCACCCCTTGGTGGGTGGCATCTCGAAGATAAAAGAAGATAAAAGACAGTGTTGGAGCAGTTTTGAGTTGGAGTTGTGATGCAGAGTCTTGAGCTGGAGCCCGGGGAAGTAGCATACAGAGGAGCTTGGTTGTGAGGAAAGAGAGAAGGCCCTGGGAAGAGAAGCAAGCTATTTGCCGGATAGTCTACAGCTGGCCTTGTGGCACAAAGCAAGCCTGAGCCCAGAGAGAGGCAAGCCTCAGGAAGAGAGAAAACCAAGGAGCCTGAATCCTGGCAAACGTCAGCAGCTATCAGGCTCCACCACGTGGCAACAGACTTTGGTGAAGGAAGAAACTTATGCTTTATGGCCTGGTAACTGTAAGCTTCTACCCCAAATAAATACCCTTTATAAAAACCAACATATTTCTGGTATTTTGCATCAGCACCCCTTTGGCTGACTAATACATCCTATAAGACCTCAATCATCAGATACCAGGATGAAGAAGATGAACTCTACAAACCCCTTAGTAATTAACTTACTCTAGATTTCCTGAATGTAAGAGCTGTGAGAAAAGATAAACATAGAGGTCCATTCACATGGTAGCAAAAATGTTTAGGCTATAATTAAAGAAACAATGCATAAAATTGTGAAGCAGTCTGAGCCTAATTTTGTTGACATGTATAAATTAAAATGGGAAGGAAAGAAAAACACCAAAAAATGGTAATAGGGGATATTTCTAGTGGATCATAGATGATTTCTATTTTCTCCTCATTTTTATGAGAATACATATTATTCATATGACCAAGAAAAACATTAAAAGTGATTTTTAAAAAGCAGTTGTATGCAATGCTTAAAAATGATCAATGTGAGAAGTGGACGTTTACTTGGTAAAAGCCACATGTTCCCAGGTCCACTCCAAAGTCAACAGAATTCTTTCTTGAAAAACTTTCCCCATATGTCTCTCAAGGTCTTTTAATACATCAAATTCTCATGGAAATAGTTGTGGGCAGTTCCATCCTCTCTTCTCCTCCCAATATATTTTCTTCAGTTCCCTCTGACTTGAGACTAGTTCTTTCCTCCTGAATACAAATTTTATTCTGATCCTAAGAAGGCAATGTTGCAGAAATCAGGGGCTCCTGGCCCCATCTGGGCCTCTCTTCCCTTCCCTATCTTACTCTAATCATTTTTTCTCCCTCTATCCATGAGGTCCGCCTCTATCCATCTCCATCTTCTGCCTAAAAGAGCCATAGTCATCTATGGCAGTTTGAGATTATTTGTGAATCCCCAAAAAGAGAGATTATGTTTGTAAATTTATCTATTCCTCTGGGTGTGATACCCTTTGAATGCATTAGATTCAGCTGACATGTCTTGATTAAATTACCTGTTAAGATTAGGGTTTGATTTTACCACATCAGTAGAGCATGACTGAGAGTTGAGTCCCCACCCCTTTGGTGGGCTGATATAAATGGACACACTCACTCAAGAAGACACATGGAAGAGGAAAGAACTTGGTCATTTTAGTCCTGCCACGTGACAGAAAGGAGAAGGCTCAAACAACTAAAACCCCAGGAAGAGAGGCCCTATGCCAGCCTACAGCTGAGATTGGAAGAAGCTGGGCCCACAGGGCCTTAAGAGGAAGAAGGAAGGAGAGACCAGGCAGCAGTCACCCACCATCTTGCTTCAACATGTGGCAACAAACTTTGGTGAGAAAGCAGCCTTGAGTTGGACTCTTTAGGGCCTTGTAACTGTAAGCTTTTACCCCCAAATAAATACCCTTTATAAAAGCCAACAGATTTCTGGTACTTTGCATCAGCACCCCTTTGGCTGACTAATACATCATCTCTCTCTATGTCTAGTCATCACAATAGTTTGTGTTTTCTAGGAGCTCCCCATAAAAATCTACTCTGGTGTACCTCTTCTTTCCCCTTACCAGTACCTTGGGCAGACATATCTTTCAGTCTAAATCTAGTTTTTTAAGATGCTGATCATTTCTTTCTGGCAGCATATTTTTGTAACTGTTTTCCAAGGGCAGCGGTCTCCTCTGATGTGTCTTCTGTCTCATTTGGCTTTCCCCTCTGAGGACATTCAGTTCATGGTGGATCCTTGTCACACACGGGCTATTTGCTTAGCTGCCTTTGCTCCACATCTTGACTCCAGTTGGGGCCTGGAATTTGCCTCCTCTATTCACTCACTTAATCATCCATTCATTTGTTTAGCAGAAGGACCCTCATTTCCCTCACATCTATCTCCTGGTTTCATAGATCGAAGCATGATGTCTTCCTGACACATCTGATGGCAATCACAGAGGGACTTGGCTTGCGGGCACACTCTCATGACAAGGCGGTGGGTAGGGGCTAGGTGTGAGTGTATGTATGTTGCTTCTTGGCAACAACATTCACTGATGTTGGCTCTTAATCATTGGATAAGAAATCTCAAAATTCCATACATGGCAATGCTCAGGACATGCCTTTGCTCTGAGTCTTAGACTTTGCTTTTGGCATTTAAGACAGATGCCTACTAGGTCTGTCAAGCTATGTGAAAGATTCACTATGAGAGTTAAACCCCAGCCTCAAATGCCTAATGACAGGAGGATCTAAAACTCTCTCATAATACAAGCAACATTTATATAGTGCTTACTATGGCCAGGTACCATTATAAGTATATCACAGAAATGACCTCATTTAATGCTCATTACAATCCATTAAGGTAGACACTATTATTATCACCACCATTCTCCCCACCCCTGTTTTACAGAAGAGGGAAATGAGGCACAGTGAGGAGCCTCTTACAGCCAGGTGAGAGGCAGAGCTGGAATTTGAACTCAAACAGTTGGGCTCCAAGAAGCAACACCCTTCACCACCACTCTTATTTGTAGCAACATTTTTATAAATAAAAATGCTTGAATACTGAAAAGATTTGGCTAAATCTGATTATTAGAGCCAAAGTACTAAATACGCCACAAGGCAATTTTGCAAGTCTGTGATACAAAACTAGTCTTGAAATTGTGGCACTAAATTAGTTTGTGAGGACAGATACTCACACACATGTGGACACCAAGTTGCCTGATTGCTGAGCTTCAAGCCGCCACCACTTAAGAGAACTGTCGACCCCATCCTCAGCTTTCCCCTTCAGCTGCTTCTACTTAAGGATTTCTCTCTCTCTCTCTCTCTCTCTCTCTCTCTCTATTACTTTTAACTCTGTGATTGAGAAAGAGTCACAACTTGGGGGCTATCATCTGAGAGTTTTTAATCTTTATTCAGATACAAGTAAAATATACTGCTAGATAATATTCCATGTATGGGAAATAAAGCTAAAATCCAGTAAAAGACTTGGGTAGCTGAACAAATATTTTAATACAATGCAGCTTTAAGGATAATTCACTTAGAGGAAACTCAGCTTAAACTTCCCTGCTTTGTTGTTTGCTCTTGTCCAAGTAGGGTCAGAGCTGGCTTTGGGTGCTCCTGAATAGAAGAAGCTTGGTATTTCTCCCCAGGCTTTGCAGCCAGCCACCCAATCCTCTCAACCCTACCCAAGGAGTTGCTTCTATAAGTCCACCCTCCTCCCTGGCTTCTAGTGGATAATCCCCAGGGGAGGGCGGGGGGAACTACCAGAATGCGAAGTGCTCAAGGTCAGGGATTTTGGCTAGTTTTATTCATTGCTATGACTAAAATAGTGCCTGACACATGGTAGTTGCTCAATGACTATTAGATAAATTGATAAATATCATATAAGCTTCTAGAAAAATATACCACCGAAGTACGTTTAATAAAAAATATATTAAACTTTTGTTTCAGCGTTGAAATAGGAAAACTTAAAGGCATTTATGTAGATAACAATTATAAATTGTGTGCATACTGCTAGTTAAAATTGGGCTTAAGGCATTTTTATGGGTAATTAAAAGAGCTAAAAATGATTTCTGGCTACAGGCTCAGCTACTCAGATTGAAATGAAAGGATGTTCCAATGAGTGGAGAGGTAGTATGCTAGTGCTACAAATGGAAGTTGGGTTTTGTTTGATCCTCCACACTGAAAAAATTCATCAAGATGCTTCTTTTGAAGCTTTGATCTTCACAGAATTGTCACTATGCATCTGCCATCAATTGTTCAAGACACCTTGCCCAAATGCCACCTTCAAAATAAGAAGTGACAACAATAATATTCACTAAAAATGATGAATTGGACGGATGCCAGAGGCATTGCAGAGATCTTAAAGGCAGAATGGTATAGTAATTAAGAGAGCAGGCTCTTGAGACAGCTTGGGGTCAGTCCTGGCACCGCACTTAACCTCTTGCCTCAATTCCCTCATTTGTTAAAGCAAGTTAGGATCCATATCATAGGGTTTCTGTGAGGTTTAAATGTGGCAGTACATGCAAGGTGCTTGAAATGTAGTAAGTATTGAATAAAGAATCACCATAATTATTATGTATTCATAAACCATTAAAAAATAAAATATGAAAGTACTATCCTTTGTATAACATTCGTCAGACTTAGGCCCTATTTGTTCATTTCAAGAGAGAAAGTTTAAAGAAATATACTTCCTGTGTCTCAAATAAAAATATAAAATTGAGAACAGATGTTCTATAGCTGTGGAAGTAAGCAAATGCACAAGCCTTTCCCAAATAAGTAGAAAGCTGAAACTTTGTTCCATTTTGCCAAAAAATTATATTCTTATCCTCCAAAGCAAAAGAACATATAAACAAATTTGTAGAAATTTAACACAGCACTCTGGAATCAGAACAAATTTTGGAAAATGAATGAAGGGCAAATATCAAAGAGAATTCTTAAAGTAAACGCAAGATCAAGTGAACCAGAAAGGTATCCCACAAAGGAGCGAAGATCTTCATCTTCCTCAGAGAGCGGTCCTGGCTTCCTGCAAGGTGCAACTCCTATTTCATTTATTGTCTGTGAACTATAAGCCAACACCACCTGGAATTTAGTTTAGTTACAGATAAGTTTGTTTGTCAATCTGTTTACTTTGAAGATTTTCTTTTCTCTCCTTAGAGAATTCTAGTAAGAATGACACTCACAGTCACTCAGCTTTTTAATCAGAATACTTGTTTGTTCATGTGGGGGTTGTACCATATGAAATTGCCTATATCAACTGTCTTGGACCCACAGAAATGGCAATTTCATATTTGTTGTAAGCTAGATGGATATTAAGCTTACTGATATTAAGCTAGATGGATATTAAGCTTACTGATAAGGGGAACTGAGGAGGCAAAAGGGTGGATAGAAAGGAAGGAGAGATTTATTTTTAGTTAATGAAATTTACATCATCTATTCCAAATTCTTGTGTCACAAAATCAAACACTTGAGTACCCAACTGGAATCATTTTATGTGGAAGGAATTATATTCTCTTTGCAATGATGAAAAAAAGCCAGGGATGATCATGCTGACAACAGCAGCAGACCCATGACCCAGCCGTACAAGAAGGTGGCATAGAAGTGTAATCACTAACCAAGCTAAGAATACAATGGCTTCCTGCCCACTATGCCATGATGAAAGCTGCAAATGTGGTGGATGAACAAACAAGTTATTCTGAGAAACAAGACCAGGCATTTACCTACTGTGTAAAGAAAGCACTAGATTTTAAGTCATCTCACCCCATCAAATGAACCTTGTCCAGGCTGGTTTACTAAGCAGTTGCAAAATGCTTGGATTATGAACCTATGAATGCAAGGAGCAAGCAGCTCACCCCACTAATGAGGCATTTCAAGCTCTCATCCCCCTCCCCCTCTCTTTTGCCTTATCTCTTTCTGCTTTGGAATTTTCATTAGAGTATGACATTTAACTCATTCTGAGAGCAAACACTATATTCCTAATTTGAAAAACAGATAGCTCCTTCACTGGCCCCAGGGAAGAGAGAAAACAACATGTTACCAACAATTTCATTTGGCTTTTCATTTCTAGCTTTCAAACACCCTATTATATTATCACCTGTTGTACAGACACCCTGGAGGTAGTGTGAGCAGTCTATGAAGTAGTCTTCCAGCACAGCACTGCTTCCGACGATCACCCCTCATTTTCTCTCATCTTCACTCCTGGTCCCCATCCTCATCACCCACAAAAAGCAAAACAAAAAATGACTTCTAATTGCATCTACTTCTATCGGAATTATTGGCTTAAAATTCGTGGTAAGAAATGTCATTCTTAGAGAAAATAAATGCAGAACACAGAAACTATTTTCCACATTGCAATTCCAACATTCCACAGGGATTTATATTTAGGCAAATATATGTGATTGGGGGAGCTTCTGGACTCAACTTTAATCATTCTGAGAGAGGAATAGTCCAACCAGTTTAAACTGGCTTCTCACTCTTTGAAACCAGTGTAGCATTCCAAACATTTCTAAGCATTGGGATTACATCATTTTCTCTCTTCCCCCCCTTTAACACAAACAGCCCTTATATTCAATTTTCACGACCTTTAAGTCCCCCATATCAAATTACACAGCTGTTGTTTCAATCTCTCTCAGTTGCTAAGAGATGGAGATGGTGGCAGACCAGACCAATTTTCTTCAACATAGAATTGCAAGTTGACATAAGAGGGAACTAAATTCAGCCAAAGCACAATGAGCCTAACAGTTGGCAGTCAGGCTGTGTGTCTTTTCACAGCTGCAGGAGACATTTGGTTCAGAGAACCTTGTTGCCATCTCCCTGCCATGTTTTCATGCATTCTCCACAATGACTCTCAGCAAAGACAGGCATTTTCATTTGCATTACATGGATCAGCCTGCTGTAATATTACCTCTCCCAGAATTAAACTCAGTGGCTAAAGATCATGAACTTTTCTGGGCCTAGCCTTTAGTAGTAATAATAGAGAAAAAAATGGGTAGTGAATGCTATGGGGTAGGATTTATACCCCTCCCACTTCTGCTAGAGGTGATCATTCCCCCAGCTGCCAGGAGTGTTGGCTGGCTGCTTAGGCTCTCAGCTGAGACCCTCTCTGGGTATTGCCCTGGGCAGCCTCACCCAAGGTCATACTCCTTCCAAAAGTGTTCCACACCCAATGACTGGTTGATGGGAGGGGGTTATAAGGACTGAGGGACAAGTCCAGCGTTCTCAATAGGAATACCTGAGGCCTCTGCCTCCACTGCACTGCCATTCAGCTCTTCACTCTGCTTGGTTCTACATCCCTCACTCCTCACAGGTTTTGTTCCCAAACAAATCTCAACATGCAAATCTCAGCGCCTCAGAGTCTGCTTCCTGGGAACCCAACTTTGACAACAAGTAAATTTTGAAACCAATAATGTCTTTTAAGGAACAATCCACTAGGCCTCTATATATTGAGATCTGAAAGAAATTTCAGTAGGTCAGTTTTTCTTGGCTTCCTCAGAATAATTGGGTCATCACCAATGTCATAACCCAAATGTTTAACACACTATAATATCTGTGCTTATTCAAATGCAGGCCAGCAACACAATGTCCAGTGTTTTATTCTTAGTCAAATTCCACTGAGGGGTAATGCCAATAGCATGACTGTAAAATGAAAGCAGGTGAGACAGATAATAAAATAAACTATAAAGACAACTATACCTTGGTTTGCAATGCAGATTTCAATGAAGACATTAGCGGAAGACTGTTGGGGGGTACAGAATTCCGTCTACCCAAAGTGGATAAAAGAATGTTGAAAGAGGTTACATAAAAATGAATAAAGGTAGAATACACCCAGGGGACAAATGATGTACTGGGTTGTGAAACTAAACTCCTGTCAATAGCCATGGACTTGGATTCCCCCATTGACATGGATGACATAAACTATCTCTAAGAGAGTTCAGCATGGTAATCAGTTTAGAAAGCAGCACCAAGTCTTGTATTCTGGTCCACAGTATTACTATACCTGTTCAAAACTGGACTGCAGAATTGGCCATGGACCAAATAACCTGTTTCCGTTTGCTATATAAGTGACTACGAAACACTGAGAAAATATAGAAATATCTAGAAAGATAATGATGTAAACCTAAACCATGGTTCTTTGTGCTAAGTTGAGTAGTAAGTTCTATAATTACGAAGATAATCTCTGTGTTAATAAGATTTTGGAAATGTTTAAAAGAATCTGAAATATATTTGCCTTGAAGTTTTAATTTGAAATGTAAAATATGAGATTTAATTTGAAATGTGGAATAGATAGTTATGATTTTAATAAAGGTGAAACTTTATTGTCTGTAATGTAAAAGAACCTTGTTTATCATAGTTATAAGTATGGTTTATTACATTTTCAAAACTTGCCTAACTGCATAAAAAGATTTGGCTTAGATTTCTAAGTCTCTCTCATCATGCATCTAAGCTGTTTGAGATCATTAGATGTATTAAAATGTTTTAGGAAATTTAACTAAAGTTGTGAACTATATTAATGTGTTAACTTTATGAGCTAATTGAACAGTAACCAATTAACAAATAATAATGATTGCTCTTATTTTTATACTAACCTTACTAGATTTATAAATAGTAGATAAGATAAATGTAAGGCTTATGAAGAACCAAATTGTAAATTTTCTGACTCTAATAAAAATACAAGTTCTAAATGTTTCTTTCTACCTTAATTGTCTGGAATTATTTAAGCCTCACCTCTCACTGTCTTTTCAAACTATGATTCTATCACAGCAAACTTAAAGATTTTGTTAGCGTTTGCATGTCCTAAAATTTCAGAGTTGGCAATTTTCCTCTCAGCTGCTTTAAATGGCTCCCTGATTATGTTTCCCCAGAGACAAAGCTGATGGATCCTCTAGGAAAGGACTGTGCCTTCTTTGTTCTGTCTCGCTTGCTGATGTGAGTCCCAGCAACAGCAGTGAGTAATATAATTTGTATGAAATAAGCCATGAGTCAGAGAACAAAATCACATAACAATTTTCTGAGAATAAAATAATTCCAAAATTGTAATGAAAGCCCTTTGCAAATAAAGAAAAAAATTAAAAGAGAAAAAAAGATAAAAATAGTTTAGTCTTGGCTTGACATTCATTCTTTGGGGGTGGAGGTGAACAACCATGAAGTCTCTGAAGTAGTGTTTCTAAAATTTTAATGTGTATATGAATCACCTGGGGAGCTTGTTAAACTGCAGGTTTAGTAGGTCTGGGGTGGGAACAGAGATTCTGCATTCCAACAGGTTTTTAGGTGTTGTCCAAGCTTCCAGGCCATGGACTGCACTTTGGATAGCAAAGCTGTAAACATCAATACCCCAAATGATGTTTTGTGGCTATTTTAGCAGTGAAAATTCTCTGTCTGGGGTGGCAGGAAGGGAGTGGTGGGGCTTAAGTGCTAACCCTAGACCTAATATGGCATCATCATTAGTAAATTTACATTTCAAAGAATTGATATTTTGCCATTTAAAGATGCATTTGTTGAGAGAAAAAGCAACCAAAGTAAAAGTAAATGAGTAATTTCCCAACATCTAAAGGCTATTTTATTAGACTTGAAAAGCAATAATGTTGTATGTGTACTTTATAGTCAATTCTGATCATGAGGTAACTGAAGGCATAATCCTTCATTTTGGAAATGGATATAATGCAAAGATTGAACTTAGAAACCTCTTTGAGCATCATTTCTTTGGCTGACAGGCCAAGATGATAATATCTGTTTTCTCTTAGCTATTGAGGCAAGGAGAGGAAAACTGTAAAAAGCCCGCTTCTGTATAAACACTAGGTGGTGCTACAATACAAGTAAATGGTAAACGTTCAGCAACTCCCTCCAGCTGACAGAATTCAATTCCTAATGATTTAATTAACCACTAAATCTTGCCAACTTTCCTAGTTACAGAACTGATCTTGAATTTATTCTACAGATTACCAGACAGGTTTTAAATAGTTTTTTGCTACTAAGAAACACAGGGATTTACTGATGGTTTAAGATATTGCATAAAACAAGTTTTTAAAAAAATATATATGAACATTTGTGTGCGTTTATGCTTTAAAATTCTTCTTAAATTACATGGGGGAAACTTAGGGGTCAGAAAGTTTGTGATACACTAGCATACAAAGGAGACTGAACATTTCCTTTGAAGATTTCTAAGAACAAGACAAACCTCTCTATTGCATTCCTGGTTTAGTTTTATAGGCCTGCTTCAAAGCAAGTTAATGAACTTTACCAGACTGTGCCTAGAAATTATTTCCTGGCACAAGTCTCATGTCAGGACAACAAAGTACTTCCCCAAAGCTGCTTTAGTTCTCACAGTAAACTCCACGAGTCAAGGAGGAGTGACAAAACAGGAAGGATCAGCACCTTTTCTAGAGCAATGACAAGTTTACACCTCTTTCAGTAGCATCCCTAGAAAGTTGAGAATTTCTTTTACATATTCCACTAAGGAGAAACTAATTTGGACTAAACTTACCTATTACTTACACCTTAATATGAATCACTTTAAATGAATGCTCTATCTCAGATTGGCACCCTAAAAATGGTGTTTATTAAGGGGAAAGGTGGCATAGGATTGTTAGAGCAAAGGAGGCAAGTCCTAATAGAACACAGGACACTAGGGGATTGGCAGGTGTTTGGGAGTTGATGAGAGGAGGGAGGTTTTGACCAAGGGAACACAACATAAGGGTCCCGAGTGCCTGGGAAGAGAAAATGTGTAGATGAAGATGGGAGGTGGAACAACAAAATATACCCAAAACAAAAGCACAGATGTGTGACCTAGTGGACACCCTTCACAACTCTTGACCTAAACATCCTGTAACACTCTGCAATTTCAGAGTGCCTACTAAGCATGAGACTCTGGGCTGAGCAGAGATCTAAACTTGAATCAACAAGGACGCCCTGCCCTTTATTTTAAAAATAATAACTTTATGTGGTAATTGACTTTTTCTATTGTTCATTTTGTCACTACTGTTTTTCTACTAACAGTACTTTTAGAGCATTTGTAATTACAAATAATGTAGAAAAAACTCCAAGAAAAGAAAGTCATACAAAATCAGCAACATTTAGAATTATATGCTTCTGTCACTCGCAGAAGTAGATAACATTACAATCCATGAATTATGAAGTTAGTATATATCCTTACTTTACTGAAGAAGAAACTGATTCACCAAAAGTATAAAGCTCTTCCCACATTAACAGTAGGGCAATATTACAACTCTAAGCTCCTAATTATCAGGCTACATATACATAATTAAAATCAAATCAAAGATTCATTATCTTAACCTGAAGAGCTGTCATTTTTAGTGGATTTTTATCTGCTCTGGGTTCATTTTAGAAAATGAAAACAAAATTGTAATATTTAAACCACGAATACAGCATTAGTGTTGTGAAAGAATCACCATCCTGAACAGGTTAGCTTTTTTTGTATATTTATATATATATTTGCCAAGTCTTTTCATTTATAGTAACCTACTATTGGGTAGGCAGATGGAATAAGACGTGACTTTGGTCACTGGGAAGTATCTGTAGCAAAACTAATAGAACTTTAAGGTGGCAAGGTAAATAGTTGTGAATTCCTAAAACAATGATTAGGTCAGCCTTGCAAAATTGAGGTATGGAGGTTTCAGGCAAGTGAACAGAAGAGAAATGTTTAAATTTTCTACTTGAAAATCTGGGAGCATGACTTGGACCCCGTTATATAATTAAAGTTTATGGCCTCAGCATGGAGATGGAAATGCCAGCAGGAACAACTCAGAAATGTCATGTTTATGACGTAGATGAAAAGCATGTGGTCCAGAGGCTCGGCCCTGTCTGTGCAGCTTTACCAGGCGCCTGAACTTTATCAGGAAGTTTAAGGGGAAGATTTTCCAGTGTTGTCATCACACAAGTATCTTTCTGTTTGGTTTCACTCTCTCATCTAGCACTGTGCTGAAGTCTTGAAGTTGATCCTAGATTAATAAGAAGCTCCAGATTTTTTAATTTTGCCTGCCCCAGCACAGTGCTGAGAACGCAGAAGAGGGGTACTTTCTCTATATCTGCGATTTGGTGAACTCTCAGTTACCCAAAGTCAGTTCCTAATTCCCAGCTACTTTTGCTCCACAAGCGGGCCAAACTGTAAAGCAGATAAAATATACACAAAACAAAAATAGGGTTCAGAATCCTCACAACCTCACCTGACCTGATACTGCTAAAAACACCCACTACCAAGGGAGCTTCAGGCTGTTACCCTCCCACTTGATCAAAACCTTCCTGGTCTATACTGAATTTCCTCAGGCTCTACTCAGTAGATGACTTCCTATTCAGTAGATTAATTCAATGGCTTCCCATTCTTGTCTTCACCAAAAAACCTCTTATCTCTTGTGCAGCATCCAATTCTCTTCCACCAAAAGTCCATGTTTTAAAAGATTGTGTCTATTGGACAAACTAAATTTAGTTAGTAATGATTAATTTATTTTTCCATATTTCCATTTAACCAATGACAAATATAACTGCTGTTCAGAGCTCCCTGACCAATATGAGAAAAGCAGTGCTAGTAGTTACCCCACAGACTCAATATAATTTTAGACAAAAGGCAATAAAAAAAATGTCAGTCTATGAAGCCATATCATATGTACAAGGACCATTTGTCTTTTTGAAGTTTTAAAAGTGATTAGATTATGATTCTTTATTTGAATATGACAAGTTGAACACCATTAATTTTTGTTTTCTTACATGAGGTTGGTGTCAGGATAGGGGATAATTTCTCCTAATGTGTGTTATTCTCTCCTCTTGGGTTATATATCTTTCCTTGATTAAAATGCATATAATTATGGGCATTAAAGAAGTAGCAAATCAACTCAGAGTAGTCTAATTCTGGGATATAATATAATTCTCTGACTCTGGTCATGACAATTTAAAGTACCTATTTTGAATTTGAACCAGCCTAAAAAAAACAATCATAGAATCATAATATGAACTTGGTTCATTTGATTTCATGACCACCAAAATTATTCATTTCAATTTGAGAGCATAATTATTTTTAAAGGTTTGCTATTAGCTACCTATTTTTGTTATTTGGTAATGAAAGAAAAACTTGCCTATTTACTTCTGAAAACCATTGTATTTGGTAATTTATATACTATTACAGCTTTTAATTCTCTGTATTTTGCTTTTTTTGGTTTCTGCAAAAAGAAGAGTTTTGATCTCTACTTTCTCTTCTTTTTGAACACAAAATTGAACTAAATTTCTGTGAAGGGAAGACATTTCTACTTGTTTCTGTTTTGAAAGCCTTGCCAATTAAATACGATGACACATATCACATTCAAAACCCTGTAGGACTGCTCAGTGGGGGAGGGGTGGTGGTGGACTATCCATGGAACTGGGGGGAGGGCTAGAGGAAGGAACAGGTAAACTCTGGGGACTTGTAGGTCTGTGGTTAAAACTACAATGGTGGGGATATTCTTTTAGCAAATACGGCAGGGGAGATTATTGGTGCAGGGCGTGAGGGTATGTGGAGATATGTGGGAAAGGGTGTACCCCTTTCCCACATGTGTGAAAGGGTGTACCTGGGGCAGGCTTCTATGAAATATGAAAGTGTTCATCTTGTCATACGGTGTTATCTCAGTGGGTGGAGACCCACACAATAAACAAGAAAATAATAAACTCCCATCCTGGGGAGTCCTTCTAGGTTCTCAAATAGAGGGGCAAGGGTCTCTCGAGAACATAGGCAATGCCTAATAAAAGAAGATGGACGAATATGTTGAGCCCTCAATATTAATGCATGTAACTATGAAACTTATTCTTCAAAAACTGCAACCTAGTGGTTACCATGGGTTCTGAGGGGAGAAGGGGGTAAGAATTAATGGAGCATGGGGCATTTTTAGGGCATTGGGATTGTTTTGCATGATCTTGCAATGATGGATACAGGCCATTATGCATTTTGTTAGAACTTATGAAAGTGTACAGTACAGAATGTGAACCATAAGTAAACCATTGACCATAGTTAGTGGCAATGCTTCAATATTTGTTCAATTGTAACAAATGTGCCATACTCATGTAAGATGTTATTAATAGGGGAAAATATGAGAGGGGGAGGGGTGGGGTATATGGGAATCCCCATTAAAAAAAAAAGTAAACCATGGTGAACACTGCTACTCATATAAGGCATGGTGATATTTAGTCTGATTTCCATGGATGCTATCAACCTTAGGATTTTTATTGTACCTGTTTTATAATCAATTATTTGCACACATTTATCAAACCTTGAAAAAAAAATGTAATCCTTAATTACTTCTAAATTTTGGAAATGCATTCATACATGCATTTACCTACACATGCTTCTCCACAACTTAAAGAGCAAAAACAAAAGAGCAAACAAACAAAATTGGCAGCCCTTAAATAAATTACTAGGCAAAGGTTATAACAAAACCCCTTGCTCTATCCCTTACTCTCATCCAAGTAACCACTCCAGAATGTCCTGCTTTGGCCACTCACCTTCACATACCAACCCATTTTATTTAGACAGATGTGCAATCAGTAAATTCAGCCATTTTTGGGGGGTCTTACACTTCATGGACTTCCAAAGTATATACGGTGCAGGTTACAAATGCCATGTAATAAAAAATAGGACAGAACTGATAAAAACAGATCAGATCTGATTTAAAGAGGGCAAGTACCACAAAGCTTATCATAATTTCCCCCCTAGTATCAATATTACAAAGGAAAATTCTGAAGTGAACAAATTTTGCTTCAAAATTTTTTTTTCAAAAGGCCAAGGTCAAGCAAACTATCTTCAAGGAAGAACTTCTCGGGATTTTTTATTAATCCGCGTTTGATGACAATTTGTCAAGTACACTGAGACACTATTCCAATGGATGATTCTCATATTGCCATCAACACACTGTCCAATTGCTGTATATTCATGAAAAGACACACAAATCAATTTTTACATGAATAAAGAAAACATAATTTTGCATAGGAAGAACTTACATTGGGGAAAAAATAACCCTATTCATTCCAAATCTATAATTATATGCCTTTTTTACTGTATAGCAAAAAAGAAATCTCAAAAAAACTCTTTAAACACCTAAAAATGTATATTATCTGCATCTTTTTACTTCATATAAAATCAAGTTTTCACTATAATTTATCTCAGTGGTCTGTTCAACAAAATCACTGATGTTATTTCTTTCTCTACTGCTCTGTAGTTGAAAATATCATGGAAAGCCCTGACACATAGAAGTCAGGCATGTGATGTGAGAAGCTATACTCTGTCCCAGACTATAGACAGACAAGCATTCTTGCTGAATTGCATTCCAGCAGGCAACTCACTGGAGGGGGTCTGCCCTTTCTAAGTTTTTTTGGGGGGGAAGTACCAGGATTGAACCCAGGACCCAGGACCTCGTGGCATACAACCATTGAGTTACATCCACACACACAAAAAAACAGTAAGAACTGGGTTTTTTAGTTTATTTATTTGTTTTTGTTTTAAGAGGTACTAGGGATGGAATCCAGGACCTCATACATGGGAAGCAGGTGCTCAACCACTTGAGCTACACTGCTCCCCTGCCCTTGACCCAGATACAAAGAAATAGGAGGATCATCAATTTTCATTTCTTTAAGCTATTTATTGCTAGCAGCTAATGGCCACTGAGAAAAAATGCCAATGGAAAGAGTGATCCTGAAAGAGGCAACTGGAATCATTAGACACCCAGGGAAAGAAGGGATTTGAAAGCATGTTCAGACAGCATGAGGAAAACTTGACCATGTAGTCTGTTTTGCAGGCTGATTGAAATCTTCTTCCTTTGAGGCTGTCTCTGCTCACGGCTTCTATATAAAAGTTATAAAGTGAATTAAGGTATTAAGTCCAGGTTTCATAGATGAGCTTGAGACAGAACCCCTGAGAGCTTTGCCAGGCAATTTGTTTCTAAGGAATGCTGTCTAACTTGGACTCTGTTCATGAGAAACAGATTTGATGTGTAATCTGGCTCAAAGAGTCAGTTTGAAAAATTCCAGTATCACTACAGGAATTTCAAGTGGCTAATAAGCATTTGGGAGTCTGGCTTTCAAATGGCCCAGAGATAGCCTATACATGCATTTATTTCAACAATAAACTTCTAGATAAATATTAATTATCAAACTAGATTACAGCACTGGCCTAACTTTCATCTGAGGGTTAGTACAAACTCTACCACCTCCTTACTTCATAATTAGAGCTGTGGGATGTAGAAGAAAGGATGCTGGGCAGAGGTCAGAAGGTCGGGATGGAACCTAGGTTCTGCCACTTTGTTAGATGTGTGAATCTGGGAACTCAACTTCTCTGGACCTCAGCTTTCCCGTTTGTAGAATTAAAAGACTTGATT
Organism: Tolypeutes matacus; assembly: GCA_026826555.1. NCBI lineage: Eukaryota > Metazoa > Chordata > Mammalia > Cingulata > Chlamyphoridae > Tolypeutes > Tolypeutes matacus. The sequence goes on from JAKSZT010054562.1 coordinate 1,438,820, forward strand.
GGATGATCTCTCAGGTTTCACCCAGTTATAACATTAAAAAAAAAAAAAAAGCACACATACAAACTATGCCTCTTTTCTAAATGTCCTTGAATGGAAACTCCTACCATCATATTGGTATGTGTATGCCTGTAACAATAAATGATGTTTCTGAAAACAATTTTCCCATAGGGAAGTCTCCAAAGGTAAAAGTGTCTCACTGCCATCCTTACGGCCAACCAACTGGAAGTTTAATAATATGAATATTGTATATGAGAGTAGCACTTCCTTTTTTTAAATTTTATTTTAAGTAATCACAGCTATCTCATTTCTCTCTCTCATAACTACCTGATAAGGTATGGGGTAGATACTATTATTCCAATTTTAAATAGAAAAACTAAATGAGAAATATAAAGTTTCAGTGACAGTCCCCAGTACACACTGATGTCTCCCTCACAAACAAACAAGTCTCTGGAGGGCCAATCAGCAATATGTATCAAAATGTAAAATATGCACAGCCTTTGACCCAGCAATTCCAATTTTAAATATTTATGCAAAAGAGATTTTAAACAAGTACTCAAAGAAGTATGCTCACATGGCTGTTTTTAATAGTCTATAGTTCATAATATATATAGATTCTATATATATGTCCAGTGCTACGAGATTGGGTAAATGAATTAAGACACATCCAGGCACTGGAATACTATGCAGCATTAAAAATGACAGAGTAAAGCTGTAGTTAATAAAATGGAAATATGGCTAAAACTTACCTTTGAGTTAAAGAAAAGTGGTGGAAGAAGTGTGGGTTAAAACATCAATCAGCACTGTCCAATAGAACTTTCTGCAATCACAGAAATGTTCTGTGTTATCCAATACAGTTGCCACTAACTATACTTAAAATGTGGCCATGTGACAGAGGAGCTGAATTATTTTATATTAATTTAAATAACTTAAATTTAAATAGCCATATGTGGCTAGCTATTTTATAGGTATGTGTTACTTTACAATTAGAAAAAATATAAAACCACAATATTTTGTTTAAACATCAACAACCGCAGCAAAAGTCAACAACCTGTGCCTAGGAGACCACAAGAAGATACAGAAAGAAATCAGTCAACAACAGGTTTGCCTAAGGAGCTACCTGTCCTAGTCCATGGCATGGTTTCCGTACCTGGGTATGATTGTGCTAATTTGGCCAGTTTCCTAGACACCAGTTCACATACTAGCAAATAAATAGCTTTACGCCAAAAAAAAGCTGTATCTTTGTGCTAGCTCCTCTGCAAAATAGCCTGGAAAGAAAGACTGATAAATGAAAGAAAGCAGAAAATGGAAGCTGGAGCATTAAAAGCAGGACCAGATTTTTTTGAAAGGATGATAAATTATTCCACTCATTGAATGGATTTGCAGTTATTAGGAAGCTCACGTTTTCTACCTGCAAGTTTTGATTATATCAAAATGTATTCAAGCAACAAAATATCTTATTTTCTCATACATCAGCTAGTATCAATTCTGGGCTTGTAGACTCATGCTAATTTGACTTTTAGACCTGCAGGAAGCAAGAAGGATGTATGTTTGTGCATAAGTATTCCCAAACTTCAATCTGTTTGCAAATCTAAAGCAACATTTTTCCCCCAGTCAACTAATTTATTACGCTGCTGTGTTACCAGATTATTAGGTAGAGGAAACATAATAATCATAACAATGAAACCACTTTTCTCATTTGTATTTTCTCAGTGTTTTGCAATTTTAAACAAAGGATGGTAAACATATTCACATCGAAGTCTTTTTCCATAGTTGGGGTTTAAAGCCTTCTTGAGGACCAGATTCACCCCAAATTTAGAGTTCTCAACAATAAAATTATAATTAATCCAGGTCCTCAAGTAATTGGATTCCCACCCACCCTACCCACTCCCACATATTCCACATTTTAGGAGAAAAATAACAAATCACAAGAAAGGATATTGAAGGAAGGAGCAAATTTTCACCTAAACTTCTTGATCCATCCAAATCTATATTACTCTATTTTGTGAAAATGATATTCTAAATGGTAACCTTAGAAACTATAATATTCTTAATCCTGAGAAAGACTCGGGTATTTTCAGTATCGTGTACTTGGAAGTATGGGGTAGTGGAAATGTATTAATATATAATAGAAAAAATTTTAGTATGATGTAAAACCAAATTTGTTTTTTTTGTTTGTTTGTTTTTTAATTTTATTCTCAGTTAACTAAAAATTTCAAACAAAATATGCCCTGCCCCTTGCAGGTCTAGATAATTACTGTAACATTTTGCATTTAAATGGCCAAAAGCAAATTATAGAAGACTATACTATGATTGATAGGATATATAGTTGCCATGAATCTAACACACACACACATACAAACTTGCATACATACACACTTGCCAGCCCATCCTGCCACCATTACTAAAGCAGCAAGCAGTGTTTGGGCTGGGAAATAATAATGGTACTTTATAGCTAAGGAAATTAAGGCTTTATAGAAATTTCTGAATTGTTTGGCATCTAACATCTAGTAAGTAGCAGAGACAGGAATAGAATCAGGATCAGAACCAGGTCTGCTGTCTCCAAATCCTGGGTGCTTTCCACTCAGCTTCACTCTCAGGCCCTATGCCAGCAGGCAGGGTAGAGGCAGAAAGCAGGGACTACAACTGACTGTCACTGACTTGGAGAACTCTTATTCCAGTGTTACAAACACATGGAAGTGTGATAAATGTTGATTGAAACTAATGATGCATTGACCTTTCCTTGTTCTTAACGTGCTTCTAAAACCTCTGAGGTTCCTTGAACTAAATGAGCTACCATCAAGAAAAGGGGCTGATGCTTGCACTTATGAATGTACTAATGAAACTAAACCTAATTATAATTAATGCCTAAGAGTTGTCTCCTGAAAACCTCCTTTTAACTCAAATGTGGCTAAACTCTGCAAATAAGCTCACTATCCTCTTCTACAACATGGGACATGACTCCGAGGGATGAGCTTCTCTAGCATAGAGGGATTATTACCAAGCATTAATCAGTGATGCATTTGGAAAAAGACCTCAATCAAAAGGGGAAATAATTAAATAAAAGAGAGTTTTTATGGCTAAGAGATTTCAAAGTGAGTCAGGAAGTCATTCTGGAAGTTATGCTTATGTAGGTCTCAGGCAGATTTCACAAACTGCCACAGTAGACAAAACCTCAAACAAAAGTGCTCCTGAGGGCTCTAGGGACACCTGGACACCATAGGCAAGGCACACGGCCTCATGAAATCAACAGCCCCTTGGCGGGTCCTATCTGGGAACAGATGAAAATCTATTTCTCTAATATAACAGTTATACTCATTTATAATTCCCCTAATCATGATTTTTCTACTTCTTTTATTGAACCTATAATTTTCAATGTACCTGTTAGGTATAATGCTCAGAGATTTAAATCTTTGGGTTGCTCATATGAGAGTTGAGACCTGAAACCCTGCACAGCTGCAGCCCACTCCTACTCTCCAGATCTTAAGGCTTACCCTGGACAACTAACAAAACGATGATGATGGAGCAGTTCCATCCCCAAAACAAGGGATATGTTCAACTGCAAGCAAAATAATTCCTTTCCTTTGACCCATAATATCTAAGTTCCCTCTCAGCCGGAAGCAGTCAGAGGGGACATCATCCCCAATCCCTCAAGATTGAGGAATGAACAAAAATAAGGGGGGAGTATAACCACCAACCAAAGCAGATTTATTGTTATTGCAGTTATTATCTTGTGTTAACATTGTAACTTGAAACAGTGATATAAAAATTTTAAAAAAAGAAAAGGGGCTGAGACATCTCTCTGTACCCTATAAACTCTAGAAGACATCAACAGACCAGTTTTAAGAATACCTTTAACCATTTTAGCAGTTAAGACCTAAGTGCTTAACATTAGATTTCGTCTTTTTTCTGCTTCAATTAGATAAGCAGTCCTCAAACCATGTAAATCCTGGTTTTAAAAAAAAACTGGCAAAGTTTATCAACAGATCTTCTGCAGTCTTTCCTTTCCATCACCTTTCCATCTCTTCCATTAAGAAAGATTTTCTAAGAAAAGCTTCTGGTATTTATTCTTGATGTGAAAGTAAGCTAATGTGTCACTTACCTGGTAACATTTATTTTTAATGCTTTATCTCCATTGGAGAAAGAAAGCCTTTGTGGATGGTAAAGGAAACTCAAGCATTAAAGGGCAGACTGGGGAGTTACTTTTCCAAGGTGAAGATCTGTCCTGAAATCCCACCATCTACCTGCGACTGGGTTGTTCCCCCAAAGCCCCTGACATGCATGTATGTGAAGAAACCTTATGCAAACAAAAATTCAGATGGCTATTTCCTACTAAACCTAAGACTGTGGAATTAAGTATGCATTTTCAATCTCTCTCTCTCAGAAACTTCTTTTTAAAATCAGGAAAAGGTGAAAAGAAAAAGCATCATAATACAGTATATTACAGGAGTTAACTTGGAGTCCCCCATGGATGGGTTTCAAAGGACCCCTTGAAATAGGAATGAAAACTATTATGGACATGAGTATGCAATGTCTTGAGAACATTGTTTATAGTTTTCATTACATTCTCAAAAAAATTAATAATCTAAAAAAAGTTAACACAAGCTTTAGGATTAGAAATTCTGACTTTTATTTCTAGTTGTACCAGTTTCTAGTTGCCTAACCTTAGGCAAGTCAATTAACCTCTCTATGTCTCAGTTTCCTCACCAGAGGGCCACAGTATTATTGTAAGGATTAACTGAGATAATGAAAAGTACTGAGGAAAACAAAGTATAAGCACTAGGTAGCTGGTTAGTATTATTGCTTGCAGAATAAAGGATTCGAGAAACTTTAACAGGAAGGAAGAGTCCTTATCCAGCTATAGAAAGAGAAGATTGGAGAGGAAAGCCACAAACTTGGCAGAATTTACAGTTTGCTTAGGGTGTGCCTGGTTATCGTCAAAAAATGTTAGGGCTAAAAGGAGCCCTGGAGAGCCTGTAGTCCCCTTCTTTTACAAATGAGGAGGCTGAGACCCGGCAAAGGGAGGCATTGCCACATCCTAAGGTTAGTGACAGAGCTTGGACCATGGATCTTGGTTATAGTCCAGGCAGCTGGAAACAAAGAGAGAGTATTGTTGTTATTCAACTATAAACAAAAACCACTCAGCTTCACCTGATTTATAGATACTTTTCCTCCCTTGCAAGAGGACCCCTGGTCCCACGCATCATTAATCAAGATGTCACTGCATTTCATTTCTAATTCTTCCGCCTTTGCTCTCCTTACTAAGAAAAAGCAGTGTGCATGGGTAGATTTATGACTGGCTTAAATATGTCAGTGTACCTGATTCTTTTTAGAAAGAATGAGCAAGCACATTTCCATACTAGCTCTACCTTGGACGGAGAATGGGTGTAAATGAATATTAAGCTGCCAAGTATTCCAAGATGGAATTGGAATCATAGTTCTACTTCCTTTTAAATATGAATATCAGTGTGATCTGCTGCAGATTTAGAATAATTTAACTGATAAAGATTTGCATTGGGCTTAGAGATTTAATTTGACCCAAACTTTGGATTATATTAACTGGACTGTATTGTCTTTGAAGGAACTTAATTAAAGTTACTCATTTCATTCTTACTAACAAAAATGCCAAATTTTGCTTCGCATTAGTTCCAGCAAATTCTGTTTGATTTGGTCAAACCCTAACCCTAAAGCTTCTGTGAACAATTATACTAATTTTTAAATGCTTATGAACAAATATTATTATTTTGCTAAAATGTCCTTGAGAAGTTATGATTTCTCTAACATGCTCATGCAATTTATAAAGAGCAGAAAGGAAATTTTAAAATGAAAATGTGACGATTCAGTTAATTGACCAAAAGATTGTTTGCAGTTTTATACTTTATTTACACAAAGCCTTAAATAGTTTTTAGGCTTGTTTGAGGGGATTAGAAAACAAAATATGAAAAAGTGAATAATAATGCAAGGTAGTATTATCAAGAGCTAACCAGCAGGGAAGCGGCTGTGGCTCAATCAGTAGGGCTCCCGTTTACCATATGGGAGGCCCCGGGTTCGGTTCCCGGGCCTCCTGGTGAAGGCAAGCCCGCCCGCACGGTGTGGTTAGCTGACCCAGAGAGCACAAGCAGCAAGGGGGGGATAAATGAATAAATAAATAAAATCTTTAAAAAAAAAAAAAAAAGAGCTAACCAGCGGTGCATTTGGAAAAAGACCTGACAAAAAGGGGACATAATTAAATAAAACAGAGTTTTTATGGCTAAGATATTTCAAAGTGAGTCAGGAGGTCGTTCTGGAGGTTACCCTTATGTAGGTCTCAGGTAGATTTCACAAACTGCCGCAGTAGACAAAGCCTCAAACAAAAGTGCTCCTGAGGGCTCTAGGGACACCTGGACACCATAGGCAAGGCTCATGAAATCAACAGCCTCTCGGTGGGTCCTATCTGGTAATAGATGAAAATCTATTTCCCCAGCATAACATAGTTATACTCATTTACAATTCCCCTAGTCATGATTCCTCTGTTCCTTTTATTTGAACCTATAATTTTCAATGTACCTGTTAGGTATATTGCTCAGAGATTTAAATCTTTGGGATGTTCATATGCCGATTGAGACCTAAAACCCAGCAGAGCGGCAGCCAACTCCTACCCTCCAGATCTTCGGGCTTGCCCTGGACAACTAACAAAACGATGATGATGGAGCCGTTCCATCCCCCAAACAAGGAGTATCTTCAATTGCAAGCAAAGCAATTCCTTTCCTCTGTTCCACAATATCTAAGTCCTCTCAGCCAGAAGCAATCAGAGGGGACATCATCCCAAATCCCTCAAGACTGATGAGTGAACAAAAATAAGGAAGGAGTGTAACCATGGACCAAAGCAGATTTATTATTATTGTAGTTATTATTTTGTGGTAACAGAGTAACTTGTAACATTGATATAAAAAATAAAATTTAATTAATTAAAAAGGAAGAAAAAGAATGAAACATAACAAATGCTAGGAGCAGAACAGTATGTAAAAATGTCATATTTGTGTAAAGGGGGGGAAACAATATCTACCCATTTCTGTATCTGCATAGAATATCTCCAGAAGATAAACAAAAAATTGTTAATGCTGGTTGCCTCCATGGAGAAGAAAGGAGGCTAGGGCAAAGGGATGGGAGGAGATTTTTTGCTGATTCAAACCTCTCAAATATTGAAGTACGGGAATGTTTATCTATTCCAAACATTCAGATGAAAATTTCCACACCTCCAACAACAAAAAAAGAATGCAAGGTAGTAAATGCTGGTGCTAAACTATGGCTCAAGAGAGGAGGCATTACCTCTCTAATCTAAAGAGATTTAGAGCTTACAGAGAAGAAAGGAGACATATACTAGGCCTTGGATCACCGCTGTTAAGTTAGACATGGGTGAGAATAGTTGTGAGTGTAGAATTTGTGCTGCGATATCTAGCTGGGGCCATGATATAAGCAAAGGGAAACTTCTTCATTTTCTTCAATTTCTTCAATAATTTCAATCAGGAAGAAGATTTTTAGGGTAGGGGAGGCTATCATTGGCTAATCAGCCCACCAAAATATCAATAAAAGACCCCAAACAAACAGAAGAATTTAAATTTGAGGGAGGAATAAAATATACCATATTTGGTTTTTAAAATGAAAGCAGGGACCATAAAATTCTATTAAGTAAATGCATAGTCTTTATAAAGCCTTTTGCTTTAAGCTTCAATAAATTTGTTCTGGAAAACCTGCAACAGATTTATGAATTGTATTTTAAAAGACATTGAATTTTAGGATAACCACATCAAACTGTTATGAAAAATTTATTCTTACTTATGATCCCATGGAAGACAAAAAACATAATTGCTTGTAGGTCTATAAGAAAAACTAAGTCAAATGATTTTTAAAAACTAAAAAACAAACATCAAAACAGATATCTGTTAGCTCTGAGTAAAAAACTCACCATTTTTTCTAATATAATATATTTTTACATATCTAAAGCCTAATTTATTGAGTTTTAAAAATTAAATATAGATATTTCAAGTTTATAACTAAGAAGAGATACATATAAATTGCAAGAGGCAGAAAAGAAAAAAAGGAAAAGGAAAAATATGCAATCATATGCACACAAAATAATATCAGCTACTGTATTCATCTATGCAGTGTTTGGTTTCACTTTTATTTATCTAGCTCGTTACTCATTGCAGAAGACCAGAATCCAACAGATATATACAGCCAAGAGAGAACTATCATAGTTAACACAATTATACAGAACCCAGCAAATCATTATGTCCATGTGGGTGTTTAATAAACAGTTTTTAGTATGATAATGAGGTATCTGTATAACCACAAATTTTGCTATGTAAAAAATGTAGTACAGAATAGCTCAAATAAAGAAACTTAAACTCTTTTTCTGCTATAACCATTCTTTAATAACATCAGGTTTTCATTTCCAACATGACTTACCACTAAATGTTTATTGATATACTATTTTTGAAATTGCAAGCATGGGGCTTATGAGGTAAGGATTTCCCCCCAAGTCATAACCCTAAAATGCAAAGTATCTAAGATGTCCTGTCCTAGGTCAAACAAAATGAAAATATGCACACCCTTAGACTTCCAGAGCAGGTGTGAGAACTAACTGTCCCTAAGGAACATCTATCAATTATTCAGAAGTCTAAATATGTGGATTTGTTTTCCAGCAACAAAAATAATCAAAGGAAATGCATTTTAGGCTGTTTCTTTTGTCCTGATTTCAAAGTTAAACAAATGTATCAACAGATACATAATTATGGAATAGGAAACAAAGGGCATTCCTCATGACAGTTACAGATGAGTATTAAGAACGCAAATTGACTGCTGTACTCATGCTGCAGTAGACACCACAAGAAAATATAGGCAGAGCCCACAGAAGGCATAACCAGCTTGGCCTGAAAGCTGGTTTCACCAATTAGGGACACTTTAGCTTTGATTTGGAGGATGTGTAATAATTTGTCCATGTATAGAAGTTTGGGGTATAGGATGAGGTAATTTCCCAGGCAAAGAGAAGCCATATTCCAAGGCATGGATTTCTGAATGGGCCTGGCTTGTGTTTTGGAGGTACAGGAAGGGTCATGTCAGGAGAAGGAACAATAGGCTGGCAGTGCCCAGAGTGTGAAGGAACTTACAGATCATGTCCAGGCATTTGGACTTTATCCAGAAGGGCAGGTGAAAACTAAGGAAGGTTTTTTAAGCAGGACAAGTAACGTTACCAGATTATACACTGGTAAACACTGCAGTTAAAGTATTCTTCTAAACATCATCTCGCTTCTATTTAAGTCATGTGTCCAGCATGGGGCATAGACACATCCATAAAAGAGGTAGGATCCTATGTGGTGTTATTTGAAGAACTCAGAAGCAGTCCTTCCCATCTTGTCACTAATGTCTGACTCCCAGCGTTACAGAGATGAATTTCTTTTGTCAGTGCAATAGTATTAATTCTCTTTGCAGAGGCAAAACTTTGTGCTATAGCATTATTAACACTGTAGTTTGAATTACTTTATAAGGTCTTTTGATGGAAATCAGGTTTGGGGGAAGAGGGGAAAATGCATGAGCCACTAAAGACCTTCTTTACAATCTGCCTAAGGCCAGTTCTATCCTTGCGAACTAATTCCTCCTCAGCCCTTATACCCATAACTCCTTCACTGGGAGAAAAGCACATCGCTTTCCATATTGCATTTCACATATTGCTTTTCCATTTAATGATGCAGTTTGCCAATCTGCCTTATTTACATAATGAAGAAAATTGGTGTGTCAAGCTATCACAGAACACTAGAAACAGCTTATACCAAAAAAAGCCCCACTAATAACAGCCATCCTGCTAAAGCAAACAGAAGAAAGATTTCTGTTCTGTTCGTTTTTTATTCTATTCACACCTATACAAAGAAAACAGCCATTGGCCCTAACATCAAGTAACAACAGACATATCAGTTCAGTGTGAGCCTGATGAAGGCAAATGAAGCCACAGAGAACCAGTCACCTCTGACTCCCCGACTCACTCTCTGGGTTTCTATCGTCACCTAGCCTGATGGACTGATTCTTGCTTCCCACTTCCTCCACTCAAGCTGTCACTTACTGAACTCTTCCTGAGACATGGGTTTTTATCACATTATTCCTTTGTTTGAAGATGTCTTTATGACTGGATCAAGCACAGACTCCTCTGAGGCATTCGAGGCATTTACATTCCTTCAAAATGTGTCTCCACCAAGCTCAATAATATATGTCTTCTATCATTCCTTGGCTCCAGACAGGAATGAGACCCTTCTGTCTTTAATATTCAAACCATCCTTTGCTTAAGCTGTCTCCCATGCCTACACAAGGTAGACATGTACGACAGGCCAGGCATGTTGTTCACTGCACAATCTCAAAAGGTGCCATTCACATGCAATCTGCACAACTATAGGTGGGCAGTCCTGTGCCTGGATGTCTCTGAAAGGTAGTTTCTAGTTCAGAGTTATTGCTAGAATTAAATGAGAAAGGAACATTTGCTTTATCTGGATTGGGCATTTTGTTTGTATTTTAAAAAAATAAGACAGTAAAATTAGACAGTACATTTAAAGTCTATAGTACAGTGTCTGGCATGTTCCTTCTCTTTGTTCTGACTTTATGAGGTCACTGGAAAACTGACATTCAAAAGAATCATGTAGGAGTCTTTGCTCCTAAGTAAGTGACTTTAAATGACTGGTTGTCTTGTTAGGAGAAAAGGGAGACTTCATGCAATAAGCAAGAGGTATCTCCAAAAGCCTTAGGCTCAAAACATCTCCTTCCAGTGGTTCTTACCCTTAGTTGTATATTGGAATCATTGAATCACCTGAGAAGCCTTCAAAAATACGAATACTCATGGGGAACCTGCTCATCATCCTGGCCATCATCTCAGACTCCCACCTCCACATACCCATGTACTTCTTCCTCTCCAACCTATCTTTTACAGGTATCTGTTTCACCTCCACCGCTGTACCAAAGATGCTGCTGAACATCCACACTGAGAGCAAAATCATAACTTATGCAAACTGCCTCAGACAAATGTTTTTTCTTCATGCTTTTTGGATAATTAGAAAACTCCCCCTTGACTGTGATGGCCTATGAACACTTTGTGGCCATCTGCCACCCCCTGCACTACATGGTCCTCATGAACCCCTGGGTCTGCAGCCTCCTGCTATTGGCATCCTGGATATTAAGTGTTTTGTTCTCTCTTTTACATGATTTAATGGTTTTGCGATTGTCATTTTGTACAGAGTTGGAAATGCCCCACTTTTTCTGTGAACTTAATCATGTACTCCAAATTGCTTGTTCTGAAATCTTTGTCAATGACCTGGTGATGGACTTCTGGGTATTATTCCACTCACTGGAATCTTTTTCTCTTACTCCAAGATTGTATCCTCCATTTTGAGAATTTCAACTGCTGAGGGCAAGTGTAAAGCCTTTTCGACTTGTGGGTCTCACCTCTTAGTAGTGACCTTGTTTTATGGTACAAGTCTTGGAGTGTATCTTACCTCTGCTGCTACCCAAAACTCAAGGACAAGCGCAATAGCCTCAGTGATGTACACGGTGGTCGCTCCCATGATGAACCCCTTAATCTATAGTCTTAAAAACAAGGACATAAAGAAGGGCTTAAAAAAGCTGGGGTTCTATACAGGAGCATTTTGTAGGCTTGGGAATTGTCCTGAATGACATTGCAATGACAGATACAGGCCATTATAAATGTTGCCTTAACCTATAGAATTGGGTGGGAGAGACTATAAACTACAAAATAAACTTTAATCCATGCTTAAAAAATAAAAAATAAAAAAAGTACTAATACCTGAGTCCAACTCCCTGATTCTGATGTAGCTTGTCTGGGACATGACTTGGGCAATGGATTTTTGTCCTGAAGAGTTTACTGTACAGCTAATGATGGGAACCATTGCATCTACCCATGCCACACCTGGAAATTCATCAATGTAGTAACATTTCTTATTAAGGATGTTCATCTTTGCTCCATCTACCTCAATGTTAGGATACTAGTAATGCACACTTTAATTAGATCATGGTTCCCTTTTTTGAGATGTACAATTTTGACACGGGAGGAGAGTAGGCAAGGTAAAAGCAAATAATGAAGAGAAAGAAATAAAGATACAAGTTTTCTCTCTTTTGCTTATTCAAGCTAGCTATGGTTCCTCTACACAAAGGGATCCCACAACTTCATTTATGTCCCCACTTTAAATGCCTCACATTCCTAATTGTTATGAATTAAAATACACCTAGTTTGGATCTTCTTAATTAAAAAAGAAAAGAAAGAAAAGAAAAACAATGAGCCCCCCTCCTGACATACATTCATCTTAACCTTCTAGTCTAAGAAAAACAACTATTACACTTTATAGCCACTCAACTTCCTCACAACTTAGAGATGGATGAGGGGTCACTGCACTAAAATAGGAAGAATATTAGTCTTGAAGCCCAAAAAAGCCTGGTTTGACTGCCAGGCTGATCATTTACTAACCGTTCTGAGGCCCAATTTCTTCATCTCCAACAGGAGGTTCTTGCAAGGATTAAGTAAACAATTGTAAGTAAAACTCCTGGAACATATTAGGCACTTGATGAATAACATTGAACTGAAAAATGTCTGGAGCAATGAAAGAGTTAACTAACTCATATCCTACCACTTTTGGGTTGCCCCTACAAACATCTGATCTCTTGAGACCACAAAAACAGAAGCCTATTATTGCTTTTTTATAGCTTAGGCTGATATTAAAAACCATTTTTTAAGTAACAAACCCCAATAACACTTCTCCAACTAAAATAATGCCAGTTTCTTCAGACTTTTCTCATTGGTCATATCTCCAAATCCTTTTATGATAGTTATTACTTTTTTCTAATACTTGCCCTTTTTTCATACATCCTTTCAAATTGTGAAGTCTGTGGTACACCTCATTTTCCATGCTATTATTACTAATTAAAAATTACACAGCTGGTAGGCTTGTTGGGCCATCTTGACAACTATAAATACATTCCTAGCTATAAATACACTAGTACTTGTGGCTAAGGTTCATGCATACCCAAAGATTTCCATAATAATATGTCTCAGAAACCACTAAATTTAATTTTTCCATGTCACCCTTCCCATGTCTTAACAACAGTGTTCACATGTAATACAAAACAGCTGCTAGGTCTGTGACTTAGATCACCTCTCAAAATCATGCCTAAAATACATTAATCAATCATCAACACTTGTAAAGTATTTATTTAGCACTTAACCTGTTCCATGCACTGGCTGTGTGTGTGTGGGGAGAGGGTAATTTATTCAAAAATTATTGAGATAGATTTTTCCACATAATTGGGTCTCTAGTATCTAAAATTAGCCTTTGAAACGTCAAACACCTTTTCATCTTAACCATTTTTCATTGGTCAATGATACCAAATGTTCTGACAAAATCTAGACACTCTTTCTCACTCTCATGGTCCAGTATATAATGGCTGGCCCCCTCTTTGGGCCTGCTCACCACCATCCTCTTTATCCTTTCAGTGGGACCATGTATCATCAAAATTCTAATTAAGTTTATTTCTTACAGAATCAGTGCCTTATTAGCCCTGTAGGAATTTCATCCAGTTCCAACCACAGCGTCAGATCCATTTTTTCCTCAACCTCAATTGAATAGCCAGAGAGTTTTATATACCCTGTCAGGCAAGGACTACTGCCCTAATCAGCAGGAAGTAACTACAGAAGAATGACCATTGCCCCTTAGCATCACCTTAAGAATAAGGGCATGAACTCTCTGAGGGGGGAGTTGAGGCAGGTTAGTACAGGCAAACAAGGAAAAGATGAGCCACAACATGGCTGACAGACAACATGGCCGACAGACAACATGGCTGCAAGACCCTGCTGAGACCTTGACTTTGACCTTGAGGTCCCAGTTGGGACTCTTTCCGGGCTGAGGGGAGGTCCCAGAAATTCCAAACAGGCCTCACCATTGGCCCCTACCATTGGTGGGGTAACCAATAACAGCTGGGGCCCCACCCCTTAGCATTAGCAAAGGGAAGAATAATTAATAGCTTAAAAGGTGACCACACAAGCCAAAACCAACTCTCTCTGCCTAAAGGAGCCCGTACCAAATCTCGGTGTGTATTTCTGTCTTTCTCGCTCATCTTTCAGCAAGCTCTGTTCTTTTCCCATTTCTCAATAAATTCTTCTTACTGGTCTAACTAAAATAAATAAATAAATAAAATAAAAATCTAGGCACTAACAAAAGAAAAAACTGCCCACCAGTAAGCACCGTAATGAAACCATATTCCCCACATGCTTATCAACTAGTATCTGCCTCCCTGAAAAGACAGCCTCTAAGAAAGACACATCAACAAAAAAAAAAAAAAAAAAAAAAAAAAAAAAAAGGAGAGAGAGAGAGCGATTCCAGTCACAAATCAGAACTATTGAGAAAATAAAAAATTTTAACATCCTCAAACTCACCAACAGAGAAATCAGCTCCATCTTCCAGTTTCCTAGGATTTGGGTATGCCTCTGGGGTTACCAATTTAATGGGCATTTCATGTACATTCTGATTCCATAGACGTCAAGAACAATGGTGCTGCACAAATTAGCACCAGATTATATTTACTTGCATAATATATTCCAAAATTAAAGTACATATCAAAGATATTGAGAAAAATTAAATCATAGTGTTCTAAAGCAATAACTATCAAATGGTCCTGACCTTGCCTCAGAGAAAGACATAAATTTGACATCAAGACCAACATATGTAATATATTCACAAAATATATATAACTAAAACCAAGTTTCACAAAATTGTACTTATCCTTACTCCATGTGATTCCAGTCTATTTTAATGTTTTAGCTCTTTAATTCACTAAATTGATTTCACAGACTACTAATAGGTTGAGACCTACTTCTTGGAAACAGTGGTCTAAAGGAAAATATCAGCTCTTCCCACAAAACCAATACATTTTGCCTTCAGTCTTAAACTGGTGCTTACTTAAAGATGTGTTAGAAATTACTCAAAAATGGTATAATTGGAATGTCTCAGTCTTCGACACATGGTTGGTTAACATTAAGATCAGAATCTTCCATATCCCCAACCATTGATGTCAGAAGTTTAGTTCTACTCAGATTCCTTTATCAAGAATTTCTGAGAATCCCAGGGCACTTTTTAGATGTGCCCAAGAATCAACCCTGGCTATTGTTCACTGTCTCAGCCAGTTGACCCTGAACTCTGCACTGCCACCTCTGGCAGAGCTCAACTAATTATACTCCAAGCAGTGGGAGAAAGGGAACATTCTTTCCTTTTGTACCTGCTGAATGAGGGGAGAGGAGAGCTCCAGCAGGTGAGTCTGGTGAGACAGGTCCTCCAAGTCACACCTATAGCCCCCTTCCCTCACTGAGTATCTACACTGCCAGGGTGGCTGCTCAGGATAGGTTCCAGGGCTGGGAACACACTGTACCACAAACTACCACTCCACACACTCCCCTCCCACTAGGGCCAACTCCTTGCCCCATAGTGCTGGTGATTCCTCTCCCAGGAGCCACATCATCCCAGACTTGCAATCCATGAGGTGCTTATATGTGCTGATCCCCAGCTGTGGAGAGGATTCAAGCCTTTTTCCCTAGAAGCCCTCCAGACCCCATGTGAGTTATTGGGTATCTGGATTAACTCTAGATGTCAGGTGCATCTCAATCTCAGCACAGCCCAGTCAGATCATCTTGGAAACAGAGTCCCTATAAAGTGATCTACCTTTGAAAATCAAGTCCAAATTGAAGATACACGCACAAATCTCATGTGGCAGTGGTTTTATGTAAAGGAATTTATCTAAAGGGATTATTTGGGAGTGGGGCTGATTACTAAATCACTTCAAAACTTCTGTTTGTCATCCAGCCACATCATTTATCTATGCTAGTTAATCTAAGGTTTGCCTCTTTTCTGCAATCATGTTTCCAGGAATACAAATAATACTCTCCCTGAGAAATCAGGAAGCAGAGATGCATACTCTGCCTGTTTAGAACCCAAATACATTCACCCAGACCAGAGGTCTCAGTTAAAGTCAAAACCTTGTAAAGTTCTCAGTCTGGTTTTCTTGTACAACACAGTTTCTGAATCTAAAGGGGCAGGGGTGGTGAGTGAGGGGAGCCAGTAAAGGAGTTTCTAAAAATGGTTCAGGTGACTTCTCATACTTATTAAAGAATATCTGGAAACTAAAAAACAAAATGTGTGGATTACATTTGCAATTTAAAATATAATGGAAAAAAGTACTCAGTATAATATATTTCATTGTTTCAACTTTTTAATCTTAAGGTTAGATATGTTTGTACTCACTCTCAAGAACAATCACTCTCATGGGAATTATATAATAATGTCTTATAATTAAAACTAGAGGTTATAGTAAAACTTTCCCTAAGAACTTGGAAATAAGAGTGGTCTCTGATAAATAAACTTTAAGATCAACACAATGACCTTAAAGATAAGAAAAGTCACCTTTAAAGAAAAGAGTGACTCCTGGCCTAGAAGACCTGAGAGTAAACTTATTGACCAAAATCATTACCAAAGAATGGGTTAGAACAGAAATGGGGGTGGGAGTAGAGGACAAGCACAGAGGCCTATAGAAAGAAGAATAGACTCTCCTGGGCAGATTCCTCAGGCAACATCTCCACAACTTATGAATCATTCACAGGACTCCTCCTAATGGGACAGCTATGTCCCAAATACACTTGGGCCTTGATTCATCCAATACCTTTGTTTTAATTCAGTTCTGTCTATGAGGAGAGAAAGTGCTGACCATACAGACTTGGTTGGATTCATCTTTCCAACCATAGATGTGAACTGAGCCCCCAAGTGCAGTGTCCTGTCCTAGAAAACAGGGATACATTCAAAGTCCTTGGGGGAAACACAGACATATAAAAAAAATAAGATAATTGCAGTTAGTAATAAGAACCATTAAAAAAAAAAAAAAAAAAAAAGCTCACTAATAGAATAGATCATGGCTAGGAAAGGGGAGGGGTAGAGTGTTTTAAGAATGATCAGGAATGTCTTCTTTGAGAAAGTGACATTTAATATAAGACCAGAGGCCAACTCTACCCTGAGCATTTTCCAAAAGTATTTTTCAACTGCCCTATTCATTTTTAAAATGCCCTATGTTGACATAATGGTAGCGAAAACCATGATAAAAAGATTTAGAACAATGTAAAAGTGAGTATGAGGCATGTAGACATGTTAGGTAAAAGGTAGTTCCTTACTTTGTGCTTGCCCTTCACCCAACAACAGCACAGCCCTCATCTCCTCACAACACATCCCTTCCAAACCCGACTCCAGGTTCACACCTCCAGATCTTAGAACCTGGCTGTGCCTCTGGCTAAGGATCAAGAATCTGCCATGCCAAGATGAGGGAAGTGAGATTCTAGGTAAAGGGAACAGCAAAAGCTGTGAGACAAGAACTAACCTAAAATTTCCTTGGAACTTCCAGTGTGGCTGGAGCATTATAAGCAAGGGGAAAGTAACAGGAGAAAGGGCTAGAGAGGCAGACAAAGAAAGCCACAAGAAGGAGTTTAGGTTTTATTTAAGTTCAATAGGAAGCAAGGGGGTGATGTGACCTGATTTACATTTTTTAAGACTACATTGGCTACTGTATGGAGAATCAACTGCGTTTGGCAAAAGTGGAAGCAAGAAGATTAGTTAGGAGGTTTTCTAAAAGTACCCCAGGCAAACAGTGGCATGGCTTAGACTAAGGTGGCAACAGTAGTACTGGAGGGAAGTGAGTAAATTGAGGGCATATTGTGAAGATGGGTCAACATAACCTACTGACAGACATAAATGGGGGTTGCTTTTGACTTGGCAAAGAATGGTGCCTTTTACTGAAGTGGGGATGACTGGGGGAGGATCAGATATGGTTAAGACAAATCATCAGCTCTTTTATGGGCATATCCAGTTTGAGATGCCCACTAGAGACTCAAGAGGAGATGAGATGTCAGATAGGCAGCTGGAGCACCTGGGGAGAAAACAGGACTGGATATATAAATGTGCCAATTATCCGCACCTGCGATAGTCTTTAAAGCCATGGATATTCCCATCCTGTGTCAGTTATTTTTCCCTGCAAATTAATAAATCAAGTAATTTACCAAAGCTAGGCCACCCCATAGGAAATGCCTGCCCTAACTCCAGACTTTGCCTGAGGTTCTGCTTTGCCACAGGCCCCAACTGACACTAGGTTAATCATACAAAAACTTTACATTCCTATTTAGAATTAAAAGTTCACTTATTATTGATGTCATTAAATGAAAATTATGTTGCCCCGTTCATGTGTTTAAAAAACCCTTAACAGCATTTTCAGTCCTCCAAAAATATTTTTTTATTTTTCCCCATCCTAGTTTATCATTTACCAACTCTTCTGTTTCGGTCTGAAAGACTGAGGAGAAACAGTCAACTTTCCTTAGAAACCCACACCTGTGTCTACTTATGGGTGCCACACATACAGGTTACATCAGAAGTGACAGAGCAGAGGAGGGATGAAGCAGAGTCCCCTAATTTCCACTTCCCTCTCGCCCCGAGTGGCTGGAGAGCAGCTCCTCTGATTGAGACAGGTGTCAGGGACTGGGACACATCACTCCTTGCTGCCATAGAGGTCAGCTGGCTGGGGACTGTATCCCATTGAGGCCAGTTCCAACCATCTCCCTTTTACCCTTTTGTGATTTCTTTTTACCAAGAGCCTGTGGGAAGAAGGAGGCTCTAGGTCTACTCAACCTGTAAGAAGCCCAGCCACCTTTGATATTCTTACCTTTTTGTTTTCTCTCTTCTCTCTCTCTCTCTCTCTCTCTCTCTCTCTCTCTCGAAGACTGAGCCGGCTCTGCTCTAGGCTTTGGGGCACACACTCTCCAACAGCCTATCTTTCCTTCTTTCGCTGATGACTGCATCTTGCAAGCCATTTAAGTGTTAAGATCTAAGGATCTGGTCTCTGGTTTTAGGTCATTTAGGATGAACTAGCTTAGGTAAAGGAATTCTCCTTAGTGCCTACCAAACTGACGAGAAATTTACATTGAACAGTAAACTGAATAGTTCTAAACCTGCTTTGCTGGTCATTGACCTGAGTGTGTTTTTCCCTCAAGGAACTGAATCAACAGGGGTGGCTATGGCAGGGCAAGATTCATGGCATCTGGGGATCTCTAGGCCCCAAACTCTATTAATAGCACCGTTTACTAGCACCCCATCCCATTATTTCCAATAGTCAGGCTTTTTAAATTTTTAAAAATGTTTGCACTTTGGAGGCACTATTATAAAAGCACCTTTGTTCTGCAGGATGCATTGCATATCTAACCCGAGGACATTTGCCCTTCTCCACCAGGCAGCATCAACGTCAATCAGTCACATGAACACACACACTATCAAAGCTTAGTTTGATGTTTCACCTAGGAGAGTCTTTTTATTAAATACTTTTGTAATATTTTTAAAAATAGTTTTATTCTTTCTGACTTCTATGACATTTCATAAAACTGTCCCTCTCTTTCCTCACTTCTCCACATTATCCCTAAAGGCCAGTTTTGTTCCAGATAATCAGTACATGAAGTAAAGCCAGAAAAGAATTACTTCTGCCTACATTTATCTATGAGGATAATGGTTTCAAACCTGTCACTCTGTTTTTCTTCCTGGACATTTCTTTATTGGGAATTACAGAACTCAGGCTCCAGGTACCACAGCCTTTTCCAGACATTCTGTCCTGAATGTACACTCAGCCCAGAGACCGGCCTTACCTTTAGTTGAACTAGATGCACATCCACATGCTTGCTCTCCGAGTCCTGCTGAACGGAATAGGTTAGGTCCCGGACCCTCTCTGAGGTCATCCGGAGCCAGGTCTCAATTTCAGGTAAGTGGAGGACAATCTTCCAGTCAGCTCCTGTGTGCAGTGGTGGTGGTTTTTCATACTGCTGGTCAGAATCCATGTCCTTTATCTCCTCTTCTCCTATACCCTGCTCCACAGTGGGTGTCAGGTTGATGGCCATGGGGGAAGCATCAGTAGCCATGGGGTCCAGGTCCTGTGACCTCAGGGGGGACAGTGTCACACTCATGGTTAACATGGAGAAGTCTAAACCTTACTTCTTTCCAAAACAGCTGAAAAGCAAATGGAAAGAAGAAACAAGAGTCAGACAAGATTGCCAAATAAAGAAATGATACTTCACAGAAGAAACAGGATTTCTAAATTAAGCCAGATTTCTAAACTAAGAAACTATAGCTCATAGCAAAAACAGAAAGAGGTATTTTGACTTTCTACATGGTAGCCCCAAGACTCAGCATATAAAAGGAACACAAAAACATAGTGGTACTGCCTACCCCCCAACATTCATTGATGTTCCTTAGTAACAAAATTCTGATTTTTATCTGTGCACATTCCTGCCCAGAATTAAAAACTACATTCCCTATCTTCTTTGCTACTAGGTGTGGCCATGTAGCTAAATTCTGGCCTATAAGATATAAATGGAACTGCTGTGTAGAACTTCTGGGAGAGCTGCTAAAAGAAAGCTGACTCAATTAGGAGGGTCCCCTTTCTGCCCTTCTGCTTTCCCTCCTTCTTCCAGAGTGCAGTATGGACTTGCTGACAGGAGCTCCAGCTGCCATCTCAAGACTGGGAGATGCTTTTGAATATGCCAGGTGGAGGATGGTGGAACAGGGAGGAAGGGTCCCTGATGATAACAAGGAACCACTATATCAGTCCTGGACTGCTGCTCCTGGACTTTATGTGAGAGAAAAAAAATAAACTATCTCTTTAAAGCTATGTTTATCTTGAGCTTTTCTATAATAAGTGTCCAAACATTGTTTTGAAAATTATAACCAATATCTTCAATTCATGGGATAGCTAGAGAGGGAAACCGTTCTAATTAACTGGAAATGTGCTAAAATTCAGAGATGATATTCCTTTCTATGATTTATTAGATAAATATCATATTATAATCTCTAGTCTTTACTTTTCTGAAAAGTGTAAATCATGGATTATATAGAATATATTAACTCTGAACCTAAATTACATTAATACCATTATGTTTACCCACAATAAAAAATAAATAAATTTTTTTAAAGAATACCATTATGTTGATTTTTTTAGAATCTTCTGGAATTTTAAGAGCAATAAATTGCTATTAAACACATAACAGTAAAATGTTAATCAAATCTGTTTAACATAATTATAAGTCTAAGTAAAACAAGTTTCCTTTTTATGATAAAGTTGACAAGTTTACTAATGATCTAGCTATTATATTTATCTCTCTTCTGGAACTAGTTATTAAGGGTCTACTATAAAATTACAATTTCAAGGCCTTGTTCTTTAAAATAAACATTTTAAATAGACATAATTTTCAATTTCAGGAGAAGCTTCTTCTGTTCAAAACAATGGCTTTTTTTTCTTTAATAGTTTCTTTGCTGGTTCTACATTATTCAAGTTATAGCTTCATTTCCCCAAAGATGAAAAGTGGTTGACCAAAAGATCAGAAATTAAACTGTCAGAAGTAGCCTATATTTCTTTAAATTGTGAATATTTTCTTAGTAACAAAAGGAAAATTACTTTTACCTGCAAAAATAGAAAAAAATCAAGAAAACTCCCAATTTGACCAGGATCATGTACCTTTCCAAACAGGAATGGTCATGGGCTTGTGGAATTGACAAAAACCTTAAGAATAAGTTACTACTATGGCATCTAATTCCAGAGATCTTTCACTGCAGCCTGCTCCCCATCCCCAATTTTTTGAACATTAAAGTTTTGAATTACATGTTACAGAGCTTCAGAGAGGAAAATCTGAAAGCAACGTTATTTCAAAAAGCTAATGATTATGTCATAAAATAGGTTTATCACTTTGGTGCCTGCCTCCGAGAATGGTTTTAGGCTTCAACAGCTTCCTCTGCCTGACTGCAAGAGAGAAAAATCCATGCCTCACATTTTTAACCAGACTTGCATACATTTAAAAAATAATAATAGTAATAGCATGGCTATTTTTACAAATAGATGCTATCAAAATTTCACCAGAGGGATAAAACTCCAGAATGAATATACTACCATAGCACTTCTTCATAAACCATACACTGCTTTAGGCAGGCTCTGATTCTGAATCCCCAAAGCTCTTTTAAATTATTAATTAATTCACTGCCCTCCTGGGAATCAGTTTAGAATCATAATCCCAGAGACAAAATCTGATACATAAAGGCTAATAAAGGTTTCTAGTTCAAGATAGATTTGGTGATAAATGAAGATATTAGTGTCATAGTGGTTTCCTCTCCCAAAAAACCAGACTCATTCAAACCAGAAAATGAAATGCCAGGGCAGGGTGCAATGAACCATTTCAGCCATACCCACACACATCCACTTATCCCCAGACTCTTACCCAAGAGCCCTGTGCAATTAAAAACTGATTCTGGGCCACTGTTTTTCCTAAAATTCCTGAATCAAGGCAGGTACATACATCCGGAACATACATACTACTGTAAATTAAAGAACATACCAAAGAATTAGCTCAATGCAATTTATGTCCCAGCTTACAATATTTCCATATATCCCATCAGGTTGTGCACCTAGAAGTCACATGGCAGTTTTATGTGATTTGGAACAAGATGCTACACATTTCTGGGCCTCAGTTTCCTCATCTTAAAAAATGGCAAAACTGAACTACTAAAATTCTATCTACCTCTAAGAATCTGTGATTACTTAGGGTTATTTATCCAGAGACTTCAGAGCTATCAAAAGCTTCTTGTCTATACTGAGAGCAGCATAGATACTAAATGATGGCCCTCCATTTTACCAGAGCAAATGAAAAATCTCAATACATTTGTCCTACTTAATGGGAAAAAAAAATAATTACTGTGAAAAAGCATTTTGTAAATCATTATTTACAAATTATGTAGTGCTAATTCTTCCCAAAGGGACTAATATGAGAATTTCTCTTCTCTAGGAGTTTGCAACTAAGACTGACAACACAGATGTGGTTATATATGTAAAAGACAAACAGAGTAAAATAAAAACATTAAACAAAAAAAATGTACCTGGAAAAGAAGGGGTGTACATCACACATGGATAAAAGGTAAGGGAAACTTGGGTTCAAGTTGCCAAATCACAGTTTTCCCACATCTATAAAATAAAATTTCAACTTGTATGTGATCTTTCCATATTTAACTGATCAGACTATAAACAAGAGAATTTCTATAACACAGAAAAGTAAAGCAAAGCAGCACTTTACTCATTTTTCACTTCAGTTTCTTTCTATTGACTTTCCCCCATCTTTGCTACTGGGAAAGGAATGCTGTATGTGTCCTAACAGCCTTGCAAACCTGGGATATGGCATTAAATTGATTCATTACTCATATTCATACAAAGTAATTACTATAAACATTGAATTTTCTGTTTTAGCAGTTCACGTTTAAATGTAGCACTCATGGCTGACCAAACTTTATTTCTGATTTTCACAAAATCATATCTGATTTCAAAGATAACTTAAATTTACAATTACCTGAAAAATTCAAATTATGAAGACCTAGAGTACTATCTTTGTGTATATTTTTCCTGTCCTTATCATGACTATTCAAACTTGCTTCCCCATCAAATTTATTACTACATTTGAATGCAAACAAATAGTAAGAAATTCAGCACAAGTCTAGAAATTCTTCTAAATACTATCAGTTTTCTATTCCTCCTTTACAATTCATCTTACCAAAAGATTCCTTTCCAGTCACAGAGAAATTATTTTTAAAGTCAGCAGACAACAACTTTTGACGAATGCAAACCAAGGCATTAATTCAAGTGCATGCAGGGACCAACCAAGTTACAACTCTGGCTTCAAGGCTGCTTGAGAGGAGCAATCAACCTTTGGAACCCAATGACCTCTCCATCATCCCATTATCAAACACTTGAGTCTGAGCTTGCCTTTCTAGCATTAGAGATAATACCAACTTTATCCCAGCTGCTGTTAAAAATAACATCCATCAAATCCTCTCATTTCCACAAATCCAAAGAAGATACAAATTTAAAGTGCAAAAGCTGAAAGCAGTAAGGAAGTTAAGGCACTTTTAATTTTTTAATTTGTTGGAGGGTCTTTCCCACCACTCTCTATTCTATAGAAACAGAAGAGAATTTACCACAGATTGCTTAAAGGACTGTGCCTGCTATCTCCCTGGCAGTCCAAAATTTTGAGTTGAAACCAATGTTAGCAGAATATATTCGATGTGAATAAACAGGCACTTTTAAATCAGGAGAGTGCTCTTTGGACAAACCAGAAGGCAAAAAATCCAGCTACAAAGACAATAAAGCTGCCCACCTCTTTCTCTCTTAAAGAACAATAAAGTCAGGCATTTGCTCACTATACTCACTATAAATGCTTTTGTCCCTAGTGGTCCTCCAGGATTAAGTGCCTGGTCCTCCTTCTCTTCCCCCTCGGGTTCTCTTCTTGTGACAAAAGAAGATAAGGTCTTGTGTCAGGGTCGGGGCTGCCCCATGCTAGCAGGGCACTGCCGAGTCTGTAGGGCACTGGCTTCATATGTCCTTCATTGACTAAATCTCTTGCAAAGAGAGGGCTGCTTACGAGTCCCTATTTGGAAGCTAATATATAAAATCCAGGACTGTGCAGTTATACGCAGGCCTTTTGCAAAGACACTGTGATAAGTGAACTGAGAAAAAGGAGACAGTTGCCAAAACAAGGATAACTCTGGTGTAAAGAGTATTTCGGTGGACAGAGCATATTCAGTCACAGCTCTGAAGAACCAAGGCTGTATTCCCCAAAAAAACAATCAATCCTGAAGCAGGATAAGTGAGTAGTACTATGTTAACCATTTGACACAGCCTATCTGCACTAAATAGATTCAAGTTTTCTCTTTTCTCAGAGAGAAACTGTTTTTTCCCAAGTAAAACATTATCATCAAGTGTACAATTTGATAGGTGATCTTGTCATTTTGTAAATTAACCCCAAGCCTAAATAGTTTATTCTCAAACTTTCTGTGCCATGCTCACTCCTTTAAGAAGAAGCATATTCTAAGGTATAATTCTAGACAAATTAACAGATTTGCTTGCTATGAGGCACATATTATAAAACTGAGGCATCAATCACTGTGTCCTTTTTTCTCTCCCTTCATTTCTTTCTTTTATATTATGATAATAATCACTCTTCACAGGGCCTATTCATAGAGACATTGAATTTAGAAAGCCAAAAAAAAAAAAATGTTAGCTGGAAAATTTTGAGTTTTGTCTAAGGTTAGCTCTCATTCTTTGCTACCATTAAGGAAAAATAAACTCATGAGGTTCACTCTGTAGCCAATTCCAGGAGGAAAACACAAAAAGAAGTTCAATAAATTGCTTAATTAAATGCTGCTGCCTAGATTGCACAGATGGATAGGGATCTAATTCATCACCTCATTTTAATTCTTGTTGCCTGCCTACCTCCCCGGCCTCTTGTGAGGTCAAGAGCTGGGAAGCTTTAAATGGTTTTAAGCTCTTAAAGAGGAGAGCCAAAGAGTTCCTGCCAAGTATTAAGTTAAATTTGGACTTAGGGGAAAAAAGAGAGAGTGGTTTTTATAAGATGTTCCTAAGGAAATTTCCACAGTGGCTGCGTGATACCTCCTTCTCCTTGGCCCTCTCTCCCTCCCGCCCCATGCCCTCCAGGACTCACCTAGAGAAACAGGGTTTAGCAAGATCACTGCAGTAACCCCAGATTAGTTTCACTTTCCAATCCTCCTGCTATAAGGGAACAGCCTGCAAGCGGATATTAGTGAGGGGCAGGATTTCACGTGTGCTAGGGGCAGAACAACATGTAAACAGATTCTACAATTTAAATGATCCTCTGGGTATTATCACTGTTTCCTCTCTCTCTCTCTTTTTCCCTTTAATATTTCCTTTGTGTGCGTGGCCGCGCCCCCTAGCAGATGGCTGATTTTATCCTGCTAATCACTGAGAACAAGCACCCCCTCCTGGGTCTCCCCTCAATCACCTAACTCCCTTGCCTAGAGCAGTCTTCTGTCAGCCATAACACACTTCATCCATCATCATCCTCCGGCCAGCCGTCCTCCTACCCCAGATTATTCGGTTCCTTCTCCTGTTGTAGAGGGACACCCAGACTGATTTAACTAGTCATTGTGCCTCCCGTGCTCTCTTGCCCCTAGTACTACCGCAGTCAGTTCCTGTCACACAGATTCATTTGGCTGCTTCAGCCAGTCGGTCGCCAGCGGCCCCTGCGGGTGTCTGCGGTGCTCACCTGGACTCAGTCAACGCCAAGTTCACCCCCTGCCCCCACCGCAATTAGCTAAGAATCAGCTTTTAGCATTAGACAGCCCCTTTTCTATTGTTTAAGAAAATGTCTTGAGAGGGATTGGGTTTGTAAAATTCTAATACATAATCTGTTCAGTTGTTGCTTTTGTCAATGCTTTAGCAGAAAGAAAATGAAACAAGATTCGTTCCAAATCAACTGACATTACTGAGAATTCTCTACATATAAGATGATATGTGTAAATATGGCTCATCATATTTACCCTCAAGGAGTTTAAAATTTAGTGTGGATAGTATCTTCTCTTTCCCTCTTTCACATACGCTAATACCTATTGCACAGGCAGGATGTTATCAAATTCATAGAAAGCAAGGAAGCCGATGTGGCTCAAGCAATTGGGTGCCTGCCTCCCACATGGGAGGTCCCAGTTCCATTCCCAGTGCCTCCTAAAGAAGATGAGCAGACAAACAAGATAGCCATGGGGAGGGGGGTAAAAAAATCTGTAAAGATAGGAATTTAAAATATAATAATAAACGTATATTTTTAAAAATACATAGGAAGCAAACAAAGTTCTGTAAGGCCCCAGTGCAGTGACATTAATACTGGCCAAAGGAAAGATAAGAGGGAAACTTTACTGGAGAAGGAAACATTTGAAATGCACATATAAAAACAGGTCTGATTTAGATGGACAGAGATTGAAGGGAAGTGGAGGATGGAATGCCAGGCAGGGGGAACTGTATGGACAAAGATACCTCAGCACCAAGAAGCTGGCAGAATCAGGACATAATTCAGTGTCAAGAGGGAACCGGGTGCTTGTTGAGGCCCAGAAACAGATAAAATTGCAAGGTAAGTTGTGGCCAGATTGTAAAGGGGCTATGAAGGCCCTGCTACAGGGTTTGGAATGAATCTTGCAGATAGCAGGGACTCTTAAAAAGACAGTAATAAAAGAAGAGAAGTAGAATTACAGCTGTATCCTATAGAGACAGGAAAAAAAAAATCAGTATACACACTCTTATTTACCAAGAAAATGATATGAGAAATCAGCTTTATGAGAAGATAAGCATCACTTTTCCAGACAAAAATTTCACTAATACAAAATGTAACCTTAAAAACCTCTTTCTAGCCCTTTCTAGACTACAATTCTGACTTCTGGATCAGAGTGATTGAAGATTTTCTATGTTCCTTCTTAGCTATTCCATTAAATATGAAAAGAATTCTCCATTTTTAGTTCTCCATTAATCCCACTCACAATCTTAGCATCATAAATTTGAAACTGGGAAAGATTTTAAGGGTCATTTTAGGCAATGTTTTTTCTTTTTTTTCTTTTTCTAAAATTATTTTTAATTAATTATAAAAGTAATATATATTAATCCAAACTTTGTAAAAATAGATAACATAGAAGTTAAAAAATCCCCTTCTATTCCCATATTCCCACCCTCAGTTAACAAGTATAAAAGGCTATTTACCTTTTTGACCTTAATATGTAAAACAGAAAGGAAATGAGCTATAAGGGAAGAGTCATTTTTAAAGATTCTGAAGTCTAAATTAGTTATCTGTATTAATGCAGCAATATAGAAGTGCTTGTCAATTCACTGTTTGCTTCATCAGGTGTTAACAGGTATTCTACAAAAAAAAAAAGATGCTACTGAAAAATTAATTTGGAAAATGCTGGGCAATTTCTGAGTGGAGATAGCAGGTTGAATATATGCATCTAACTTTCTCCCTCAGAAACCCCACTAACTCTACTGCAAAGGGTTTGGGGTTTTTTTGTTGTTGTTTCGTTTTTTTTAATGTATAAACACTCAAGAATGGGAGGAGAAACAAAAATATTTTGGAATCTAGAAATCAAATGAATGATAAATGACTTAGCAGACTCAAAAAAGCTAAATTGTAAACCAGCCATACAGAAAGCAAAGAACCAACCCAACTTTTACTTCAGAATCCTTAAAATATTTTAGAATTGGTGATGGAGGGGAAGGGGATGAAGGAAATGATAAAACAGGAAGATTAATCTTGGTCAAAAAAACTGTTTAAAAAGCGGTTAAACTCTAGGTCTCTCTTCATGCTGTGATACTGGGTGGTTGCTCTGATCGCCAATTCTGACAGAAGGCTTGAGATTTATTTGCCAGAGAATATTAATCAAAAGGTTCTGGACTGAGGGATGCCAAGTGCACTTGAAGGTAGAAATATCTCCGTGAAAATAAGGGGATTAAGATAACAGGGAAGTGGATGTGGCTTAAGTGATTGGGCTTCCGCCTACCACGAGAGGTCCTGGGTTCAATCTCCGGTGCCTCCTGGAGAAGGTGAGCTGGTATGGCAGGCAGGCATGGCAAGCTGCTGCAACAAGATGACGCAACAAAAGAAACAAAAAGAGGAAAGACAATGAGAGACACAACAAACCAGGGAGCTGAGGTAGCCTAGGTGACTGAGTGCTTCTCTTCCACATGGGAGGTCCTGGGTTCAGTTTCCGGTACCTCCTAAAGAGAAGACAAGCAGACACAGAGCACACAGCAAATGGACACAGAGAGCAGACATCAACTGCAAACAATGAGGCAGGGGGGTATAAATAAATAATATAAACCTTTTTAAAAAGGAAAAAAAAAGATAACATAGGCACTCTGAGTCCTGAGATTCCCCAGTCTTCATCCCCAATTTGACTCCTCAAATGCTGACAGCAAGGCCTTCATTCTCTGGTCAAGAGACTGGATATCCCTTCTCTAGGAGATCTGATCAGTCAAAAAGGACAACAAGATACTGACATTGGCACACTCAGATCACCCTATGGTGACCTTCCCAGTCAACAGGCCCTACCCATACATTCAATAAGCATTTTTAAAATTGTTTTACTTATTTTTAAACCTATTTTATTGATACATATTAATAAAGCATACTAGTCAGTGTACAATCAATGGTATTTGTTATAATCACATAGTCCAATAAGCATTTTAGTCTCCTATTTCTAAATATGAACAGGCAGCCTAGGATTAGCAGAGATTTAGGAAGAACTCTAATGTGGATAATAGGATCAAAGCAAGCAAACAAAAAAACTCAACTTGTAAGAAAGAAACATAATACAGAGAGAATAATGGGAAGATAGTAGAGTAGGGAGCTCCAGTCCTTCCACAAAAACAACTACTAAACAGGCAGGAACTGTCTGAAACAATTAATTTGAAACTCCAGAGGACAGTAGAACACTGTACAGCATTCAGGAAGGAAGAGGCTGATAAGTTACAATAAAGGACAAAAAATTGCTTCCTCTGGCACCCATTTCCCACTCTCAAAGCAGGCTGCCCTAGGTCTAGCCCCTAGTTAGCTCACTGGTGACGGAAAAGGACATAAAAATCCTCTTCCGCAAGACCAGGGGTGGACATGGCTGATCACTAATAACTACTTTTGATTAGCAAATTCAGATCACTGGGGGCCCAACTCTGAGGGCAGCCATTGTTTTAGCCCACCTGGATGGAAGTGGCAGTAGCTACTGTTTCAACCCATCCTAGTAAAGACGGTGGCAGCCATTCTTTCAACCCTTCCTGGACCAGGATGGTGACAGTAGAGACTTTAAGATGCTGTGTTTCCTCATAGCTAAGGGGACAGAAAGTTGAAGAGCTGCATTTGCTAGGCAGGCCAGAAGAGCCATTAGAGAAGCTCTTGGCAGTGTTCCGAATCCCCTCCCCAGGACACTTTGGAGCTAGACTGCACCCCCTTCATAGGTCCCTGGCCCTGTTTCGGCTAGGAAAGACTGACTTTAGAAAGTTCTCTCCGGTATGCCCTCCTTCCAGAATTTGCACTCCAGGCAAAAGCAGCTTGAGACAACGAAGGGAGAGTAAGAAACTATAGAGGCAGATAGACTGGGGCAAAGGCCTGCCAGCATAAACACCCAAGAAATTGTACTTAAAGTAAAAAATAGTTTTGAGGGACAAAGATGATTATTATATTCTGACAAAGGGGATAATTCAAAAAGAAGATGTAACAATTATAAATATATATGCACCTAACAGCAGAACACCAAAATATATGAAGCAAATACTGACAGAAGTAAAGGGAGAAATTGATGGCTCTACATTAATAGTAGGAGACTTCAATACACTGCTCTCAATAACTGATAAAACATTTAGTCAGAAGATGAATCAGGAAATATAAGACTTGAATGATACTCTAAACTTTTAGACATAACAGACATATATAGAACTCTTCACCCAACAAATACTACATGTTCTTCTCAAGTGCACATGGGCCATTCTCCAGGATAGACCATATGTTAGATCACAAGACAAGTCTCAGTAAATTCAAAAATGTTGAAATTATACAATGTATATTCTCTGACCACAATGGAATGAAACTAGAAATCAGTAACAGTGAGAGAAAGGGAAAATTCACAAATATGTGGAAATTATACTCTGAAACAACCAATGTTCAGATTCAATGAAATCAGATGTAAAATCAGGAAATATCTTGAGGTGAATGAAAATGAAAATAAAGCATAACAGAACTTATGGAATGCAGCAAAGGCAGTGCTGAGAGGGAAATTTATAGCCCTAAATGTTTACATTATAAAAGAAGAAAGACTTCAAATCAGAGCCCATACTTCAAAACCAGAAGAACTAGAAATATAAGAGCAAATTAAGCCCAAAGTGAGCAGAAGGTAGGAAATAACAAAGATTAGAGTGGAGATAAATGAAATAGTAACCAAAAAACTAATAGAATCAACAAAACCAAAATTTGGTTCTTTGAAAGAATCAATAAAATTGACAAACCATTAATTAGCTAGACTGACAAAAAAAGAGAGAGAATAGACAATGAACTAAAAACAGAAATGAAAAGGGGGGATCACACAGACCCATTGAAATAAAACAGACTAGAAGAGGATACTATGAACAACTATATGCCAATAAATTAGATAACCTAGATGAAATGGACAAATTTTTAGACACACACAAACTACAAATACATTGACTCAAGAAGAAAGAGAAGATCTCAACAAACCAATTATTAGTAAAGAGATGGAATCAGTCATCATAAACCTCCCAAAAAACAAAAGTCTAGAATCAGGTGGCTTCACAGGGAAATTCTACCAAACATTCCAAGAAGACTTAATTCCAATTCTGCCCAAACTCTTCCACAAAATTGAAGGGAGGGAACACTCCCTTAATTCATTCTACAAGGCCAACATAACCCTCATATCAGAGCCAGATAAAAATACCACAAGAAAAAAAAAAACAACTAAAGACTAATATCTGATGAACATAGATACAAAAATTCTCAACAAAATACTAGAAAGTGGAATCCAAAAGCATATTAAAAGAATTGCACACCATGATCAAGTGCATACCAGGATTTATCCCTGGTATGCAAAGGTGAGACAACATTAAAAAAAAATCAATTAATGTAATACACCACATTAACAGAATGAAGGGAAAAAAACACATGACCATCTCAATTGTTGCAGAAAAGGCATTTGACAAAATCCAGCACCTCTTCTTGATAAAAAAAACACTTAGAACACTAGGAATAGAAGGATATTTCCTCAACATGATAAGGGGCATATATGAAAAGTTCACAGCTAACATCCTACTTAATGGTGAAAGACTGAAAACTTTCCCTTTAAGATCAGGAACAAGACAAGGATGACCACTGTCATCACTGCTATTCAACATTTTACTGGAAATTCTTGCCAGAGCAATTAGGCAAGAAAATAAATAAAAAGCATCCAAATTGGAAAGGAAGAAGTAAAAATTTCCCTATTTGCAGATGGTATGATCCTATATATAGAAAATCCTGAAAAATCCACAACAAAGCTCTTATAGCTAATAATAAAGGAATTCAGCAAAGTGGTGGGGTACAAGATCCCAAAATCTGTAGTGTTTCCATATACTAGCAATGAACAAATGGAAGAGGAAGTCAAGAAAAAATTCTATTAGAATAGCAACTAAAAGAATCAAATATCTAGGAATAAATCTAACCAAGGATGTAAAGGACTTGTACACAGAAAACTACAAAACGTTGCAAAAAGAAATCAAAGAAGACATAAAGAAATGGAAGGACATTCTGTGTTCATGCATTGGAAGACTAAATATCATTAAAATGTCAATTCTACCCAAAACAATTTATAGATTCAATGCAATCCCAACAAAAATTCCAACAACCTTCTTTACAGAAATGGAAAAGCCAATCATCAAATTCATACACAAGGGTAAAGGACCCTGAATAGCTAAAACCATCTTGAAAAAGAAGAATGAAATTGGAGGACTCACACTTCCCAATCTTAAAACTTACAACAAAGCCACAGTAATCAAAACAGCATGGTACTGACACAAGGATAGACATCTAGACAAATGGAATCAAAGTGAGAGCTCAGAAATCAATTCTCACATTTATGTTGACTGATTTTTGACAAGGGGGCAAAGACCATTCAATTGGGAAAGAATAGTCTCTTCAACAAATGGTGCTGAGAAAACTGGATCTCCATTTGAAAAAGGGGGTGGGGGGACCCCTACCTCACTCCCTATACAAAAACCAACTCAAAGTGAGTAAAGACCTAACTATAACAACTAGAACTATCAAACTACTAGATGAAAATGTAGGTAAGCATCTTCAGGACCTTGTGTTAGACAATGGTTTATTAGACTTTACACCCAAAGCACAAGCAACAAAAGAAAAAAATAGATATATGGAACCTCATCAAAGTTAAAAACTTTTGTTCCTCAAAGGTCTTTTTCATGAAAGTAAAATGACAACCTACATAATGGGAGAAAATATTTGGAAACCAAATGTCTGATATCCATAATATATAAAGAAATCCTACAATTGAACAACAAAAAGACAAACAACCCAATTTAAAAATAGGCAATAGATTT
This sequence comes from Tolypeutes matacus, assembly GCA_026826555.1. Taxonomy (NCBI): domain Eukaryota; kingdom Metazoa; phylum Chordata; class Mammalia; order Cingulata; family Chlamyphoridae; genus Tolypeutes; species Tolypeutes matacus. The sequence goes on from JAKSZT010054562.1 coordinate 1,471,886, forward strand.
GAATAGACATCTCTCCAAAGAAAATATACAGATATCCAGAAAGCACATGAAAAGATGCTCAACATCTTTAGCAATCAGGGAAAAAAATGCAAATCAAAATCACAACGAGATATCATTTCACACCCATTAGAATGGCTGCTTTTACAAGAATGGAAAATAACAAGTGTTGGAGAGGATTCAGTGAAATAGGATCACTCATCCTTTGCTGGTGGTAATGTAAAATGTTATACCCACTGTGGAAGACAGTTTGGCAGTTCCTCAAAAAGCTAAGTACAGAACTACCATATGACCCAACAATCCTACTGCCCAGTATATACCCAAAAGAATTGAAAGCAGGGACTCAAACAGATATTTGCACACTGACATTCATAGCAGCATTACTCACAACTGTCAAAAGATGGAAGCAACCCAAGTGTCCATCAATCAATGAATGGATAAACAAAATGTGGTATATGCATACAATGGAATATTATTTAGTCGTATAAAGGAATGAAGTGCTGATACATGTGGCAACATGGATGAACCTTGAAGACATCATGTTGAGTGAAATAAGCCAGACACAAATGGACAAATATAGTATGATCTCACTGATTTGAAACAATTAGAATAAGCAAACTCATAGAGTCAGAATCTAGAATATAGGTTACCTGGGGATGAGGTGGGGATAGGGAATGGGAAGTTAAGGCTTAAAATATACAGGGTTCCTCTTTGGAATGATGGAAATATTTTTGTAATGGATGGTGGTCATGGAAGCACAACACTATGAACATAATTAACAGCACTAAAATATACATCTGAAGTGATTAAAATGGGAAATGATAGATTGTATATATGGTAAGAGAATAAAAATTTTTTTAAATCCATGGAACTACAATACAAAATCAGTGAACACTATGTCAAACCATTGTTAATAGTACAATTGTAAAAAGGTGCTTTCATCAATTGTAAAAAATGTTTAACACCAGTGCAAGATGTTGGTGGTGGGGTGGTATATGAGAATTCTGTATTTTATGCCTGATCTGTAAACTGACAACTTCTCTAATAAAGAAAAAAAAAAGGAAAAAAAGATATAGATTATATAGGTAGAAGATGATTTTGGTAAAGAAGAAATATTATCAGAGATAAGATATTGTATCCATGAATGCCATAATAGGAGTTCCTGAACATAAGACCAGAGAAGGGAGGAAATCATTAATGAAATGAATTCTAGACTAGATTGTATATTGAGAATAAAATAGATTGATAAAATATCAGTAAAATGTGAGAGTAGAATAAGGATATTTTCAGATATGTAAGTTAAAAAATCAACCTCACGCACATCTTTCTCAAGAGTTACTAGAGGATATACTCTACCAAAACAAGGAAGTAAACCAAGAAAGGAAAAGAGGAGGCCATGGAAGTCAGAAAATAAGAAATCCAGGACCCCAGAGTGATAGGGAAGGAAGATCCCAGGATGACAGCTGCGCTAAGCAAGGAAACAGCCAGTCCAGACTGAAATAGGTCAGAAGGCTCCTGGAGCAACTGTTTCAAACAGACGGATTGAGAGAAAACCTTATGAGAATGAACATACATAGAAGAGATTTACTCACCTGTGAGAACCGGGGATTGAATTCAAGATAAATGCATAGAAAACTAAACAAATAATAATAAACTCCAGAGAAAACAACTGAATTGCATTTATGTGTTCTTAATAATATAAATACTAAATGTTCATATAAACCAAATCACTACATAATTTTATAGGAAGACTAGGGCAATGGGAAATGTGTGTGTGACTGTGTATGTTCCTGTGTGAAAGAGTGATGGGGTAAGGGAACACACTAAATAAATTCTTACCTTTCATAAAGAAAAGTCAATAAATAAAGCTAAGAAATTGAAAAAAAAAAAAAAAAAAAAAAAAAGACTGCTATTCAGGAAGTAGCCATATCATCCTATTGTTTCAAGGTAGAGATAATTAACAAAAGAATTAGCTAAAGATGGAGAATAAAAAAAGAAAAGGGTCTGGGGACTGCTGTTTGTCTTAACAAATTTCAGAAGTACTTGACTATTTCAACTATTTATATGTAAACATAAAAATTTTAAATACCTAGATAATAAAATTAAAGAGTTTTGTGAGGTTGTTTTAATTGCAAGGAAGGTAGCTAATATGCTCAGGTTCATTGAGCATCTCCAAATGGAGGGTAGGAAGAGAGGGTGCAGTAGTTTCCAACCTTATTTGACTGTGAAAATGATTTTGTTGATGTTGGTTTTTGGTAGAAAATGTCACAGAAATGGGTAGGAAAACAATTTGATTAATGCTAAATTTAAAATTGTATTTTTAAAAAATACAAAATTCCTGTTGTGACTCCATTCAATAATAAGTTTGCATTCATTTGACTTCAAATATTCCCCATAAGAGAGCTGCTTCCTATGAACTAAACTTGATCTCACGATGAAAGCCATAGGTGATTAAGTGATCAAGTTTAAGGTAAGGTTATCTCAACATAAGATTTATCCCACGAGTAGATGTATTCTAGAGTGAATAACTTTTATTTTTGAAGACAATTGAATCAGGCTAAAATCCCAAATAATGAACTTCAGCCAAATCTTTCAACTAATATTACATTTGTTTTGCTGTTCATAGAGCAACATGAAATCATATCAAATAACTACCCACACTGCAGTTCCTTCATACACAGAAGGCATTTTACAGGTGGTGAACTCTCATAAAGACAAGGATTTTCAAAAGCATTATTTCCTATTCACCAGTATTTCCTTTTCACCCTAACCTCCCAGGCATGCAAAAAGAGTTTACTTCAGAAAACTTTGATATTAGATTAAACATACTAATAGGAGGTAACAAGCACTCTTAATATCCAAAGGTCTGATGTGATTACAGACCCTCCCTCTGAATGTTCTTTATTACAGGAAAAAAAAAAAATCTTCTACTATGTGTGCTTTTCAAATAAACAATTTCAGTAAGGTAGAATCTATTTCTTTCAAATATTTTACAATGATTTTGCTTAAAATGTATAAGTCCATTAAATATTGCCAAACATTTCTGCCAAACAAGTCATCTAAATTGAAGGTGGGTGTCTAATCAAGTCTGCCTTGTTCTGACACAAACTGGTATTTTTAAAAATATTCCTAGAATAAATGTAAGTTATATATCATATATCTGTCAAGAAAAATAAAATGCCTATTTTCTAGCAAAAGTTGATGGTACCAACCCATAAGTAGTTTTGTCTTGTTTATGGTGTTTGGCAATAAAAGCATGAGGCATGGGCCAACTCAGCATAAATTCACCTTCATTGAATTTTCATACTTCTCTTTCGCAATAAAATATTTATTCTCTTGCTTAATGAAATGATAGGAAAGGCTGAGTAAGAAGTAATGACTTAAAAGCCTCTAAAAAGAAACCAATAGAATAAAAGGTACCCTGAAAGAAAAAAAAAAAAAAAAGAAAGAAACCAATAGATCCTTCACCAACCCTAGAAAATTAAAAATTGAATATTACCAGATGCTTTACCAGTTCTCCCTTTTAACAGTGACAGATTTTTTTTTTTTTTTTTTTTTTTTTTTTAATTTAGAGGCTCCTCTAAATCACAGGCATGTAAGTGGCAAAATGCTGAACATTACAGCAGACCAACCCATACTCTTCTCCCCTCTGTTCTAACAGTGCTAAGGCCTAAATTGGAGCAAAAATCCTCCAGCCATTTGATTTCATCACTTACCACTATCCAAAGTCTAGCAGTGGTGTGGAAAGAAGGGAGCAGCAGGTTCTAAGAGAGGTCATGATTCCCGAGTCTTTCACTTCTTGCTCTCCTTTGATAGGTCTTAGATAAGACTTTATCATCCAAGCACATGAGCAAGTAGCTGACATCCAAGTATGATTCAGATGCTGGAAAGCTGACTGTGCTCCTAAGCTTTCTATTTTAATTTTCCATATCTTTCTCTTTGTTAACAACAGTTACTCACAATTGATGTGATACTCCAAAACAATTGGGCCCTCTTCATGGGCTCTAGCAAACAACCATTTATAATTTTTTCAATTAATGCTTCACAGTCTCATCTACCACACGACACAGCTACTTTTAGTCTTAGTCATTTGCAGGCAAATACAAATGAATTTCAGACAAATTCTGCTTGACATAGCCTCTTTTCATTGCACGCTTTGCCATATTCAAAGACCATGATTCTATAATTAACAGTTACATAGGATTCACACTTGATTTGGATACTCAAGGACCTTTGAGTTTCCTCAACAAGAAATGTTTCTTTCATATGCCTGAAAACAAGTAATCAAATATTTCACTGGCATACAGCTGACTCAATTTTTAAAATAAGAGCATTTGGAACAATTGTTTAATTAAAAGCTAAAGTCTAAAGGGTGAAATTTTAGTTTCATTTTGTTTTTTAATATAATATAAAACACTAAAAGCTGAGAGAATATGGCTTTCCTCTGCTTCAACCATAATATACAAAATAACATGAAAGTTCAAAAGAAGAAAAATTTAGGCAGATTTATAAGGAGGCAGAGGAGTATATTGGCCTGACAGCTTTGTATACACTATAATTCAAGCCGGGGGCAGGGGGTAGATATTTATGGAGCATCTCACTTTGTTTGATACTGTCTTAGGTGCTTTAGAAAACAAGTAACTAAACACTTGTTGACCCTTCACCCTTGAGAAACTTCAAGTACAGGAAAAGAAAACTGACAGCTTCTGCATGTATTTACTTCTCAACTGAACTATAAAGAGAAATATGTTGGAGAAAAACGGATCTTGAACCTAAAGAGCAAGTCTCTTTCCTTTAGCTCCAAGTTTCTCAGTCTAGAAAAAACAAAAACAGAAAGAAAAAAAACTGTCTATCACTTCACAGGGTTCCTATAACACTATATTTAACATATAAATGTAACATATATATCATATAATATCACATAACATTATATAATTATATATTTACAATATATAATGTAATATAATTATAAAAACAAAATATAACAAGGTTGTATTTTGATTTTAAAAAATGCAATTCTCAAATCTTTATTAAGTGTCTGCTCAAGTAAGAGACTCAGGTAGGCACAAACACACAAAAATCACTACACAAAAGCTTTAGGAAATATTTGTGCATCACTTACAATAGTATACTAGTATGACATCACCCAATTGTTCATAAAGGGTCTTCTGCATCTGTGTGATGCATTGTATCTCCCAAAGAATCCATATGCGTGCAGATTTGGCCCCTCTCTTATTTGCTTTCAATTTTTTTCACACTACCAGTTATTTTCATGTCCATGGAATATTTAAGGAGAAAAATATCCAAAATCTTATTCCAAGGTTTTAACTGGATAATTACCTCTATCTAAAACTGAACTTGAGAGGTTAAAAAATACATAAAACAATTACTTGTGCTTCAACTAAACATGCATCCAAATTTAGTTATACAAACAAAGACGAGTATAACTCAATGAGTTGTATAACCTGGTAAATTATTCAAGGCCATTCACTCCCTAGGGCAAGACTAATAGATATCTGAACTGCCCAGAAGTTTCAGTTTGGTCATTATTACTTTTTAACTTGGCTATTAAGTGGAACGGCTTCAAATTTTTTCTCAATGCTTAATAAATACTACCTAAATATTGATAAAATATATCTATACCTGTCTGTAGCTACATCTACATCTATTCAAGTTGAAAAATATCCACTCCAGGGTAGCAACGTCAAGCCAGATTTTTCTAATTCAATATTGAATGAACAGGGAACAATTCATTCAGCAGAAAATTTTCACAAGGTGAGCTCTGACAACCAGTAGAATAAAATGTTCCAAGCTAAAGAGATGGTGTGTCAATGTGAATGTAGTATCCAGAGCATCTTTCCCCCAAAATGTGGTCCACATAATACTGGCCCTGTGAAGTGCTTGTAAGAAAGGGTTTGGAGGTTGAACATGGCTGATAAGTGCTGCATATGCACTACACCTACTGGAGATACAGAAGTCTCAAAAAGAAACTTGTTTAATACAGTATTTTCCAAACATATTTCTCTGCATTAACAGAACTTCTTCCTGGGACATACCTTGGGGAATATTACACTAGAAAACTCCAAGTATTATATGTATACAAATAGATGGTGGATTCCACACCTCATGTAGTCAAAAGCAGGAAGCATTTCCCACCTTGCCTTCTGAGCTCTTTGACTTCAGCAGTTCCTACTCCCGCTTGTCCAGGTTAATCCAACATCAAGCTAACAGCATTAAAAGGGGAAAAGACCTGCAAGGCACGCGTAATCTCCCATTTTATTTACCTTTTGCCATTAACTGAATCTCATATTCTGCTTTTGTTTTTTGTTTTGTTTTGTTTTTATACTTCCAGTATATCTTTTAATGATCTAACATATAGTTAAAATATTCTTTAACCACCACCTACAGCCACATCTTCCTCTACTCTTCCCAAGAGGTAATCATTTTCTTTTTTTTTCTTCAATCACTTTCATAAGCAGAATTATTAATTTTTTATTTTGTTTTTACATGAATATATATTCATTGATAAACAATATACAAACATTCTGCTTTGGATAAGCTTATGTCCCTCACAATATTCTCTTAGCTTCAGACTATGACCTTACCTGCTTCAGCATTCTAGATTCTGACTATCCATGAGTAGCTTCTGACAATGGCATCTTTCATGCTTTGTACCTAGCTTTTCTCTTTGATCCTGTATAAAGCTCTGTCAGTTTAGGCCTCTACTTTGGGCTCATCCTTCTGCTTATGACAAAAACAATAAAGGTAAATCCCAAACTGTAAGAAGTAGGATGCGCTCCATATAGACGATGAAATCCGGCAGTGTTGTCCTGCAGCTTGGATTCATCCATCTCTCTGAAGGAATGCTCAAAGAGCTCCTTCTCTCATCAAAACACTATGCTAAGAAATAAGGAGAATCCAAAAGAGAACATGTTTTCAGGGCACTTCAGTTTGAACCATGTATTGAGGGTGCCATGGGCAAGAAGCAAGAAATTTGTGGTTTGATAACTGTGAGGTTTCCCCTGGCCTCACCCATGCTATATATATATATATTGAATATATATACATTATAAGGATTTAAGAATGGTTTTCCCTGAAAGCTTTTTGGTCCCTAAGATTATCCCTAACCTGTTTAATGCTACTTTCACATAGCATCTTTTGGTAAAGAGGACAAGAGGCTAAAAAAGGACAGCAGTTTAAAGCAGTTGATACCTCATACCTCTGGATAGCTGCCATGTTAGAAATCCAGAAGACACTGTATTTAGAATGACTGCTTTGGGATGTATTGAAGACTTGCTGTCAGTGTGCCTTCTACGATTAATATGTAAAGACAGTTTTGCTCTATCTTGAAGCAAATAAAACAAAGGGCCCTAAAAAATTGTATTGCATTGACTGAATGAGTGGAGTGGAGCCCAAACATCACAAGCTATTACTGTTCTGCTTGAGCTAAGGCTGGGAATGGAGGCATTTTCAGGGATTACAGGGAAGTTGAAGATAAACTTCTCATCAGCACCATCAATCACTGTTTAGGGCATTAAGTTTGTTACATGAAGCCAGAAATCAAGCAAGAACAGTGCTGCTTTCTCTGCTCTCTACACTGTGAGCTGCCATCTCTTGGCATGTTGTGGGATTAAGTGCCTTGTTCACAATGAAAACCTCCATATTCAAGATAAAGACAAACAAAAGTTCAATGTTTATACCTCTTTTTTAATTAAGTAAAGGCATTCATATTTGTTGCAACATATAGGACTAAATGAAGACAGGTTGCTGACACCATCATCCATGGCATGTGTCACTGAAGATCTCTTGTTCATATGGGCAAATTGGCATATGTTGATTCATTTTAGGGGATCATTTCCTGGTGACCTAAAGAATATTCTGAAGCTCCTTAGGGATAGTTGACAATGAATTTTCAACTTCACCTCTTGAGGACTCAACTGAATCACAAAGGAAAGTAAGCAGAAATTTCTGACTATCACATCTAATAAAGTGGAGTCATTATTTTATGCACACATAGCTTTGTCCAAAGATAATGTTATAAAAGGGGAAAACAACTTTTTGTCAAAGATTATGATGTATAACACATTGCCATGGAATCATGTCACGTAATTTACTTTATTTCCAAAGGATGCAAAGAAGATTACTTAAAAGCAAGTTGTGTGACACAACTCTATATCCTACACTGTGTTTCACTCAGAACCTTCTGCACAGCAGGTATGTGATAAACAGTTACTGAATATGTGAATGAGTCAGTAAGTGAGTGCATGAATGAATCAATTAGTAAAGAAATAAAGATTCAATAAAGCTTTTATAAGAAGCCAGTAGACAATTGTTTGTTACATATTAAATAAGTAGGTGTGAAATAATTGCAATAAAATTTTGGAGCTGGAAAATAAATGGGCAAGAGGTAACTGATTTAGAGAAAACTAATTCCTAAACACTGAGAACCAACCCAATTTACATGAACTGGTGACATCTGGTTCCCCTGGAAGAGTGATGAACATGGGCTTTCCCCTGAAAGCCAATTTAAGAAACAGTTAAAAGTCCTGATTCCCTCTGTTGGGAGTCTGCCATTTTCTGGAGAGAATAAAATGGAGGGTCTCTGGACCAGACAATACCAAATACAGTTGAAGGTAGAGTCATCTTACCCTAAACTGGGGGAATTAGGTCAACATATGTGTCCTGGTTTGAGTCTTTTGTGGGCCCCCAAAAATTATGTTCTTAAGCTAGCCCCTTTCTATGCATGTTAACCTATTATATGTGGTACCTTTTGGTTAGATTCAGTCAAGGTACCTTTTGATTAGATCACTTCAGTTGAGGCCCTTGATTAGACTGCAAGACACAGGGTGGGCCAAATCCTTTTATTGTAGTCATATAAACAGAGGAGACATAGAGAAAGAAAACTGTAAGCTTTTACCCTGCCATGTGAGAAAGGACTTCAGGATCACCTACAGCCTCAGAAAAACAGAGAAACCCTGAAAGGCTGAGAGAGAGGCCAGAGGCTGGAATCAGTGGGGCACACAGAAGCTGAAGAGAGTAGCCTAGGAGAGATGATACATGCCTGATCACCCACAGCTGCAACTTGTTGAGACAGCATCTCTGATGATGCCTTGATTTGAACTTTTTCAACCTTGGAACTTTAAGATTTTACTCTAAGAAATTTCCATTATAAAAGCCAACCCATTTCTGGTATTTTTGCACTGGCAGCTGTTAGCAAACTAAAACAGTATGTTAACTGAATATTTAGATCCCATCATCTTCTTCCACTCAGCTCCCAGAGGGCTGTCGCCTGGCCTTAACCCTGCAGTCAGGTGGTTGTAATTTGACTGATGTCAAGGGAAATACCTGAAGATATTGATAGGGAAGAGTGTTAGTCAGGGTTCTACAGAGAAACAGAACTGATAAGATGTGATGGTTAAAGTGAGGCATTGACCAGAAAGGAGTGGAATCCTGAGGATTGGGATGGAGACATATGGGCTGATGATGATGGCAGTGGGGACACTGAAACTCTAAATTCTGCTTAGACATTGCCTGATAAACCTGTAATGGTCTGCCCTGAGGAGACCACCAAATGTCAAGCTCCAGCCTGCTCTAAGGAGTCTCAACCTCCTCCCTGCCCTAAGGAAACCCTTCCTTGAGGAGTCTGCCATCCAACACCCACCTGAAGAGATTAATCCTGTCTCACCAGATGAAACTGCAAGGGAATGCCCTGAGATAACTGGCTTGCAAGACACTTCTAATTCTTCTCCTTACCCACACCCACCACCTCTCTTCTCTTCCAGACCTATAACTAGACTAAAGTCACAAAAAGCCCCCAAAGGTGAAGTACAAAGTGTGACCCATAAGGAAGTACACTATACTCTAAAAGAACTGCACAAGTTGTCCAATTTATATAGACAGAAGTCAGGAGAATATGTGTGTGAATGGATATTAAGGGTATGGGATAATGGTGGTAGGAATATAAAGTTGGATCAGGCTGAATTTATTGATATGGGCCCACTAAGCAGAGATTCTGGATCAATGCTATAGCTCAAGGGGTTAGAAAGAGCTCAAACAGTTTGATTGGGTGGCTGGCTGAAACATGAACCAAAGATGGCCTAGAATGCCTGAGGTCAAGATGCCCAATTTACCCTTGTATACTATAGATTAGGGGATCCAAAGGCTTTGAGAGATTGAATGCTAGAATGGATTTACCATTTAAGACCTGCCCCCCCACTCCAGGAATGTCCAGAGAACACACCTTTCACCAGGACTGTGAGGAATAAATTTGTAAGACTAACTCCATCTTCCCTGAAGAGCTCTGTGGTTGCTCTCTTTTTAGGTCACATATTACTGTGGGAACTGCTGTCATGGAACTAGACTTCTTAAAGACTACAGGGATGATCAGATTCCGGGCTGGCAGAAAACAAGTAGTAGCACATAATTGCCAAAGACAAGGTGGGAATGGTTACCATAATGAAAGGCAGGCTCAAAGCAGCAATCAAAAGAGTCTGGGTTGCATAGACCTATGGCACTGGCTAATAGATCATGGGGTACCTAGAAGTAAAAGAGGTGGGCAGTCTACTAAATTCCTACTTGATCTGTATAAGCAGAAGAGTTCTAGGTCGAGTGAACAAAACACAGAGAATCACAGCCCCTTAATCAATTCCCAGATTTGAGACAGTTTACAGACCCAGAGCCCCTTGAATGAGAGGAAGGCCAGGTCCCTTGGGGGAAAGATCCTGTTACACTGCCAAAAATGTATACTGTTAATCTTCCTCCCAGCTCTCTCCCAAAGAGACCTATGGCCTTTTACCAGGGTAACTGTACACTGGGGAAAAGGAAATGATCAGACATTTCAGGAAATATTAGATGCTGGCTCAGAAGTGACATTAATTCCAGGAGACCCAAAATGTCACTGTGGTCCAACCGTCAGAATAGGGGCTTATGGAGGTCAGGTGATCAGTGGAGTTTTGGCTCAGGTCTGTCTCACAGTGGTCCAGTGGGTCCCTGGACCCATTTTGTGGTTATTTCCCCAGTTCCAGAATGTGTAATAGCAATAGACATACTCAGCAACTGGCAGAATCCCCACACAGGATCCCTGACTTGTGGAGTGAGGGCTATTATGGTAGGAAAGGCCTAGTGGAAGCCACTAGAACTGCCCCTACTTAGCAAAATAGTAAATCAAAAGCAATACTAGATTCCTGGAGGAATTTCAGAGATCAGTGCCAACATCAAGGACTTGAAGGATGCAGAGGTAGTGATTCCCACCACATCCCCATTCAACTCTCCTATTTGGCCAGTGCAGAAAACAGATGGATCTTAGAGGATGACAGTGGATTATTGTAAACTTAACCAGGTGATGATTCCAATTGAAGCTGTGATTCCAGATGTGGTATTATTGCTTGAGCAAATCAACACATCCCCTGGTACCTGGTATGCAGCTATTGATCTGACAAATGCTTTTTTCTCAATTGCCCTTAGTAAGGACCACCAGAAACAGTTTGCTTTCAGCTGGCAAGGACAGCAATATACCTTTACTGTCCTACCGCAGGGGTATATCAACTTTCCAGTCCTATGTTATAATATTGTCCACAGAGACCTTGATCATATCTCCCTCCCACAAGAAATCACACTGGTCCATTATATTGATGATATCATGCTGATTGGACCTAGTGAGCAAGAAGTAGCAATGACTAGACTTATTGGTAAGGCATTTGCGTGAGAGAAGATGGGAGATAAATCCAGCAAAAATACAGGGGCCTTCCACCTCAGTGAAATTTCTAGGTGTCCAGTGGTGTGGGGCATGTTGAGATATCACTTCTAAAAGTGAAGGGTAAGCTATTGCATCTGGCCCCTCCTACGACCGAAAAAGAGGCACAATGCTTAGTTGGCCTCTTCGGATTTTGGAGACAACATATTTTTCATTTAGGTATGTTACTCAGGCCCACTTACCAAGTGGCCAGAAAAGCTGCTAGTTTGAGTGGGGATTGAAAAAAGAGGAGGCTCTGTGACAGAACCAGGCTGCTGTACAAACTGTTTTGCCACTTGGGCCACATGATCCAGCAGATCCAATGGTACTGGAAGTGTCAGTGGCAAATAGTGATGCTGTCTGGACTCTTTGGCAGCCGCCTTTAGGAGCATCACAACATAAGACCCTTAGGATTTTGGCGCAAAACCCTGCCATCCTCTGCAGATAACTACTCTCCTTTTGAGAAACAGCTTTTTGCCTGCTACTGGGCCTTAGTAGAGACTGAACGCTTAACCATGGGCCACCAAGTTACCATGAGACCCAAGTAACCTATCACGAGCTGGGTATTGCCTGACACACCAAACCATAAAGTTTGGCATGCACAGCAGAACTCCATCATAAAGTCGAAGTGTTATATATGAGATAGGGCTCAAGTAGGTCCTGAAGGCACAAGTAAGTTACATAAGGACTGGCCCAAATGCTCATGGTCACCACTCCTGCCACATTACCTTCTCTTCCCTAGCCCACAGCTATGGCCTCTTGGGGAGTCCCTTATAATCAGATGACTGAGGAAAAGAAAACTCAGGCCTGGTTTACAGATGGTTCTGCATGATATGCAGGTACCACCCGAAAGTGGACAGCTCCAGCACTGCAGCCCCTTTCTGGGACATCCCTGAAGGACAGTGGAGAAGGGAAATCCTCCCAGTGGGCAGAATTTGGAGCAGTGCACCTGATTGTTTACTTTGCTTGGAAAGAGAAATGGCCAGAGGTGCATTTGTACACTAATTCATGGGCTGTTGTCAATGGTGTGGCTGGATAGTCAGGGACTTGTAAGGAACTGATTAGAAAATTGGTGACAAAGAGGTCTGGGGCAGGGGTCTGTGGATAGACCTTTCTGACTGAGAAAAAAAAAAAAAAAAGAAAATATTTATTTCCCAAGTGAATGCTCACCAGAGAGTGACTTCAGCAGAGGAAAATTTTAATAACAAGTGGATAAGATGACCCATTCTGTAGAGAGCACTCAGCCTTTTCCCCCAGCCACCTCTGTCATTGCCCAATGGGCTCATGAATGAAGTGGCCATCTTGGTAGGAATGGAGATTATGCATGGACTCAGCAACATGGACTTCCCCTCACCAAGGCCAACTTGGCTACAGACAGTGCTGAGTGCCCAGTCCGCCAACAGCAGAGACCCACCCCAATATGGCATCATTCCCCCAGTTGACCAACCTAGTACCTGGTGGCAGGTTGATTATATTGGATCACTTCCATCATGGAAGGGTGTATTAG